>OU343036.1:6747585-7296053 GCA_910593735.2 Ectemnius lituratus | reverse complement strand
TAATGTAGAGGGTTGTGGTGTACTAGTTGTAAGCAACATCTCTCAGGTGTTGGAGGCGCAGCAATTACCATTAACGACCTGACACACCGCAAGCCGAGGATATCCTGGGAGATAACAGTATCGGGTGTGTCTAGGGGTGCGAATAGGCCGATTTTGGTGGGCGCTGAAAGCCGAAAGAGGCGTCGTCGGCGTCGTAACCGAAAAGTAATTAGTACGCAACGGGAGTGTCGATAGCAACTCGCGATAAGGGTTATCGAATCGCGCCTGCAAATTACTTCCCACCTTCGGAGCGAGGCCGTTAGTAATTGAATAACGTCCTTAAGTCACGCGTAATTCGATTGCCTTCGGGATAAGCAGACGGCAGACTTGAGCATCCCGAAGAAAAGGGAACGGTTCCGGTGAAAGCCCGTTAAGGGCGGAAGACAATACGCCGAGAGAGGTGTGAAATTAGTGCTCGTGCTAAATTTTGGGAGGTGAGCTTTTATTATAGAAAGAACTCGTCTTTTAAAACCTACTCGACAGTTATAATTGTCTTTTTTCTGATGGTTGGGATTACTTTTTATGATGTATTAAAACTTTCCTTTCATTGAAGGAATTTTTAGAGAAATGATGTATCAAATGTGAGTGTGAAAGAATAGCCCACTAGAATGTTCAAAATGGATAAAGGGATTTCGACAATTACTCCTACGACACACAAAGTATTAATTATCTTATTAAATTAGACTTAACAAATTGCAAGATTTCCTCGGTAAACCAAACTTCAAAGAAACATTAAATTGAAAAATTTCAAGTTTGCGCAAAACTTGAGTGGGAGAATTACGAGAGGATTTAGGAGAATTGACCAAACGACGTTACGAAGCAGAGGATAAGAAGGTACTCGGAGGGCCGTGACCCTTAATTCGAGGTCATCCTTTCTCTGGCGTCGACCGTCATTACCAAACAAACGGACAAACGAACAAGCTCTTTCCCTGCGGCTGCGACCGTGGTCGATCTCGGAGGGTCCTCGGCCAATGTGGTTCGTGTGACAATGACGTACTTCGTTGAGTGACTGTTGAAGAAGAGACGGTATTTGCAGACGAAGCTTCGCCCGGAACAAAGACATCTCCGAGCACGCGCGGCTGCTTGTCCGATCCAATCCACCTCGGCGGCCAACCATCCCCTTTTCCCGCTTCTTTTCCTCGTCCAGCCAGTTTGCCAAGATTAGTCGTTGGACGTGAAATCGGCCGTGGAGTCCGAGCACCATGGCCGAGCGTGTGTACCAAGAGTGAATGCGGGGGATGAAGAAGCCCCGAGAAGCTCAGGGATGAAGTAGAACAAAAGGGAGAAGGAGTCCGGGGGTGAAAGAGTGTGGGAGAAAAGACTGGGGTGACAAGTTTCCTTACTGGAATGGACAGGTGTCTCGACGATTCGGAATCCTTCGCGAGAGCCTGAAACAACTGGCAACTGACATTTCTTCTCGGCCAACTTGCTCCAACTGGATAAATAACATGATTATTGCTCCTAGTTCATCTTACGTAACTCCCTGAAATGCTCCTCTTGAAATACGAATTTTGCACTCGCATGCTACACACTTTACCAAGTTGGCCCACGAGAATATGTCAGAATCAATATTGCAGAGGGTGATGCGACCACGTGTGTGTCAGCTTTCTCGATATTGTCGTGATCCCCCCAACGAAATTTCAACTCAAGATCGAACGACGAGAGTTTAAAGTTTCCCTTGCTTTACTAAATATTCTCGACAGCCTTGGTAAAGTCGTGCTTTAGACTTTTGTGGCTTTCGCGTCTTTACTTCTTTCATCGGTTTTGGGGGTGAAGATCGCGATAAGAATAGTGCTGATTGAGGGGATTTAAAGCTCTATGGTGTCTTTCCAGATAAAAGCTTGTTTTCGTGGACTTAAGAAATAAAATGAGGTTGTCATCCAACTATTCTCAAAAGACCCGCAATCCACGACTATCTTTACAGACAATCTCTTTACATTACCAAAGTATCAAACAATACCACCCCCTGAAAACTAACTTCCAACAAACTCTGTAGCTTTCAGTAACTAATTAACTCCATGGTATATCAGCTCTACCACATCTCATATAATTATACAAAGCACTTATACATGCACATGCTAATCTCGCCACAGGTGATTCATACATATTCGAATGAGGCTGCGCAGAGAGATAGAGAGGTGGGTGAGTGGTCGAGGCAGTCTAATCACGAGGTTAGGCTACCGGAAGTGCATTGAGGCCGGAAGCCGGGCCGCATTGCAAAGCCAGACAGATCAGGGTGGTTGATCTCGGCTGAGAGAGAGACAGGAGGAAAGAAAAGGGTCGAGACAGGGAACAAGAGCAACAGAGAGAGAGAGAGAAAGTGGTAGCCCAGACTGATGGAAGCGTCTGCAAAGAAAGCTCGTCGGACAGGAGATTCCGGTGCATAGGGTGGGGTGAGAGATGCTATTGGGTCCTAACGGCTAGATTGCACCGGTGGCTTCGGGCCACGTTCGAGAGGATCGAAGACACCAAGGTGGTGTGGGGATGCACTCGACTTCCTGGACTTTCACTCGGGCAGGAGTCGAGCATGACTATGGGACTCCGGCAAGAGGATTGGGTCGCCGGCACTCTCTTTACACTAGAACGAACAGAGAGAGAGAGAGAGAGAGAGAGAGAGAGAGAGAGAGAGAGAGAGAGAGAGAGAGAGAGAGAGAGAGAGAGAGAGAGGGACAGGAAACTCGAAGGAAACGGAGAAGAGAAACCAACGGACAACTCACGGTCACCATGCACTGGGCGCTTAATTGTGTCGCGGAAATACTCAGACAGACGGATTCCTTTAATAATGCGCCCGACGGCGCGCTCAACCGTTCCACCCTCTTGACGTTCGCTCTCCATCCTCCTCCACCAGTACGCAACCACCCTGAGACCATCCAAACACCCACACCACCGACCACCATTGCTGCCCGAGCGTGGCTCCACACTTTTTCTCTCTCCTCGCTACACCTCTTTCTCACTTTCCACTTCCACTTTGTAGTCGAGCCTCGTCCGCGGATGCTGTTGCGCCACTGCATTGTGCAATTAAGTAAGGAGCCAACTGAAAGAACTATTTGCCCAGAGATCTTGGCTACGAGAAATCTAATGGATCCACTGGGAAAATGATGGATAATGTGATTAATGCTAGATTTTATGGTGTCACTAATTAGTTGTTTTGTATGGAAATGTAAAAGTGGGATAAGTTTATATTTATAAGTTGTATTTAATAATACGTTCGTTTGGAATTCTATTGGATATTAGAGGAGTTTGCAGATTGAAAAATGGACGGAATTAGTTTGTCAATTTTCTAAACTATCTATGACGTGATGGAAGTAATGATCGATTGGTTCAATCGATAGCTGCCAATCGTATAGTAAGTATAGAGCGGCCCTTGGTAAAGAGTCTTTGGTTGGATTCCAAAGTGATCGGTGCAGATAACTTATAGGCGGCGCCACATCTTCCTTTACGGGTGAACCGTTTCTTTGACGGATCATCCAGCTTCAGTCAGTCGGCGACATAATCTGTCTGGGCCTGGAGGCATCGTTCCGCCACTGCGTTCCCACTTTGTTTCACGAAAACAACCTGGATATTTCCAGGATCCTTGGTGGCTCCACGCTCGGCGATCCGTCGATTTTCCAGGTTTACAACGCGTCGCCTCGAGAGCTGACTTTGTGCTTCGAGCTCAAAGAACCCTCGCTAGAATGATCACAGCCTGACGCAAAGTTTAAGGCTTTATTCTTCTTTATGCTGGAACCCAGCAGCTCTTAATTGACTAAAACTGTAAGACTTTCTCTTTTCGCTTCAAGGTACTAGGATGGAGGTATATTATACCTTGATGAGAAGATCAAGGGCTCGCTTTAAAGAAGCGCGCTCCTAGTTTCCGTAGCTTCCATTTCGCAATTTCCTCAGGATCTCTATTTCCAAGCTTTAACACGCGTTGGTAAGACTTTTTCATGATTCCATCATTTATTTAATGCTTTAACTTGATACCTAATAGCTTAGAAATATCGAACAGCCTCGTATGAAATAATTTAAATTAATATTACTGGATACTATTATTACTAAAAAATTAAAACTGTCATTAAAAACGATATACTCTACTCACTTCATGCACACAATCGACCGACGGAAAAACCGACAGAGACAGAGAAGCACAATTGGCCGGAAACTTTTCATCGGCCAACATTACGGAACAATTGACATAATGAATGCAATTTCATTTGAAGCACCGCGGATGATAATGCCACACGTAGACACTGGCCGAGTGAGTTGTTGCCGGTCGCGAATGATTAACGGAGATTCAGTACGTAATGACTTCAAGTGCGCCAAAACGAGAAGGACGAAAGAGGAAGACTGAAGGAGCAGAGCATCCATCGCGAAGGGAAAGTCGTTGTGGAATAAAGATATACGATGATAACCAGTTCCACTGTCGATCTTATTATTTATGGTGCTGTTAAGCTTTACCGCGGCGGAATTCGGTTGGCGCGTTAATCCAAAAGAAGCGCGCTCTCGTAGACGTTTATCTTTATTTCGATGAATGGGATTGGCTGGCGTCATAAATATGCATTATCGGGAATCGCGTTCCTCAGGTGGTGGCCTTGAAAGATATCGTCTATTCTGTCTTCCTTCATCGAACAAATCTATTCTGTCTTCCTCCGGCATTTCACTGCACCTGCACACCTCGACCTTCGCGACTGCAATTCCCATCGATACTCTCCCTTTCGATCGCCATTAGCCGCAACTTAACTGCAGCCTTCGCTCGAGAATTTCCTGTGAGAACTTGCGTCCTCGTTATGTCTGATTTCACTCTTCTTTTATTATCGATTCGATACGGACTGCAGGGTAATTTGTGAAGTGGTACTCGCAATTGGAAAGGTTGTCATTATACACACCTGGGATTCTTCTCGTATGAGATAATACAGAAAGGATTTTAACTCTCCGCATTCAATTGTGATAAATTTTCAAGTTCTTAGAATTTGAGTGGGAAGTTTCAAGTGGCAAAGTAAGTAGGTACTAATTTAAACTTCGAGGAAGATCTGGTGTAAATCTCAAGTCAATCAACCAATTTAAACTTATAATTAAACCCCAGATCAAATTAGCAATATTCTTAGCATTGTCATGTTAGCCGTAACACTTCAAAGAACTAATTTGTTTAATTGTGTAACAATGACCGGACAGATTTGATCGTGGGATGATTTCACGAAATCGTGGAAACTCCGAGGAACAAAGTTCACCGATTGCACACCCAAGCGAACATTCCAAGATCCGAATAAGTTTTAAAGAAGTCTAACAAGCTGCCTCCAGCTATTACCGCGCTGCAAGAGTTCCTCAATAAGGGTCTTCCTTGCGGCAATTCTCGAAAAGTAACCAGCCTCCTCTAACATCTGCCAGTTGATGAAAATTCTAATTAGAACGCTGAGAATTCAAGTGCTAGCTGGATTGATGTCTGTCGACACGTCGAATTACAGTCACATCTGGCACGCTGGTCATTCCCTGTGAGTGCCCGACTTAATTGGCCGCAGACATTTGCCTGGCCGAGCAATTAATCGCCAACTCTCACGAAGATTGTGCGAAATTCAAATGATCGCACTTCGAAGCTCTTAAAGATCGTGAAAGTAGTTCCACTTTTCATGATGATTATAGAGAAATGTATTAAATTTGTTCTCGACCGACAGACGGTTACTCGTATAACAATTAATCATGTTTGTAAAAAAAATTAATAATTAAATTAAAAAATACTTGTTAATATTAAATAGTAATTTATTCAAGATTAAAGGTATTGTATTCTATTTCAGAATTACATACCAATGAGCAACAATAACTTTTACTAAACTCAAGCTTTTGTCCAATATAACGGTAGTTGTCATACACAATATTAGACATAATGGAATTTCGATTGGATAGAGAATGAAATGTTTTGTATAAAAGCGTTTGTCATACTAGTTTGTATGAGTGAATGCGGTCTTTTAAAAGCAGCGTAGCTCACCATGCAGCAATCCAACAGGCGATTACAGAATCATGAGGGGAGGAAAAATGGGCGAAAAGATAAATAGCGAGGATAAATCGCCGCTCCAGTCGAGCGGGCTACCATGAAAGAGTCGTATAAAAAAATCACACACAATTCGCTATGACAAACATGTGTTAAATCGAAGTGTTTCAGTCAGGTTGCTGTTACTGTGGAAAGACGGGCCTGAAAGCTACCACCTGGCTGCAACCTAGCGTCGCGTAAACATGTGAAAAAGCTGATGCCGCAGGCGCCAATCGGCAACGGCTCTCTGACAGACAGAACTGCAATGTTTTCCTCCAATTTTACCGAAACAAACAGTCTGTTATAGATTCGCCGCCAGTGGCCTCGTCAATACGCACATTCTACATTCTGCCGCAGGAAATCAGGAAAATACCAATCTAATAAACAGTGGAATACCATATGGAAAGAGACTATGCAATACCATATTCTATTTTTTTAACAACCCCCAAAAATGTTTGATTTTTTTAGACTGCCAGTCTTGTGAAGGCTCGTTTTTACTTTCGATTTACTTCTATTATTTCGGACCTTTGAATCCCCGATTATGTTGCTAGATTAAACATTCCGTGGCATTAAAAAGGTTCGAGCTCCTTTCGCGTAGTCAGACCGAAAGCAAGTTGAAGGAGGGCCTTGAAAAATCTTCGAAAGACCATTGAAAATTTATGTATTATATTTCATTAAGTCAGCGTTTGGGCTCCTTTTCCTCGGGAAAAGGATTCATAAGAGCACTCTCGGCGAAAGATCCATCGGGAGGCAGCTTCCTGTGAAGTGAGCTCAAGATTAAATCCACGGGGACATTCCACTTTGCCATACTGTCTTCGCCGTGGGCCACTTCACTCTTTTTTTTTTACTTCCACCCCCCGCACGCCGCCTCCCCCCACCGTCCACCCCCACGCCACTTACCCTCACCTTCTTACCCCCACTTTCTTCCTCCTCCGCTTCTCTCATTTTCGATGAACGGCAAAGCGCATTACCGACTCCTTAATTGACTATAAACGCTTAGTCCTGTTTCCCGGGAATATGCTTCTGAAGAGAAAGAGAGAGAGAGAGAGAGAGAGAGAACTAAATGTTCCTTCCACGGTTGATGGGACACGGAAGAGATGGTGGTGGAATGAAAGACTCCCTTTTTTCCTATCCCACCATCGCCAACTATGCCTGAACTTATTTCCTTCTTCACTCCTCCCAACCAACCCCTCCAATGCCACTGTTATACATTTCCCTTGAAAACTCGTCATGGAAAGCGTTCGCGGTCCAATGGAACTCTTCGGCCTCCTTCATTCCTGAACATCTCGTTACTTCTTAATCCGCATCCCGCGCAGGCCTTGCAACTCTCCTCTGCTTGGAGGGTTTGATAATGAGGGTGGCCCACAAGGTAGTCTTCTCGGTTTGAGGCATTCACTCGGACATGGTCAGCTTAATTTTCGGCCCTCGTTCTGTTATGAGTATCTGAGAATTTCACCCTTTTCCCATTCATTGATTCGCTGGCGAATGTGTAGCGTTCATTTGGGGGGTTCCAGTGATTCGGTGTTCTTCATCGGGATTCGCTCTTTTACGGAAGGCTACCTCGCCGCCTTCTTATTCCCGGCGCTTGAGGCTTAAAGCATATTAGACCAGCTCTCGACTGGCAGAGTCCACTGCGAATGGGGGCCGGCACATCTCACCCTATGTTAGCTAGCAGCGTTGCGGCTGGCTACTTGAAAAACCCTTCGGACTTTGACCAGTGCCGACGAATATATTCGGCAGAAGCTCGAGAGCCATCCTTACCCATGGGCAAACGGATATTCCCTTTGGCGACTTTCGAGAGAACCTTGATCCCTCTCTCCTTCAACCATCTTGCCCTTTCTCCCTTCAACGCCCAATGCCTGTTGTCTGGCTTGCACTCGGCATTGCACTAATGGATTCGTTTGATGCAATTTTCCTACTCTTTTAACTAAGATTGTTAGTAACACTGCCGTTTGCTACTTGCGCGCCACTGCCTCTACACGGCCTTTTTCAAGTACAACCTTCATTCGGCCTTTTCCGCGTGACTCGACTCGCTGTTATTCACTTAGGCGCGTTAGTAGACGCGATGCGTCAAACGAGCCGTGCAGGGAATAAATTGCATTAAAACCTGTACAAAGTAAGCCCGGATCCAGCCGTCCACTTTCGAGCCACTAACTTCATTATAATTACACAGCTAAGGCGTGTGCTTGTAATTAGTCGGGAGCACTGGTGATAAGTAGCGACAAAGTATGGAATTTGGTTGACAGTCAATCTTTTCGAATCTTGTGTTTTTTATGTTCTAAAGATATGAGTGTATTTTTATTAATCATATTGTATATTTCGTTGTAATATTGAATGTGATCGAATTCAAGAGTTAATAGTGTTTTTATTTTAGGACTCAGTATTGTCTGAATATTAGGTCTCATCGCTTCTTTCATTTCGTCGGATTTCGGCGCGGCGACACTTGAATTCATTAAAAGCAGAAATTGAGAACGAAATGTGTACGAGGGAAAAGAGACGTAATAAACCTCATATTACAGGGCGCGCAACGGGGAACATAATCATTTCTCTAAATGTCGAAATCCGACGGCGGAGACTGGGCAGGGGGTTTTTCAGCAGTCCAGCTTGGATATTAATTTCGCTGGGCCATTCACCTTGGCATTGAAAACAATCCTCAGAACCCCCGTGCGCTCAATATCAGCGCCGGTTACCCCCTTAACAAACTTTCCCTCCAACCGCTCGAGACGCCCGTAATCCCTTGTGGCGGCCAATCGTACTCCTTTGCAGAAGGGCGGCGAAAAATCGCCGAATCCCGCTGCTGCCACATTCGAGCGAGAAATTTCTCTCATGAATCCTTAGGACAATACGCCCGCCGTGCTACGCAGGCGACATTGTCCCCTGGCATGCGTGAGTCGCAACCAGCTGAAAATGCGTGCCAGCGAATTGAGGAAAACTCCGGTATAATAAGATTGAAAGCAGCGCAGTTAAATAATGCAGAACTAAACGCTCCATTTACACGCATATAACAGTACGCGTGATGTGAGCGTCGTACCATGTCAATACAGACTCGTGTTATATACATGTACGAATGCGTGTGCATAAAAACAGCAGAGTACTATTTACGATTTGAATTGGCAGGATACGAGTACTGGTGCGTTAATGGTGTGCGTGAATCAACTTTTAATAGAGGCTACCGTATGTTTATGCACTGATTTACGTTGCGTGACGATGGTGCGTTTGCATTCAGACGTCGTCAGGCCATTATTGTCGATGCCATGGCGACGGCATACCGGGGTTTGCCGAGATGCATAGGTTTCTCGCCCGATTGTCTTTTTCGTCGGTGCATACAGAGACGTGCGGATAATGCGCCCTTTAATTCACCGGGTCTTACGAGTGGCCCTCTGCCGACACTCCTTCCCTCTGACTACTGTTCGCCCATCCGACTGCCACTGGCTTCGTTCTCCCCTCTTCAATATCTGCGCATTCGTTTACAGTATACTATGTCCTCGTGGAGTTCACCATGAAATTCATGGGAGTATTCTAAGTAGAAATTATTCAGTGATATTTAAAATTAATTATTGTTAGATGATTTTAACAGATATAGAGTTAGGTGTAGATTTAACTATGGGCAGTTGCGCAAGTTCTATTTCTAAGTAAATCAGTTTATTTAAAATAATCATGCTACAATTGATCCTTGAAATCGAGCAATATGCCGATGAAGCGAGTTATATGTATAACAAAGTATTATTGATTTTCAGTAATACTTGATCATGTAAAATTTAGTACGTCTGAAATCATTGTTATTAAGTTAGTTCCTACCTGAATGATATTAGTCATTGTAGTGTAAGAACTGATCTACTGCTGTGATTCACATACGTCAGTACAGAAAGCAATAAGAAAAGAGGGAAGAGATCGTTTCCTGCCATGCATCTGAAAGCACGACAACAAAAGAGGAAAACCCAGTTGACAAGCCGGGCATTCCAACTTATGTCAGATCAAAAGAACTTGCTCTCCTTCATTTCTCTTCACGATCCACCCTTTTGCCACCTCTCGCGAGCGAGGAGTGAAATTTTGCACGCGATCTGATTTTCGAGAATGGGATTCTGACTGACTGGCACGCGTTTTATCTGTCATTCGGCAACAATGTAAAAGTCCCAAAAGCAACGCGACGCCTCCAAAGGTTTGCCCTTCGCATCCACCAGCTTCTTCTTCCAAACGATTTTTGTGAGAGAAGTTTGATTTACGAGCGCCCCCCCCCCCCCCCCCCCCTCTTTTCACCGACGTCCTCCCCGGTGACCATAAAGCACTCGATGTTCACTCGAGGATGCCTTGATAAAAAAGAACTCGCCATGATGAACGAGGAGCCTGCAAGGATACAGTTAATGTTTTCCTCGAGGCGAGGGATGAGACGAGGCTGTCTCTGTCTTTTGGTTTTGTAGGAGGTACATCCATGAAGCGAACTTTCTCATTTAATCTCTTAGCTTTCATACCGTTTTATGTCTCAGCTAGTTTATTGTTCCCTCTTTTGTACCATTCAACCCTCTGCGGCTCAAAGTGACTAATGAGTGCGGCTCCGTAATGAAACATACACTTTGTTGCTCATTCTTCGTTCTATTTAATGAATTTTGAATACAGAACATTTGCGTATCTTAAGAAATCATAATTATTAATGTATATTCTAAAATAAAAATCAAATACAAATACCCTAACATTTAATAATCACATATACTAATAACCAAAGTATTTTAACAAGCAACCTCCCGCGAGGCAACTGGTAAGTAGCGAAAGGAATATCAGAATGAAAAAAACGTTAATTCCGAAATAAAGTAATCCTAATTAATGAGATTAACTTTGCCAAGTCACTCGAGGCTCGGCGGTGCGGCGGGAGCAGCAATTTTTCAGTATGTCGAATTCCCAAGGGAGGGTGAAGGGGGCGCGGCGGTGAAGTGGCGCTGATGTGCCAAGCTATAGGTTGATATTACATCGCGGGAGTAATGAGGTATGAATCACAAGGTGGTCTCACGCTATTAGAAGAGATGCCGGAGGGACGATAAGGCCGGTGCGGAATGGAGCGACCCATGGGGGCACTCGTGTCGACTAAATCGAGGAATATCCGGGAGATTATCGAGGATATACATATATGTACCGGGAGAGAGAGAGAGAAAGCTCACGACTTCCTCGACGATATAATTAACCGAAAATCCCGAGTTAAACTGAGATTTATCGACTTATTAGTGAACCAGGCGATTAGCTGCCGATATTAAAGTTCTCAAGCCACCCGCTTTGTTCGTCGAATCACTTTCCTTCTTCTTTTCTTCATTACACAGACTTTAAAGCAGCCATCATTATGGTTTTATTTTTAATGTTTAAAAAGTAATTTTGAATAAAATAGTAATGCTTTCGCTCTTCGGTATTTATAGTCTGCATTGTGTGCCTATGTGACTGTTTCGGAGCAAAGCACAAGTTGTTACAGTATATTCTTTTTAATGAAATTGGTAATATAAACATTGTGGAGAGTTGGTAGCATGGGGGAGAGAATATTCGTTGTTTGTATACATTTTTAGGTAGATGTGTAATTAGTTCAACGATTTCCGCTTGTTGGGAGTAAAAAATGCTTTCAAACTGCGACTGGTTTTGTAAACCGCGTGCAAGCTCAACAATGTGTATTATATTGCAATATGAATGCAAGTTAATTGACAATTTCGTGGAGACGCAATGGCTGTCTAGTAAACTTTAGTTATAAAACTACTGCCTAGTTATTAAAGAATAACGAAAGTATTCTTTACAGTCATAATTACTCCACGTAATTACTTCACTCACATATGACACAGACGTACTATGACTACCAAACAATAAAAAATTCTATATCAAACTTGTTTCGCATGACATTCAGCCGGAACCAGTCTTATCGTCCCTATTCTATTCTATCACACTTCAATCTCGGCAGTCGGAATAAGCCGGTGACAAAATGCTTTTTTCCGCACGATAGTCCGCCAATCAATCGCCGGGACGTGCCACTTTGTATCAGTGTCATTATGCAGTGTCAGGAACGGTAACACCAGAGATTGTCCTCTCGGCGGGCGCCCGGAAGAGGAGGTCAGCCGGTGTTAATCAAGAGGCAGCCGCTTTTTACGGGAAGCACAGGTTCGCCGAAAGTGGAGGGTGGAGCGGAGAAAGAGGGGGACAGTGTGGTAACGCAATCACGAATGCCGGATGATAAAACGGAGAGGGATGATCGAATGAGTGATCGATGCGGAGACCGAGAACGTTAGGGTTGGCGGACACCACACCCGGTTTACTCCCCGGAACAGATTAGATTGCCTAACCGTGATCGCCTTAACCCCGCCGGAGTGTCCGACCGTTACACCGCCTCTTTTTTTGTTAGCAAATCTCGGCTGACATCCACGCTCCTCTAACCCCTCGATGGACCACCGAGTAAAAGGTGCGAAAGACATCGTAGAAATGGTTCGCCCAAAGTTTCTCTGAAATTGCGTTTGCATCGTGTTTTGGAAGATGCCAGTTTCTTGATAAAGTTCAAGGAACTTCCGGAGAATTTCTGTGCTGGGTTGGAAATTATGTTTTAGTTCAGTAAAGGTTGAAAGAGTTATTTAGATAGTTGATTGGTAAGTAGAAGGTATTGTAACGAATGTATATTATTGGAAGAAAGTGGAATGTGGATGTACCTTTAGCGAGATTAAAAGTCACCGAGAGAGAGTAAGATTGAAAAAGTTTAGAGTCACACAGAGAATTGTGAGAAGGAAACTCGGGCAATGTTATATATGGGAGGTTCGTACGTGTCGGTGAAATAGCACACAGGAATACTGTCAAATCCAATATCCGCGCCAACAAACGAAACAATAAACGTCCTCCTTACAAGAGGGAATTGTGTACCTCGCGTGCGGAACTCGGGGAAAGCAGAAAGGAAAGGGAAAAGGGTCCTGCGTGACTTTCGAAGGAGGTCGGATTGATTACCGAGAGAAGGTCGCAGTCGCAACAAATAAATATTGAGTTCGGTCGGTTAAGGGAAGCCGGGTGTACCTTAACCTCATCTACTCGATGGAATTGCCGCGGTCCACTGCGATCACTTGCTCTCCTACGGGATTTCATCAGGAAACGAAGTGTTGACCGCTCGGCGTCACCAATATCGACAATGTCGGATCATGAAAAAGAATTTCCGAGACACTTTTACAACTCGAAATAACTTTACTAAAGTCTTATAACAATCAACTGGGACAAACTTCAAGCAATTTCTCTTCCTAAAACAAACCACTTAATTTCCTATCCTTTCTCTACTTCCTGATCATTACACTCCCATACACAATTCCAAACACACACACAATACATTTTCACCAACTTCCCATCATATTCCTACATCAATTAATTAACAACGCATTAACAAACAAACTTTTCATATAAAACCAATCACTGCCAAGTGATAGGATTCGCGAAAGAGCAATGTCTCAGGTGGGAACAAAATCTCCCGGAAATTCCGATGCATAATTCATAGGGGGAAAAGTGACAGGGACTCGGTTTCAGAAGGCGAAGAGGAGGAAACACATAAACAGTACGAAGTAGACGCCTTTAACAGATTTTACAAGGGCTTAAATCCCTCAAGAGCTGCCTCGGTCGAAGGAGAGAAGGGGTGAAGAAGAAGGAGAGAGAAAGCGAGTGTGTGTGAGTGAAAGAGAGAGAGAGAGAAGCTATTGATTCATTAAGACGGATCTTGTCGTGCATTTGCATAATCGGCAGAAGGAGCAACTGGATCTAGGATGGCGCAGGTGCATCCCAGAAGGGGAGTGTGCGCCGGAGCGCTCGATTTGCTCGGTAATACCTTCTCCGGCGTCTTATGCTAATACGTGGCTACATCGTTCAATGGCTCTCGCCGGTGACAATGCCGACTTGTCGTACAAACGAGCCTGGATCGACAAGTACAAGATTGCGGGGGCGGCCGCTCTACTACTGCCTTCGTAAACCTGCTTGCTATTTAACGTTGCTAAACACATATCGACATTCGCCAAAGAACTGCTTTCATTTTACCCTCGTCAGGTTTCCTTGTTTTGGATTGTTCCATGTTTAAAGTGAAGTTTGAAATTAAGCTTTTTACAGAATTTATTTAATGTTCGATCCATCATGGGAATAATTGTAACTTTAAAGTGAGTTGTTGAAAATTGCGTAATAATTATAGTTCGCATGGAGTTATTTTTTGGTACTGTTAAATGTGTGATATAATACTAGCAATAATGGTCGTCTTTATGAAGAAACTAATGAAATCAGTAGCGGTTGCCGTTCCGTGAAAGCACTCTCATTTCAATTAATTATAGTCAGCATATTATGACGGTGGAAGCAATTATTTTTATAAAAACTGGGAAAGATATGTGATGTTCGAGCGAATTCCAAGCAATTAACGCAGTTGAGGCAGCGCGCGGCATATTTTCGTTAATTCTGCCCAGCGATAAACGAATCGCTCGAAATGGAACACTGATGAAAACGTCAGTGCTCTTTTGGAGCGATCGAGCGCCGTATTGCCGGCGTAGTAATTACACGGGCCGTTTCATCGGATTTTAGAAATACCAGGACAATCATTAAAAGATCGCCGACCTTCCCAAAGCGGCTTTTAGTCCACTCGTATCTCGCTTCGTAGAAAATTGTTCATCGATATAGCCAGAGAAAAACTATGACTGCCCAGATCATAGTAGGCTTTAGAGATCTCTTTCAAAAATGAAAATATTGCTGACAGTTAACAATCGCAACAAAAGACCATTATAAATCGGGCCCGAGGATAATTGGATGTAACCGAAGGGGGAATATATTGATTGGATGGCATCAATCGCGCGAATGAAAACTGATAATTGGAAACGCCGCGGAATGGAATGCATAGGCAAAAGAGGATTGGCTGAAATGTACTGTGAAAGTTCCCACTTGAATGCGAAACTCAAAACAGAAGCAGATTTTTTCATTCTGGTGAACAAGTACATTGTTACTCATTAATACGCACTCCCATTAAATCTCATACAGTTCGTGTGTAGTATAACGTGTCACTGAATTTTATTCTCGAGCTACAGTCAATCCGGGATACCTTTTATAAACCATCATTGTATGAAGCATAATGGCTGCAAAAAAACACGTCCGTTCAGTATTCTCTGAATAAGAGTTAATACCAGAGACATAATACTTTTATTTAATATTTGTTCATCTCGTATTTAATATGAATAGCATGAATCTCAAAACTAAAAAACTTGAAGAGTAAACTCCAAAAGGGAGAAATCGAGTATACTCGAACCGTCTACCGAGTTACATACAAGTAAAAGTTGAAGTAGGTCTCGTTGATATGTTCCGAGACACAGCGACACCGATGACGAAGATCAACCCTTCACAACAGAGGGTGTGTGTCCCCATTCTCGACGGGGCCAAAAAAGCCAACAAACACAGAAACGCACGCACCGCGTGTGCAGTGGAAAATCCGTGACAAGTCACGCGTGACATTTCGCATGATCCCTGATCCAATTGGGGGTGGAATGGGGAGGTGGTTGTGTCGAAGCGGCTCTCCGACTCGAAAACGAGGGAAAAGGATGAGAGAAGGAGAGAACGTAACGAATGAGAGAGAAACAGAGAGAGAGAGAGAGAGAGTGAGGCGAGCGAACAAGGCGAAAGTATATAAACGGTGGCTGTTTATCGAAACGTCAGGCGCAGGCAGCCCATCAAAAACAGAATCGTCCGTTGTTCTGTTCTCCTACTTCTTCCGCGCCCGCCCCTTTTTCACCCTTCAGGCCCCGAACCACCCACTCGCTCGTTCGGTTGCGCTCTATTGCACCCCTTTGCCGCCCCTCATTTCCACGCACGCTTCATTTCGCATACACACTGCGCGCGTTTGTTTATAGTTAATACCGAAATCTGCTGGCCCCTCCTTCATTCAGTCGGCTCACTCATTGCTTCATCCGATGCCGGATGAAATACCATTTCCCTTCTCGCTGGATGCCAGAACGCTGCGCAGTGGGACGTATATCTCGAATTTCGTCTGTCACAAGGGAGCCGCTTGTTCTTTCAGTCGCCTTTGAGCCGATCCGCCAACTATACCAGCCACTTCCCCGGGACAAGCAGATATTTATTTGCCTCTTAGAATACCAATTGACAGGGTTTAGCAGAGCAGGAGAATTGGAGCTTGAACGAATATTTCCTGACAGATTTGGACAATTGTAGGATTTATGTAATTGACACTAGGTTTCAAATAATCAAATTGACTGGGAAAATATTTTATTGCAATTGCTTTGCAAAGATTTTATTTTGTTAGATTTGTCTTGGATTTCATTGTAATATAGACATGAGTCATTTAATGAATTTGCCTTCACAAGTGAGAGATAAATATTGTACAAGAGAATAAAATGTGAAACTATCCCTTGGGTATCGATTTCTACCATCACTGCAGATATAGTTGCATTGAAACAATGCGAAGCCGTAAGTACATCTCTACATGCGCGTGTTACAGTGATCCATGCATGAACGGCCGGCGTTAATTGTTCCTGACCAACAAGCCAACTCTGAAGGGGGCTTAAATGCAAAAGTAACTTTTCCGGGTTCTCGATCGTTTGTCCCTTCAACAAAGCGGCGGCCACCCGTCACCTCCCCCTTTTATTTCTTCTTCGAGGCAATCTATTTGTTTCACAGGTCGATGGTTACGAAACCAATCAGTGTAACCAGCTCGAATGGAAGGCTCGGCAGGTGCACAAAGGCTCGCTATTGCCACCCTGTCCTCCTCACCCCTTGAAAAAGGTGAAAATATTGCACGCGCCTGTCGTAAAGCCCGTTGAAAAGTGCCGCCTGTTTTTGTGCGATTTTGCGTGGAATTTAATTCCCCCACAAACATTGCACATGCAACGGAATCGGAATCGAGCCTGTTCGCACAAGTGCAATTATTAGAGATTCCACTGGAGTATATTAACTGTGCTTCCAAAGATTATGTACAAAAGAATTCAGAAAATATACTACCATTTTTACCCTTGTAAATATTACATTAATTATAAAAATGTATGAAACCAAGTGTAATATAAAATGTCGAATTAACAGAACAGAGATGCTTAATTGAAAGTGCGCTTTTACGTATCAACTTGAACGTAGAACGGCATGATCGGATGAAGGTACCATCAATGGAATCGCATTCCAGAATAGGCTGACTCGGATCGAGGTAAATTCTTCGCCGTCGAGCGGGACGTCCCGTAAATTATTCGACTGCAAGGAGAGACAGGACATGGTGGGTCGGAGACGGGGTGGATTTCCTTTCGAGCGATCGATCAATTAAGTCGACTGTGCCATGGCTGGAACAATCGTGCTTTATTATCTGACGAGTCCCGAATCCATTTCATTGCGGCCGTCCGTCTTTAGTCTAACTGGTCCCACCATCCTCTTCTCTTCCTTCCACTTCCGCCATGATATCAGGGAGTGTCGCTCGAGTGGAATTTTCGATTTCTCCACTGCTTCACCGACGCTTTCACGCTCGCCGCCATCAAAATACCGCGGCGGCCGGACTAAGCCGAAGGTTTCTGCCAACCCCATAAACTTCCCGAATTCTCGAACGCGCCCGCCTGCTACGTACTTCCTGGATTTTACGATAGCAGTTTGTGAAATTCCGGTGGCCAGTACCGGCGAGAAAGACGCCCCATCATTGCCGCTGTGATCCGCAAACTTCGCTTACAATTTACGAGCATCGGACCACTCGCCTTGCCCAATTGCGTGCTCCGTAAACGATTGCCTTAATGACTGCTTGAGAGCTTTATGCTTCTTCAGGGTTTCATACTGAATCGTACGGCGTTCCGTTGATGTTTTATTTAAGCCTTTATTTATTTTGCTGTTTGATGCTATACTTTCCGGTTTTTACTGACTACGAGACATGAATTTTACGATGTGGTTGATTTTTAGGATTCTATGGAACTTATTGTTAACAATATTGTAATATTGTTCGTCTAATCATTAGTTTGTTATTGTTCTAGTATAATATTTTGATTGGGCTTATTATGCATCGTATAAGTTCAGGAATCCATATAGCGTATATAAATCCATTTTATTTCTTTATGGATTTTTCCAGATAAACGCAGACTGCACTTTTTCTGTCGGTTTCCAGCTTGGTCGACCTGCAGCGTCCTTGTTCGGCTCTCCACCGAATACCAGACGAGCACGCTTTTTGCCGAGGTGTAAATCGCGCCATCGACTGGAACTCTCGACAGGCAAAAAAGTGTCTAGTATGGACGGTCCATTATAGCGTGTGCTCACATTCGCATTCCAATAACACGCACTCGTACCTCCCAAACTGTTTTGAACGAGACTTTTCGAGAAATCAATAACTTAATTATAAATACGCGAAAGATGTATTACTTTGAATCGTCAAACAATTCACTGATTAATATGTTATGCAGAAACGTGGAAAACGCGATTTCTAATATTTTCTAATATTTTATTTGGAGGAGTTTTTTAAATTTATCAGGCAACTCTTATCAGACACAGACTACTACAGGAATCAGCCAATATGCCGGCAGCGACGCGACAAGTTTCTTTACAAGCGGCAAGTTTCTTTGCAGACTTCAGCCATGGAAAATGAAACTTCAACTTCAAACCCGAATAATTGACAGTAAGTTTAGATAGGCGGAATGCCGTGGTGGCAGAATTGTCATTTCCATAAAAAAAGTGGGTCGTTCGAGCGTTTAGGGCCGCGGGATTCGAGTGCCGAGCGAGATCGGCGAGGTTTTTCTCGAGAATTGATGAGCCGTGACGCGCAAATTCGAGATCCGCCTCGCCGCTGATTTTGAAAGCGACACTTGACGTATTCCCAGCGATCTATCAAATATCCACAGGCGCACCTATGTATTTCCAGCGAGAGCGAGCCCGATGTATCGAACTTTGCGACGTATCGAACACCTCCCCTGCCGTTAAAGTATCGAAGAGGCGTGATGAAATATTTCCGCCACCCGTCGCGTCAGTGTTCGTTTCGAGTCACTTTTGTCAGAGACTTTAAACATCATTGATTTGATCCATTTGAAGTTCCAAATGGCAATAGTTCATAAAATGATTAGTATTTTTAAAGACGAAGGTAGATGAAAGCCGTACAAGATCCGAAATACTTTTTTCTAGCTAGAGCGACTAAAATTAGAGTAATGAAATCACGTACTGTTTTAACCAAATAAACGATTTCATGTATCAGTTACGAAACTGCATAAAACTATTCGATGTAATTGCATTCTTTCTGACATTCGACGTGCTTTTTTATAGGAACCAATAGAAATTATTATAATTAGATCGTATACTGCTTTAACCAAGTAGGCGATTTGAGGAATTAGTTAGGAAACTGCATAAGACTATCCGAAACACTCATGAGATACACATACGGCTGTGGTTGTGTAGACAAGCCAAGCCCGTCTATAGGAAGACGAGCACCAACGGCGCATTAAAGCCGACGGATAGTTCGGTGGCTTGCACCGCAAATTAAAGTTCTCTTACCAGGTTTATATCCTCATTAGTAAATAGACTGCCGAGCGGTGCAAACATTGCTTTCTATTTTGCGTGCAGCGTGCGCTTACAGCCAACGGTGACACTGTGTGCACGCGCCGACCAGTTTCGCATTAATTACACTCCGGTAGAAAAGCGTGCACGGGACTTCCGAGAGTTTGGCGTGTCATAAAATTAATTTCATTTAGTAATGGTCGCACACCCTGCGAGGCTTATTAATAAAAGTCGAGCTTGGCGCTCCCATGCTTTTATCGAATTTTATCGGGCAAAAATTCGCGAGCTACATTATGGAGATGGATTGTCAGCCGCGCCAGATACAACGTTGCCAGCGGCAAACCTGTTTGTCGTTTGATGGTATTAATTAAATTGATCGTATGGATTGCTCGCTCACAATAAACAGATGTGTTTTGTATGAAAAGAGAGTCATTGGTTTTTTTATTATTACCTTTGGCGTGATCATGCATTATTTGAACAGCAAGTTTGATTCGGATCTCGATTTTTATCATGGAAATATTGAAACGTATTTTTAATATTCGCCATATTACAAAATGGTTGCTGTTATTCGTTGCTTGTAAATGATCTTAATTTGCTACCATTCGCAGCTTTTATTCGCTCTTAATGCGTACTGTTCCCTGAACGCAATTCGTTGCGCAATTTATAATTCGAGTCTGAATTCAAGCATTACCTGTGTTACAAAAGGAATCGGGGAATAATTCTAATTATTCATTATCATTTTAATTACCATTCACTCGTGATATTTCCGCTGCTTTTCATACGGTATTACAATAACCGTATGAGAGGCATTGTTATATTCAAATTTGGATGTACGCATATGCTAAGCTTTCGCCAAAGAAAATAATTAGTCAGCCGCACGAGCGGCGGACAATTTTTCTAGCAAGTCAATTAGTATATGCTGGATTTAGTCGAACTTTTTTTCTAGAAGTAATGCGAACTATTAGTCAAGAATGCGAGCAATGTGTACGAATACATTGTCGGCAGTTAACGAACGTAAAACGATGGGAGACCGGATGACGGCGGCCGGGCACGCGACACTTTTATTTTTAATCGGGTTACTCAAACTAATTAATTCTCGGCGCGGACGGATTCTCATTAATGCGACAGCGGCATTAGGCTGGGAAGGAACGGGAGACAGACAGAAAGAAAGGGGATGAGTGAAAGGGGGAACATGCCACTGACAGTGAGCGGATAGAAAAATCGGTAATTTACTGATTGCGTGAACCGTCGCATTGCGTACGACACTTTTCGTTTGTCCCTCACGGAAATGGACGATTTTTTCTAGATGGAAAGAGAGAGGGAAAAAAAAGCAGTAGGGAAAATTCCCGTTGGTCGATATCAATTGATTGGCTTCGTTGTCCACTGTCACGCGCGGAAGGACACTTTTAGTTGGCGTGCTTTTTTCTAGCGCGCGCGCGTCTCGTTTTCTTCGTTTTTATAATTCGCCAGTCGCGCACGCTGACGTCAAACAGATCGGGATTCGTTAACGTTTATTGCTGGCTGGATATTTCAGTGTGTTTGGTACTACGGAATCTTTCGGCGAGCGATATCGATGACCGGCTGGACAATGCACTTTTTCAATGGCGTCCCTCGAGCTCGCATTCTTCGTTGGATTATTATTTAAATTGTCATCGACGTGGAATGTCCAATAAACCGATATCGGCATTCACGGATTGTTTCGAGAGAGCCCAATTCGATACTAAGAAATATCTCTACTAATTTGAATGTATAGAATTGTAACTGCAACGTTGAGAAATTTTATGCAAATTTCACCATTGATTATAGAATATTACGAATGCAACTCTCAGGAAATTTCAAGGTTTCTTTGGAGAACCTTAAATTGCCTCAACATTCATATTCAATTTAAAAATAAAATAATAACGATCATTAACATTGATAAACATCGCTTTACTTTCATAATTTATTACGAAGAGATCATCCTGCCGATTCATTAACCTAAACTGCCAAATCCTCGCCAAACTCCTACTGTCATTCATCATCATCTAACATTAAATATTTCCCCCAAAATACCAGAACATTTAAAATAATTAAACAAAATTACGCACTCACATTGCTCAATGACAAGTGCTTATTCCAAACTCCCGCACTTTCTCAACGGCGAACAACACTCTGACTATCGAAATACTGACATTTTGAAATATTGAATGAATGACTTACCTAGGTGTCAAGCGGCATCGACGAGCCAAGGCCTAACCCAGGTGAGTCGAAGATCGCACTACGTGAGGAACACGCGAGTGGTAAAGAGTCGAAAAATGATCGAGAGTTGTGAGTGCGGGGGTGTTGATGATGCACTCTGGCACCCCGGTTGCGGAACGTGATACACGAGTGACTCGCCGGACGCGACTGACAGCACGGTGTTGCTCCACGTGGGCTCGAGCCACCCCATCGCACCCACACATTCTCCCTCAAATACATGCACAATCTCTTAGTTGTGTGTGTTCCTATCAGAGAGGGTCGCTTTCAGGAGGGGGCTGCACTCATGCGCACTCCTGCCACGCGGATACAGCTATAGTTATCCGCTCCTTCCCTCTCTCTTACTACTCCTCTAACCCTTTCGCTCCCCTTCTCATCTCTCTTTCTCTTTCTCTCTCTTTCTCTCTTTCTCTCTCTCTCTCTCTCTCTCTCTCTCTCTCTCTCTCTCTCTCTCTCTCTCTCTCTCTCTCTCTCTCTCTCTCTCTCTCTCTCTCTCTCTCTCTCTCTCTCTCTCTCTCTCTCTCTCTCTCTCTCTCTGTCGCACAAGTTCCCATGCACTCTTTCGAAACTCCCGGCTCTCTCGTTAACCGCGTAATTAGCGGCATTTCGTGCCGGCCGTGTCCCGATCATCGGTTATGGAATGCAATCGCCTCCCGATGAACAAGCCTTCCTTCCTTCCTTCCGCAACCCTCTTCTCACACCTACCCCTTCCGATACCCTGACAGAGCCACGTGCCACTCGGACTACACCGGCCGGTCAAGTATTCGAAAATTGTCCTTGATGAAGCAAACTTGTCAGAATCGACCAACGAAGAATTTAATAGAGCGAGATTGCTAAAACTGCAATATCAAAAGCAAGAATGACGAGGATTTTGCAGATTGGAGTTATTGTGGTATTCCCGACACGGGAATTTATGAAATAATTGTAATAAAAACAGGGTGTGGTTTAATAATTTCGTTTCATTGTGTCCTGCTTTCTGTAATAGGAATCGGCAAATTACTCGTATTACATGGTTGAGCTGCCAGAAGTACAATTGAAGAATGAGAGGGATGTAGTTGCGGATTGGAGTATTTATCTGCGGCTGCTTTTCAATTCGTAATCATTGTGGTATGCTGGGAAATTTCCTAAAATGATTGTGATAGAACAAGGTGTGGTTTAATAATTTCGTTTCATTGTACCTAGTGTTCTGTAATTGGAATTGGTAAATTACTCGTACTACACGGAGAAACTGTCTGAAGTACAGTTGAAGTATACAATTTCAGTTGAAAAGTGAAACGCTTCATATGTCATTAATGAACGAAGTTATTAGAATAACTTAACGGTTATTTCGTAAAGTTGACCCTGGATGAAGGTTAATTTGAAAAATCATGATCAATCAATTTATAAAATTGTTACGATTAGGTATTTTATATGTTAATAATTCCCTGTTTTCTGATGCTCGATGTTTCACAATGTCAATGAAAAGCGAATACTGCACTTCGAAAGACTGTGACTACTGGAAGTTGAGATTCTATCGGGTCAAAAGTGAAACTTCCCATTTCTCACTTGGCTGTACACGTTACAAGCGGCGCAATTGATATATGTACGAAGCTGCACCTGTAAGATCGTAGCACAAGCGCTCGTGCGTTACTTTCGCCATCGCGTCATGCATATTCATTATAGAACGTCGAGATTATAGCAGGGCATCATGAGGCGCCGTTCCAGGCGATATTCTACACAGTGCCTATAATTAATTGGCTATCGATAAATCCTGCTTTCATTACGAATGCACTAATTAAGTCATTCGTTATCAAATCTCGCGCTCGTTGCGCGCCAGGATTTTCTGACCGCCGAGCGAATGTCCTGAGATAAGTGTTTGTGAAACACCAAGTAATATGAAAGTTGGTCTAATTATTTTGTAGTTTCTTTTTGTGAAATTTGTGAATTTCAATTTCGCACATGCTGGTTCTTAAATTTTATTATTTTAATTATTTTCCCAAATTTTATTAAATTAAATACTGGATTTGATTTAGAATGGAATAAATTCAATAAAATTCCAAGATGTTTTAATTCATTACATATACTTCCGGTTTATTTCACATAAGTAAACAGATAAGTTTCTAACAAATTGAAAGTTATGTACGTCTCTAGTAATTAATGATTTACGAAGCTTCTCACTGAGAATTGTTAGATGGTAATTTTTCTCAATCTATTAGCAAGGCGACTGACTTTCGAAACGTCGGCGGGCAATCGGTCGGCCAATGAAGAAATTAATCTTCCCGTCACTCGGTGTCGCGACTGTGCGGTTCGGTGCAACTTGTTGGCGTCTAATATCTATCTAATGCTTGTACGTGAACTCGCTAATGGCTGAATTACGCAATCCTGTTCCACCTGAAATATTGATCGCGCGCCAGGCGTCGTCTGATTTATGCACTCCGCGGCTATCCCCGATAATAAAATCCTAATTACCCGTGCGATGCTGGCGTGTATCTCGAGGTAATTCGATTAATTAAAACGATCCCCATGCGCCGCTCCTGCCACCGAGAATATCTCCGGTCCAGTGAAACGCATCCTCCTCATCCTCGCCCAACCTAACGCTGCGCATCGGTTTTGCTCCGCACCAGCAAAGTAATTTCCATGGGGAAATGTCAATTATACGAAATATATTATGCGCCTCAGTCCAATTGTCCTGGCTTGATGGCTGTTTGCCCTCAAGGTGCTCGTTTTATGGGCCCTTCGGCAGCATAGCTAGTCATCTCTCCGAAGACTAATGACGCGCAACAACCACTCGACCACCACTTTTCACATCATTCTATCGACTAATTGATCAGAAAGATGTTATAAATACTATTTTTATTAATTACCATTTATTAATACTGGTACAAATTTTATTTGCCATAGAACGAAAAATATCGAGTAATTTAAAACAAACATGGAATAAATTCAAATCGAATTAATAAATATAAAAGATACATTCATTTTCAAATTGACAATAATTGGTTGGAGTGGCTATCGAAAATCTACAATTACATCAGACATATCTGTAATACCAGCGTGTGACAGATATGATGTTTCAACCCTGACCAGGACAACATCTCGCGCACAAGCAAAGCAGATCCAGTTTGGCTAGGGGGTGATGAGGATGGTAAAAGAGAAAAATAAACAGGGGGATCAGAATTTGGGAAGGCGATTTACCGCAATTAGTTGGGCGAAGGGTTGCAGCGGCGGCTTCGGGGAAGGTCGTGAAAATAAGCGAGATTACCGCCAGCGGCGAGTGAGGCCGTTGCGCAAGTGTGCAAGTATATGTGCGCGCGCGCGAGCGTGTGTGTGTCTGTTAGAGACAGAAGATCCATCGCTGTTTTGGGGGTAGCACGGGAAGCTGCTAATTACCAAGGCTTGTCTGAATCGTTACAGTGGCCGTCAGGCCTTCTCTCCTTTCAGCGAAGCGGAGCAGAGCAGAGCGAGGCAGAGCAGAGCAGAGCAGAGCAGAGCAGTGACTATGCGCTGCCCTCTGAGTCTGTTCGACCTTTCCGAGCCCTTTTCCAGTGGCAGGCCGCTCATGGTGGAGCCGAGCAGTGCCGTGTGCCGGCTCCAGGGCTGCCTTCGCATTCAGGGCAACCACGCGAAACGAGAGAAAGGCCTCGCTTCACTGTCTCAAGCGTGTTAATTAGACGCGCCTTTGTTTCCTCGGAAGGAGGCCCGAACGAAGCAAATATGAACGGAACGGCCCGCGAGCCGTCTGCCCCAACCCTCCGCCAATTTTCTCTCCCTCAGCCACACCGCCCACCTTCATCGACGAATTATTTATGCCACCGCTGCTGGATCGCGACCGCCTTTCCGAAAGGGGACGAACAAAGCACCCACTCACTCTACCAGCCGCAAATACCTTATTGACACTTGACGAAAATTCGATGGTAACTTTGAATTTTGCCGCTACTAATTTCATGGAATAGGTTAATTTTTTTAGTGTAGTTCAATTTGGTGACGAGCCTTAATATTGCCGTAAGTCGTATTTTATTGTACGTTAATTTCATTAGATAATAGTATTAGAAACAATGTGTTTCCTGACACCAGACTCATTCTACTTAAAATGTACATAAATCTGTTCCTTTAACTGGATTCACTTCAATAACGTCGCTTTAAATTCTATCTTCTGCGAGCGTCGCTGCAATACAAATGTCGAAATCCTGGCGCGTCGAGCGTTTCAAAGAAGCTCTTCAAATATGTGGGCGACCAAACATTTACCAAAATTGAATGGACCGGGCGTAGCAGGATTTGTGCCGTCTGAATAAAACGGGCGCCTGCTGGCATTTCGACGGACAGTTCGACGAAGAGTTGGACAGGCTGTTGTCCAACTCTTTCTCTGCGGAGTGAGAAACTAGAGCAGTTATAAAGAGGAAAGAGTGACTGAGAAAGAGAGAGAGAGAGAGAGAGAGAGAGAAAAAGAGAAGGAAGAAATATTGAGGGCGCATGCATACGAGGCGAGCTCGATTTTCAGAGAAAAGGAAGGAAATAATAATGAAAGATGAAGGAAGCCGGAGGGAGTAATCTCGGGAGAGGCTTGCGGTCGCGTTTAATTATCGACGTGTACGAGGTGGAGGATCCACCCAACTACCCCCTCCGACTCCTTCTCTCCTGGACCGTGGACTTTCAGCCCGAAACTTCCCCCTCATTTGCAAATATCTGCATACACACGTATAGGGTGGTTCTCTTGCCTTTGAATCACCAATGTCGATTATAGCTTGTTCTACATAGACAGATTAATTGTAAATTACTTATCAATTTTAATATACACAAGTGTTTTTCAATTTTTCTCTGCTTCTTGTGTCTTGTATATTATATAAAATATTATACTGTATGTATAATAATATAATGTATTATTATACAGATTCTACATGTCAGACATGTAATTGTTTATTATATTAATAGAAAATTAAGAGAACTATATACATGGCTGATGCAAAATGGGATATGATCCTGATTTAAAGGGAAGTGAATCACCCTGTACCTAAGCAACTATCTCGAGGAGTTCCTCACAGTGAAGCCAACCTCCCAAAATATAAGCTCCTTGTACATCCGCTGGTCGTTTAACCGTTCAAACTGTGCCTCTGGACATGTTTAGCCTTGTTATAAGGAATCTAATATCCGTTCTGTGCGCTACTCCTGTTCTGTGCAAGCTGATCTGTTTTCGGGATAAGGTTCGGCCGTACTGATTATGTAACATGATATGGTAATGGCGCTAATGGCGAGAACTGGTCGAAACAAAGTCTTATTTGTTCTGGGTGAAAACCTGCTTTTATATCTGAAAGATGAATGTATTCATCTAACAAGTCGATCTGACTTATGACGCTACCGTTAGTATTCCATCTACTTGAATTCGCATTTTTCAGTCTGTAATAACCGAAAGTTTATGTAATATTAATAACTAAAATTGCCATTTAATTCTAAACTTATTCAAGTATCACATTCCACATTTCTTCTTGTTTAAAATCGATTTTTTTCAGTACTTATTCGATCTTTCTTTTACTTTTGCCAAGATAAGGCAATTGATTTATACACATTATTTTAATTGCTACAAATTATAACTTTTACTGTTGAGTGTACGATACTTGAACAGAAAAAATCAATGCTTGTTTCTCTACTACCGAAGCTCCACTGGGGAGTCAGGAGGATATAAATATGTGGGCTGCGTTGACAGACAGAAAAGGGGTAGAAAGAATTGGAGAAGCGAGGTGAGTCTCCATGAAATTACTGGAGGAAATCGGATACGGGCTTGCCTTATTGTTGCAGCGGGTGCGGGTCAAAATTAACGAGGATGCGAGGACGGCCGTTGGCCCTCGTTAGGCGCAGGCAAGCGCGGCAAAGTAATAATTTTAGCACCTGCGGTTACGTGGCAGCCGGCCGCTCCGTTAATTTGTTTTGTGATTTTCTCGCCGTCGACGTCAAAAGCCGCCGGCGGCGGCGGCGGCTCCGAAAATTCTCAAGGGCTGTTGAAACTTCTGTTCCACCGGAAGCGGAGCTCAAGGAACTTTTATGGACGTACGGCCTCTGAAATTATAATGGGTTCTTGCCGAGATTAATGCTTGTTAATCGAGCAAACACCGGCAAACGCAGTTTTCACCTCGCAATGTCGACACACAGCGCCGCCGCTCGGATTGTTTTAATGCAATCACTCCATCGTAATGAGGAGGTACAAACTTTATTTGGCGTAGAATGGGGAATATCGAAAAATATTGAGTTATTTAAAATGTACACTTAATACAGGCGTATTGAGATATTAAATATACATAAAAGATCAATTAATTTTCTAATTGATTAAAATTCATCAAGTGGTCTTTGAATCACTACTTTTACCTTCCGATTTAATCAAATGTTAAAATATCTTTAAGTAACAATTTGAAGGAATTATTGTAGAAAATAGTTTATTCCTTTGAATCTAATCCTCTTATGCTACTGCCTGCTTTAGCATCTCCCCTCTACTAGCCACTTGTCCATTACAGCACCCTTTTCAGCCCCACCATCCCGCTCTTCCTTAATCTCTATCTCCATTTCAATCTTGTGCCCTCTTTATCAGAAGAGATTGGCTCAGGCTACCACTTGCGTTCCACCCCCGACAGAAGGGTGAAGTTTACATTTCAATTATTCGACGCCTTGGCCATCCCCGCCATCATTATTAGTATTTGCATGATTTAGTAGACGAAGGAGCGTGTCTTACCAAGCTCCGGCTCTGCAATTAGTTCTGCTTTGCGATTAGCGGACTGCGCTCGAGTGCTATCTGACCCATGAATGGTAATTGGTGTGAGAAGGGTTGTCCGCCGACTACGCTGTCTGCTTATGATCGTTCCATACGTACCTAATGAACCCTATTGTATTGGAATCGGTTCTTGATTTTGTACACTCGCCACTTAGAATTAGAACCAAGCGGTTGTAGATTGCGAAGCAACCAATAAAAGTCGCCGTTATTTAAATTAAAGTGATTGCAGGAATCTTGTTAGTAGAAAATGAGAGAAACTTAATGAGATTTTGATTAATAGTTGGAAAACGACATAAAAGTCTTTGCAAGTAAATTTGGTAAAAAAGTTAATATAAAGATAATCTTTCAAAACCTTTAACTATTTCTGTCAATCATATTACATACTGTGTAAAATTATTCTTGAATGTGGTCTAACTTATCGTGTAAACCAATCAATCGCTGTTTGCAAGAAAGCTTCGCGGAAGTAATAGGGAAACGAAGCGGCAAAGCAAGGGCGCCTACGCCAGAAATGAAGCGGTAATAACAAGCATCGAAGGAAGTCTCTAGGCGGAAAAGAGCTTCTCTCATAAAAAAGGAAAGAACAGGCAAGAGAGTGCGTGAGAGAGCGAGAGAGCAAGAGAGGAAAAAGGAAAACCCGGTGTGTAATATTCCGGGAAACTCTACAAATCGATGCTAACAGCGGAAACGAGCGCGAGAGGCGGAGGAGGCGAGGAAGCGAAGTCGAGCAGAGAGTGCATCGAATGCGAGGAAAAGTGCGAGAGAGAATAAGAGAGTGGAAGTGAGAGAGGGAGAAAGTGGAACGTTTCTGTGCTCGTTAAAACGTGCCGCTTCAGCATCCAATGGAAACCGGAAGAAAGGGCGGCTTTCTCACTGCGAAACGTGACCCGCTTCTTATTTTTTCGATTTTTCATAGATGCACCTTCTGTCTTCCACCTTCGATCGAGGTTACTTCCTCCTTTATCCTCCCGCAATCCCTTTAGCCTGCTTTCTCTTACTCCCACGACCCCTTCATCATCTTTCATCCTTCCACTTCTTCTCCCGGGAAAACATGATTCACTGAATGCTACTTGGAAGTGTGTAACGCAACTAAATGGAAACTTAATCCGAAGAAAGTCGTCTCGTCTTGTAGAACATGTACAGGATCACTCAAAAATGACGTATCGCAAACATTCCGTGTTTTGTTTATGTACAATTTTAGTATAATTCATGAGATTTATTTTTTAACAATAGGAATTGACTTTGGTGACACTTGTGTTTCAATTGAGTGCCGTTAAAATGTAAGTCGGCAAGGAATAAAATAGGAAATAGGATAGAACCTGTCGAAGAAATCGACCTACTTCCGCTAGTACCTGAAAAGGACTGCTAAACTTTTGGCTTAACTTCCGCTTTATCACTACGTACTACCAATCCCGGACGAAGTATTGAACTTCAGACGGTGGGAAAAGTTTCAGCTAAAGTTCAGATCGTGTAACGGCAATTTTAACTTTCCAAATCTTCGAGATGGGAATATTCATATTAGAGTTCCGGACGTCCCGCGGTATCTGTATCTTCGCCTTTTTTATTGATCCCACTAATTTCAATCGGATCTTAAAGTGAGCAAGAGTTTATTTTTAGAGTTAATTTTGTTCAATAGTATTATGGTGTTTTATATAAAGAAAAAGTAATACTATTACTAGCTCTGTTTCATAAAATTATTTAAAACAACTTCCAAAAACAATTATAATGAAAATAACATTCATAATGCTGTTTTCCCGCAAACATTTGCTTTTGGAATATCGTGTCATATGAACGAAAGCATCCGGTGATTGTATTTGAACATCATTGTTTCTCGAAATGGGCTGTTATCGCCGGACAGAATGCGAAATAGCTTTGGGGCATCGACGAAACTAGGGCGAAGCGGTCGACAAAGATCTGGTTGATCGACCAAGGGAAAAATTAACGAGAAACGCTACTCCCTTGTCTTATTGTCGGCGATGAGATTCCGGAAAGTTATCACTGTTTCCGAATGTTCGATCGGATATGGTGAAGTCGATGGAATCATTATGAACGCCGTTACTATGCTACTTTGTTGCTGATGGAAAGTACAGGAAGAGTAGCCGAGCCATTAACCTTAATTAAATTAGTGTAACATACATTCATGACAAACATATTCAATGTAAATGTAATTAATTAGCCTCCAGTGTACGCAACCTAAATCATAATTAACGCAATATATTCTATACATATGTTTAATGTCACAGTGTACACATTTTGTCCAACTAATTCACAATAATAATTATTTTATGATAATTGAAACATCCTGTCATAAAATCTAATTGCAGAAGTGCACTTTACTTACATCATTGAACATTATATATCACACTTATATGTATGTCTCACAAAAAGTTTATGCGAGATTTATCGATTACGAAACGAAGCATCTCTTTCATCGTTATCACCGGATATACATCTACAGGCGTACACACATACATAGAAGGAAGCATGTATCAGTGGTTCCGGCACGAGCCAATATCTCGGGAGTTAACGAGCGAGCATTGAGAGGAGCGTCGGTAGGGTGAAATAAAATATGAGTGGCGTCGAACTTTCGACATAGATTAACATTAGCCCCTCGGCGGGTGTTTGAGGGCGCGGAAATTAGTTGGACAGAAGTGCTGTTCGTCTCGACGTGCACGCTACGGCTTTGCTTTTCTGGCTGGTCGATTTTACGAGAACCGGATCGTTGCATCATTGACCGCTAGCGTCGTCGAAATTCGAACGAGCAAACTTGACTCCTGCCAAGCGTCCAGTTAGACGTCCGTTGCCCTCCTCGTCGCTCTATCTCCGCAGGCTAGAACTACAAGCTTGAGGAGGGTTACTATTCCCGAACTTGGCGAATATCAGATCGAGGAAGCCCCCGGACAGCACACTGACAATTCGAGCCCAGTGGTAAACTGCACTTTGCGGTGAGCAGAAGGCTGCTCAGATAAGAGGACGAAGTCCGTGAACGGAGAGGAGGAGAAGCTTCCCTCGTCCGACGACGTCCGACAACGATAAGACCACTGCCGAAGAGGGTAAGTATCGCAGGGAGTTCTGACGGTTGACCAAAACACTCGCTTCTTCATGCAAGCTGCTTGAAATGTCGAAGGGAAAGTCAGGACCGACAGACGCGCGGAATAGTAATCGCTTCGTTTGCTTTTAATGAAGACGTGTGCGGTATTCTTTTCGAGGGTTGTTCCCGGTAGTGCCAAGGTTTCTTTCCTCTTTCTTTATATTTCTTCCTTCAGGAATGATTTTGGGAAACAAATGTTTTATTTTGACATACGAATATCTCACTGTTTTTGGGAGTATTGTCTAAAAATGTTTGTTTGTCTTGCAAAATGAGATTAAGTTCATTAAAATTAAGTTAACTTTTGAATCTGTGTAACTGTCGATGTTGCTATCAGTTATTCCTATTCCTAGTCGGAACAAACCGAAAGAAATAAATGAAGAACTTGTTAAAGTTCTGCACCCTAACAAATCCAGAAACGAAGTTAGGGAATAAGGGTGCACATGTATCCGCGATCGCCAAGAGCTGTGATAAGGGTAGCAGTGCTCCATTTCAAGAACAATAGAAGACAGATTTTATCGTTGATCGGACTTGTGTAACCACCCGAACCACCTCCAGCCTTGCACACGCGCTTTTAAACCTTTTAGGCTATTCGAGTATGCAGCGTAGCACGCACCTCACGCGTGGAATGTGTTAGAAAAGTCTCTTAGCGAAAGCTTTCACTGGTCGTGTTTGGTGGCAACCTTTCGAGCGCGGAAAAGGACGGAAAAGCTTCGCCATTTACCAAGCCTATCCTCCCCGATTTCGTTCACTCGGATTTATACTCTACATCACAATGCAATACTCTCCAAGCATACTAATACAAATACCAAGCAATTGTTAATCTATTTTTAATTACATTAATTTACATACCTCAAAAACCATGAATCTTTTGTATAAAAACTAATGGAAAACTAATGGAAAGTTTTTTGAAGCTTGAATTAAAAGTCAAGTAATGCAACCGTTATTATTCTTGGAACAGATCGATAAAAAAAGCAGCAAAAATTGAGTGATATTACGATTGAAAGGAGGAATGGGAATCAGGAATGCATGGATTGAGACGCAGATACTTCTGTACAATGCAGCTTAACTATCAATGACGAGTCAGTTATTCTTGCCAAGTTACTCTCGACGTCACTTTGATCGGTGCACGTATCTATCGGGCGGATAAAGGCAACACTCGAAGCGAACGTACAAAAAGCACAAGTGCCGGTGTGTACGTTAAGTGCATTCGATCGGCATGTAATAGCTTTCAACTACGGAGGCAAAGAAACGTACGATCACCGACGTCCCCTTTATCCCCCCCTTTTCTCCCCCGTCACCTGCCCCCGGCGACTTTTTATCCCCCTGTAACTCTTTCTTGTCGAGCTTTCGAAACAAAGGGAGTGCTTGGCAGTCATCCCGAAAAGCTCTGCAATCGCCGCTGACGATTGTCAGGTGTGGAATGTGACCTAATATTCGATGAGGTAGACAGTAATCTGAATTACACGAGGATTACTGGTCAGTTCCTTCAATGCTGTGTAATAATTCGACTTTCAAAGTCTCTCTTGTGTTAATAATTAATTCGTGAGACTAATAAAAAAATTCGTGAAAGTCCCAGACAAATTTTCTCCTACTTGAAACTACTCGAAATAATTAATATAAAAATTAAAATCTTTTTTCATCACCCGAGAATTTCATATTTTCACCTCGGTCAACTTTTCTCGCAAATTGCGTGGTAGTTTCAGGGTTCGTTCGAGTCTCGGTTATTCCAACGCGAAAATTAAGCCGATGACGTAAACTTCGGCTGACTCAGAGTCACTCGAGGCGAATTTATTAAGTGCGCTCGAGTCAAGAGTCATAGGTTCGTGACGACGGGGATGTGAAATATTTCCCTCTACTCGATATTACAGCCACGCCAGATCTATAGAAGCCCTTGACAGCTTGCCAGCTCGAGAAACTATATGTACAGCAGGACGCGCGAGGGAGCCGAGAAAAAATGGCGAGCGTCGAGCGTTACAACCCTTTTATGCAATGTAAAAGGGAGCGGTTCTGGCGCGGAGCGAAGACATAAGTTTCACCATCGCCGGATACGGTGTCCCGTATGTTCACAGGGGAATCCCGTCGTTCGCCATAAAGAAAATCCGTGACGGCAGACGCAACGGGCTTCCGGTTTTTCTAGCCGCCTTTCCTCAAGAACTTTCTTCTTCCTCTCGAATTCGACTAAACCCACCCTCACCATTCCCTGAACAGGGGCGTTCGTCATTCCTGGCTCGCTGTGGGTTCCGGTAGGACGTCCTCCGTCGCGACGAAACACACCATAGTCGACGAATAGTCCCAGGTTAAAGTTAAAGTGGAGAATTTTTATATTTTGGTGTTAGTGCTTTAGACAAACACTAAAATAATTATTTGACTTGATATTAAATTCTCTTTAGCACCAATCGTGCTATGAAAATGCTAAACCGGCGAAATTTTATTTAAAGAGAATCCTATAAAATCATTTAGGAACAAGAGAGTTTAAAATTATGAAAGTGAAGAGGCGCTCTCCAATTTGCACGATGAATAATGGAAGGAAATAATGAAATATTGAGAGTCAAAAATGATGTAACTGTTCGTTTAGTGTATCTGCTCATGTTTTAATATTTCTCTCTTCGAAAAGTTGGATGACGAAATAAATTATACTCTCTCAGACTGCATCGATGCATGACGACGCGCTCCGTCGAAAAACTGAAAGGGCGCATTCATTAAAGCCCTCTTATCAACCTTTCGATCACATTCGAGTTATCGCACAGTCCCGCATTTAAATCCACGCCCGCCGATTTCGTGGTTACACTTCCGGCGAAATATGAAGCCATGCTCGCACTGAAAGAGTTGACGTTGAACCAACGCCAAGCACCGCACTCACTCTAATTTTTATCTCTCGCTTATCAGCCGGGCGTGCTTTCCCGTCGTTTCTCCTAAATAGTAATAAACCGACGGAGCTTCTTTCAGGTGAATTGAATTGGCACCAGTGACTGGTACTGATGAACATTTTCTATGAAGCCTCGCAACTGTGATTCCTGCTAATGAAATGCGAGTGGTGGCGAAACATTCAAGCATATTAATTCGAAATATTTCCCTTTGAACTTAAAAGTATTTTGTATTAAAGCTGAAAGCTTGGAACAAAGCAGAAAATAATACTGTTGGATTATGAGCAATTTAGTTTAATTATAATTAACTAATGGACCTTTGAAATCCAAGAGAACGAAGTAATATTATTACGTACGATGATAAAAACAGCAAACATAGAAGAAACTATTAAATGGTGAAGAATGATATTATTTCATAATGTAAGAAGAAATGCTTACAAATTCTCTTAGATTAACAAGAACACACAGAAACATCGGAGAGTGCACGAGTAATTCTCAAGCTACTTTCAATGCAGAGAGAGAAATATATGTATAGGTCACAGTACATCTCTCTTGGAAGAGCAACAGGTTACAACTGTCGAATGCCGAAGTCTCGTTACATACTGAAGAATCACGGTTACCTGAACTCTTCTTGAAACAGGATCGTTCCGTGTTTACAGTCGTCGCACGCCAATGAAAGCCGTCAACCAGAACACAGCGACTAGGATCGTAAATCATCGAGAGTGTCACTCGCTCTCTCTCTTTCTCACCGGAGTTGTAACACGAGTACTTTCCCCGCAATGATCATGAAAGGGAAGCGAGCGCATTATACCCATTACAGCGATGAACGTCAAGAACAATGCGTGCTGCGCAATAGCTTCGAGAAACAGTGTAGCATACAACAATGCTAGCAAGTTCTCATGTAAATCTAACAGCGGTACTGACGACTGAATGTAAGTGGTTCAGCTGTCGTGCTGCCAGTCGATCTTTTCCTGTTCATTAGCGCGGCACGCGTGCTTCTCAGGAATCATCGTGTGCTACCTGGCAGATGCACTCGAAGAGCAAACTCGTTCGTAGAAATTTAATGAAAGCCTGACCAGTGCAACTGAGCGAATGAACGCGAGTCAGAGAGCCAGAAGAACTGGTTTAATTACTCCGCTCGGGACAAGAAAATGATTACCAGTGATTGGACCTACAGCACTCGCCGCGAGCGATGAATTTGCGGTAATCGCTTTTATATCGGCGCTTCTATTTTGTTGCACCACTGAGAGATTGTGTTAATGATCGAAGAAAGCCGACGTTTTGCGCCGACGTTTCGCCAAGTCAGTGCCCGTGATTTCAATTGAGTTAGATAATCACTTTTCCTCTGTAATTAACTTATTAGAAACTAGTTGAAAACCCGTCAAAAATGATGGTGAACATAGCGCTTAATTGACAGAGGTATGTTTTGCGAGTAGTCATTACTCGATGTAATGCTGGTTCGATAAATTGAAGTATAGATAATTTAGATTTTGCATGTGTGTATTGGCATAAGCTTTTGTCTATCTTACGTAGTTGACACGCTTATTATCTATGACAACACGTGCATAATAGAAATTATTACACACAATCCAAAATGAATCAAAGAACTTAAATTGTTGATACTTAATTTCTATGTTTTTGACTAATTCAATTTTCAAGTCACATTTTTCCTGTTTCAACTACGATTTCAAGTACACCTGAGGAAAAGGACCTTTTGTCCTGTTATAGCAAACTTTATTCATCCCCCATTCTCCGAACTGTTTCCACGCTCTCGCATTACTTTCTTATTGGAATCGGTCGCAACTTTCGTAATATAAGCAAGGCCATATTAAAACTTCCAATCGGGTCTTTGTAAGTGCATACTTAGACGGAACTATCTTCGCGGAAGTTTGCGTGGAAGATAGAAAAGAATTATGTCGGAGCTCGCAGGGAGTATGGAACGCAACCTCTTCGATGTACAATAGCTTGCTTTTGTAGTACTGTTGTGGAAATGGTTTAAATTGTTTTCAATTTCTCCGCAAAAGTAACATAATTCTAAGTATTCAAAAACTAACATATTTAAATCAGTATCAAGATGATTAATTCCAGGCTTCCCTTCTGTGGCATTACAGTAATTCTTAAAGGCATATTTTTTAAACTAAAAATCATTATTCTGTCATACACTAATTAATAACTCCTATAATTTCCACTTCAAAAACTCCAACAATAAGCATTTTATACTTACAAAAAGATGTTCTAAACAACACCTATGCATCTCCACATATTCCAGTGTACTGCCGTGCGTTTAGAAAAGCTTTTTGCCCTTTTTCAGCATGGAAACAAAACCAGACACACTGAAAAGCTTCGCGCAAGCGAAAAGCGGCGGGAAAAGTGTGCAGGCGTTGAATGCAACCGGGAGAATTCCTCTTCCCTGTTCGCCGGATTTTATTAGGAGGGAATAATTCGACGGTGATATTCCCGGGGCGGAACGCGGCGTGGAAAAATATGTCGGGATTGTAATATCGGGAACAAGCGGGTGAGCGAGTGAGCGAGCAGACGAGACTTTTCGGCTCTCTTCTCTCGTCGCTGGGCGAATAAAGTTCGATATCGGCTGCCTTCATCGCTCCTCCTTTGCCGAACCAATATATCCCCGTTGCTCCATTCACGTAGTGATAAGCCAACTCTGTATTCATGTGTAAATACCCCGACCACCTGCAGCCCAATATGTCTGCCACCCTTCGTCCGTCGAATGCGACACTGTGTGTCCTCATTCAGTCTCCGAGTCTTCCGTCTTACAACAAATATTCATAACTCGAATGCCTGTCAACGGAGGCAGAGAAAAACTTGTATGAAAAGTGTGACGAGAGATGATCATTACTAGGATGTCAATGCTACGTGAAAGATGTTTCCCTACTTTAGTTGAAGATTTCAAGATATATGGAAATATAGATTTATGCCATTAGCATCAGCATGAACTTTAATTATATTAATAGCCAGTCGATTCCCATATATCAAGGTATTAATGTCGATTCATATTTCTCACGGTCACGGTAAATAATGATTCGAATACGCTATTTTATTTTCGGATATTAACTTAAAGCCCAATAGCATCCTACACCTTCGTTCATTTTTCAAGAATTATTTCCGGACATTTGCATTTTTTTGCAATTATTAGCGTTCCTTTGGTATTCACATAACTCTTAGAGGTGAAGGATCGCCAGTATAACACTCTGCACTGAAGGGCCAAAAGAGTTCGCAGCAGGTGTCCACTTGGCCCATGAGCGACGACGTCGTTGGTAGCCGAAGGTACGAAGGTACGTGCAAAATTACATTAACGATTGCATCCAGATCTACGGACTAACGCCAAAATACCCAAACACGTATGCGTGTACGCGGCGGGCGCGTGTGTATGGGAGAGAGAAAGAAAGGGAGAAAAATGTCAGGGTCTCGTCGCGAGGGATAATTCTGAGGCAATTATAATAAAGTTCCTCTCGAGCTCGGCGAAGATAAACTTGAGAAATTAAAAAACTGATGTAATACCTGTCCGTAATAACGGGCGGGCTCGCTTTCCTCATTTTAATGGAGAGCCCTCGCTGCGCTGTATTAACATTATCCCCAGTAACGCGCCATCACGATCTTCCTCTTGCTTTCTTTTTCCATTTTACCCAACGCTGCACTAAGAATTATTGGCGCACGCCGTGAATTCGTATACCTTTTTTCAAGAGGACTTTGTGCAAAATTTAAATTATATGTGCAACTAGGTATGCAATGATTATAGATTATTATTCCACGCCGATAATCTTGATAAACAAGGACCTTCGTGGAAAGTGTTTTCCAGCAGACGGAAAAAGCGAATAATAAGAAACCAAACTGGAATATTGAATCTTTCTATTTCAGTTAAAATTGCATTCAAGTTTTACTATAGGATCTGGCCATGTTCATTTTTTATATGCGTTTGGAATTTTTAGACACGTTTTTTACTGTTGTCGGACATTCTCTTATTCGCGAGGAAAAGGAATTTCTCGAGAGTTTTATGTTAATCGCACCAACTGAAAGAAGTTTTCCATTCAAAAAAAAATAGAAAGTCTCAAGTTTCCAGCGACACCTGACACCTAACAACTTCCAATGATAATGACAGTTGGTAGTAGATAGCGAGTGCTTGCTGAGATATCATCCAGCAGCTGGTGATTCTTCTAAGCTACTTGCGATCCACCAGGAAAGTCTGAGCGAACTGGCGAATTAATATTGCGGGTCAATCGTAAACAATGTTTTAGTGGACAGTTTGCGCCGGTTCGCCGAGAGATCGAGACGTTGGAATTCAATTTTCTCGTCCTCTCATTTCCTTTCTGCGGTGAGCGCTCGCTCGTACACAGTTAAATCGTACACTTCGTTCCGTGAGAAAGCGCAGGACGGAAAGCAAGCATTTAAGCGGAGGCTCCTCAACGGAGATTCAATTAAAAAAAAGCAGGGTACACTGAATGCTTCTCTTTCGACCGAGTGAATACAACCACCCACGATGTGCAGGACGACTTTATAATGCACATTAACTGTGTCAAGTGGACTGCCGCAAGAGTTATTCGAAGTCAGAAATTGCAGCTAACTAAGAGCTGTATTTGGTAATACCGAGCCTCAACTTCAAAAACAATATTACTAATTACAGGCATCAAAATTCCATGGTTTCACTTCAGTGCTTGACTGCTTGCTATAATCATGATTCGTAAAAGGAAGTGGTGATTATATTGCTAAGTTATTTTATTGCGAATGGACCAACCAAAACCTGTCGAGATAACGAATCTCGAATTTATTCTTGTTTTGGAAATTACTGAAATCCTTGGCATGCTTTCGTCAGTAACTGGTATAGCTTAATGAGTTAGTATATTTTTTATTTATATTGTTACTTATGAAGGAGATATCACAAATAAAACTACTACCGTATGAAATGAAAAAGGAACATCTAAAAAAGTAGTTCTAGTTTCAAAGCACTCGACAATGGGGAATACCAACGGTCTCAGCTGATGGTACTAAAGTAAAAAGTTAATCTGGAAGATGCTTTCATAGGGTGCGTATGCGTACTTTATTCGCACACATATGTATGTATAAAAGTACACATGCGGTATACCTCTTATACGCGAGAACCTCACACCAATTCCTTTTCCTTTCCTTTCACTTTCAGCCCGGGCCGAAGTAACTCCTGCAGAAATGGCGAAATGGGAATTGCGAGGTGCTATTAGTGAAATAAGAAATTTGCCTTTTACGTTCCAGTGTGAGTCATATGAAGCTGCATATCTTCTAAGAACATGGTCGCTGAACCTTCATCTTGGTTCGGTGCGAAAATAAAATTTAACATACTCCATTCGATAAAGTTAGTCATAAATACAATATAAAATGTGAATAAATATACTTCGCAAATTTTACATCATTTTACTAGAAGAAAATGAAATTCTAATGAAAATTGGTTAGAAAGCAAAATTCAAAATAGATAGGAATGATTTATTAAAGTATTTCCAACTACTTTCAAGGCTCCCCAATTTCCAACAAGAGTGTTAACAGGAAGTGCCGTACAGCTCGAAGTTACGCAGAAAGTCGACGCTTTTAAAGGAATTAGATGCAGTTATAAATAAGGGAGACTGAAACGAGCGGTAAAAGTCGGCGAGTGCGGTATCAAAGAACGAAAACATAAACAATCCGTTTGTGTTTCGCAAATATCATCAATGATGCATTCCGACGCTGTGTAATTACATGAATTTAGTCTGGGGCGTCTTATTAGTTTATACAAAATAACACGCAGCTTGAAGAATAATTATCTGGAAAAAGCGTGCATGGACGTGTGTGCGCTTGGAAATACCTGAGCAATCTGTCTGTCAAAGCTAGCAGCGGCCTGGCGGACGCTGGATGCATTAAATCCCAGATGGAACGAAAACATTCGCCATGATTACGTGAAAGCGAATATTTGCTGGTTTTTCCGCTGGTTGCTGTTACGCAAAGCGAAACAGCGAAGGCAGCGCCGCGCCGCCCGGCGTCCCTCATTTCCCATGCAGAAAGGGAAGACGATTCGCCTGTGTACTCGCCCGCCCTTTTCTTACCGTGATAAAGCGCGGTTTGTTAATGGGATTCTTATTTAAGCTCCGACCCTCGGCAAATGCACTCTTTTCTTAGAGGTTCGTGTTCGTGTACCCGCAAAAATTATTCGCAACCGTGACGTTAATGTTCTTCAGAGAACGCGACAATATAATTCTTATATCACTAATAACAATTAAAGTGTCGGTCTTCAAAATAATTATATCAAAAAGAATGAAATAACAGATATTTTATTATTGAACTACACAGGTATCATGAAAGATTGAAAAGCAGATACCTTACAATTTCCAACTCCAAACAAACAACTCCTAACGTATCTTCTTGTTTGTTTCCAGTGTTTCTCTTGATTTTCAGAATGCTTCTTGCACTTTTGCCAATACAATATCCAATAACACTCAGCCCAAGGAATTTACGAACCGGCCCATGCCTATTTACTCTTCTTTATTCCATATTACCTTTCACAACAAAACCTCTCTTTGCTCTTGAGGATCCCCTTCGTGCCATTTTAAACCAAGTGTCTTGCGCCGGTAAACTCTTACGCAAGTAACGCCAAATAATCCTTAAGCTTTACGGGAAGCCCGCCGGCGAATTCTAGTAGGCGAACTACAAACCGCGGAATATCTCAAGACACTCTTCATTTCCATCGAAACTACTTTGAATAACATAGCGCGGAACTTCTCGCCAGGACCAGAGAGCTCCCAGCAGCACCGGGCAAGTTTCCCTCAGGATAAGAGCGTAGAAAGAAAGAGACAAGGAAGAAAGCAGATAGAGAGAGAAAGAGAGAGAGAGAGCGGGGAAATGATCCAGGGAGAAAAGGAGCCACTCGGAGAAGAGGCCAGTGAGTTTCCACGTAATATTCGGGATAGTACTTCGAGATACTTTGAAAGGATGGGCTCGTGTCCAGCGGCGGACACACGAGGAAGAGGAAAGAGAGAATAGTCCTTCGGAGTGAAGGAAGAGACAGAGAAAGAGAGAGAGAGAGCCAAGATACAGACATCGCGTCCCAATCTCTATTCTCCGTGGAAAGCCTTCGATCTTCCCTGGACCTTCCGATGGCTACTGCTGCGTCTGTCCACATGTCTGCATCTACACGCGCTTATCTCTCCTCGTCACTACAGGCTCTCTCAAATTTGACGATAAGAACTTGAACTACTTTGTTCAGTGTTCAATTCATTCACTGGAATTCCTATTTATCAGATCTTAATTTCAATGCTATTTTCAATATAATTGCAAAAAAGATTGTTTAAATTAAAACAAACAAACAGGTCACTTAAATATTATTCTCTGTAATGGAATTAATATATCTGTCTTTAACCCAAATAACTGAATGGCACCATTTCATATATCCAATAAAATGCGACGAATGAAAAATAGAAAAGCACCATGTATTGCTCGACACCTAACGTTCCAGTCAGAGGAAGGGAAAATCGCTGCAACAAACATTCGCGAGAAGAACCCGGAATTCCCAGCATTTCCCTAAGGTGCTTTGACGCAGGGATCAAACTGCGCAGCTCTATTGTTATGGCGGCCAAAGCACCAGAAGGTAATGTACTCGGAGGACATTTTTCGTAAGCTTCGTGCAGAATCTAAGGATTGAAAAACAAGAGTTCCAGCAAGCTCTGTTTTACAAGGGGGACACAATCGAGTAACGACAGTACTGGCACTCCCGTTTCCCAGGAAGTTCCAGTCGAGCCGTCTCTACCATCTCCTGTGTACACCTAACGGCGTTTGACGGAGCCAATGACAGGATATTAAAGTAGGAACAACGCGTAGACGGTAGACTGTAAATATCCGGCGGTAGCGGCCCGCCTCGCAATGAACAGGCTCCGCTGACGAGACCCGACACGAATGCCACCCTAACGCCGCGTCCTCCTCCGCTCCTCCGAAAGCTCCCGGAGCTTTATTGCCTCTACTCTCCCTTCGCACCACCATCAGCTATCAACTGTAAACCCGGTGTAGTCCGAGCCTTCAATTATCAGTCGTGCTAATTGAATTCTTGTCTTTACTGTTTTTTTTTATAATAATATCGAATGCTGTTATTGATAGAATATGTGTACAAGTAAAGTGATAAATATGTGTTAGTGTCGATATATTTTATCGACATTCATACATAGTCCAGCTGGGTTGTCAGAGAGTGTATAGTTGATTATAATAAAGATGATATGCACACGCTTTCTTGTTTCTTTTTAGTTCGTAGAAAATGAAGCTTACTTTTGAGAATTTATAAAAGTGTTAATCCAGAAAATCCTTCGCCATGGAATCTGGCCATGAAGTGGAAAAAGTGAATAGCTTTTTCATAAAAAAAAACTATGAATAAAACCACCGTGGACAGAACCCTTGAAAGCGACACATATCTAAGATAGATATGTATGAATATGTTCATGAACTGATGAAAGAGGCGCATTTTACATTCGTTCGTGCATGGGTTGGTACATTCTTCGAAGTAAAAGGTCTCTGCGAAGAATGTAGGAACTCGTATAAGCGATATTACAGCTATAGTTCATTCCGACTAATAAAGACGACATGAGAATAGGGTGGTACTGCGGGGTCAACTTCTCTATCTAGTGCGTCGGCTTTCCTTCTCGGATTACCTGCGAACACGAACGAAATCGATCCTCAAGACGAGCCCTAACTCTTTTCTACCGTGCACTTTTGAAGTTTCTACCGTCAGTCTGTGTTTAGGGTGAATTAGACGTCTTTCTCGGACGCCTAGGACTTTAGGGTAGAATCCTACACTCCAAGGTTAACTAATGACGTAAGGATAGTTTCTCCCTTCTCATTACGCCCCTATTCCTTTGTCCACTCATCTTTCTCACCTTGTTCAAACAAACTTGTTAATCATAATTAGTACCCCGAAAAATCTATAATTTGTGTGCCCTCTTATAAACAGCGAATAAATTGTAATAGCTAATTTTTAAATTATATTAAACGCCTAGCTAACATGTTAGCCAACACGATCTTATTTTAGATAGCAGTGATTTAAATCACTTTACACGAAATACCAACAAATTCTTTGCAACGTCAATAGTTAGACACGTAAGTTACAGTAATATCAAGTTACTCGAAGTTAAAAAGTTAAAAGTGAAAGGTAGTCGAGTATCCCTTGCTAGCTCGTCGAAGCAAACCCGTACACACACACACAGAGACAGGACATGTACCGAAAAATGAGACGGCGGCATGTGAGACTTGGTAGCAGAATATGTGCATGTGCGCGTTCGTTTCTTTCATTTCACAAAGACCCGGTGAATATAAGTGAATAGCTGAGAGATCATCTTACTCCTTGACTCTGGCCGACCAGACCGCCTTCCCCCTCCCTTTTCACTCTGCATTCCGCGCTACCAACGAATTTTCGTCCCTTTTTTCCTAACTACCGTAATCCGCTCCCTCATCTCGTTAATACACGCTCCTCTACGTTTTATCCACGTCAGCTTCAATTTCTTCTGCCAGTCCTGCGCCGCTTCCTTGTCGCTCGAGTTCAATTGCTCTACCTATGTTCTTCGCTCCTTCTCCCACTCTTTATTAGAAAGGGCGACTTGGAATCTTCCGCTACAGTGGCTCCACGTACAGACCGCTTTCGACTTAATTAGATCTTCCTAGACCCTCTCCCCGTAAGGCGTTATTCTTTTAATTGAAGAGATACTTTCCTTTTGGAGATACCCGCCATATTAATGTTAATGTACTGTGAAGGTGCGAGCGAAATAAATCACCGTTAATGATCTAATGAAGGACTATATGTATACAATAAATGCTTGTACTATCCATGTATTGTTCAAGTTCGAACTAAAACACATTTACATTCGTTTGCGAATTTGTAATGGACAACAAAAGTCTATCCTTAAATAAACATCATTTTACACATTAGAATAATCTATTATCGAGCACAAAATACATATAATTCTTATGACGCAACGCTTCTCCGCATTTCCTCGGACACAGCTAGACGATAATAGGTATGCCGACAATGGCATTCTTTATTTGGGCGCGACAGCAGCGGCAATCTACGATTCCGCGCGGCTAAACATTAAAAGTGCGAGAGTGAGTGCGCGCGTGTGTGGTTGTGGCGTACGTGGCCGTCCTTGTCGGCGTCAACGGGGAATAACTGAAACCTCGAGGTTGTGTAAAAAGGCACGGGAGAGACCGTTAGCCGCGCGGTAATCCGGTTCGACCGGGAAACTTGACGCGGGGGTTTGCACGCTGTGTTCGCCCGCTCGACGCGCTTGCCATGCTCGAATGCCTGCCCCGGCTTGGCCGCACCAAAAGAGTGGAAAAAAGTTATGCCGCTCGCGGAGACCCTATTGCCAAGAGTGGCAGCCGGATCTTCTCGTAAAAGTGAGCCCAGGAGGGCAATAAGACCAACGACGGATAAGCCGTTTCGCATTGACTTCGATCGCCCTGCCCCCACACACGCACATACTACCACTACTACCCCTACAACTTGCCACAACACTCTCACTTCAATCGTTCATCTCTACACAGAATCGTGCACGGCATTCCCAATTCCTGCAATTCGAATTTTGAAACGTACTTTGTTTATTTATGGTTTAAATGTATAAATCATTTCTTCACGCAAGGAAAGGAAGAGGTATAAATAAGAGAAAGGCATTGATTTCAAAGTTCCTCTTGTTTGAAATGTGAGTGTATTAGTGAGATTGTAAATTATGATACAAGATAGTACGATGCAAATGAGTGATTTCACGGTTTAGGAAGTATAAGTTCAAACTACCGTTCCTCTTAGTTTTCATATTCAGAAAATGTTGCAAAACTGATAAAAGTCTGTAAGGAAGAACTAGCCAGCGATATTTCAGTCATGCTGAATCAGCAAGAATGACTCGGCAGAACCGGATGGCGAGCGATCGCTTCCTCCTCGAGTATCTCGCTAACAATGAGAGCCGCGTGATGCGAGTCTCACCTGATATGATGAGCTACGTTGATCTTTTCTGATAGAAATAAGCAAGCACACGCAAGTTGACGCAGGTGAAAGGTAGAAAAGAGTACGACTCTCGAGATTCTTAAATCTATAGAACGCCAGTTGGTTCGGTCTTGTCTGAATCTTCTAAGAACGAACACTGATTTCCTCGCGCTGAATGCATCATCGAGTTCAGACGATCATTACTGGCGGGGCTCCGTCATTACACGCTCGACATCTCGCCGCCCCGGTGAAGTCAGCAACCGCCAGACGAAGGCAGGCAGTCATTGCACACCGCTATCAACCCACTTCCTTCCATCGACCGAGGAAAAGAATCATCGAAGCGCTGCTGCTCGCTTCCAACCCTCCATAGATTACATTCAGCCATTAATTTTTAAGCGCAGACCTCTCGCGGGAAGAGCTTTCCCCGCACATTCACCGCAACTCGAGCATGTAACAACAGGGATACTACTTATCGGTTTAATGATAGCGCCCCTCTAACAGCCTTTCGTCCACAATAGAGTGATCTTCCTACGATCATTAAACCCCTACACTCGCACGACATAAGAGTCATTCTAGGAATGTAATGTATCTTGCAATTGTAATTCTTACAATGTCAATCCTATTGTTATACGCGGCCTTTCATCTAACTTACAACAAATATTGTGAGAAACAAATTCTTTTATTTTTGTTACATTTTAATGAATCCGAAGCTCTATTTATCACATTTGGGGAATATGTAATATTAATAAAAATATATCAATGACTTTGAAATCAGAAAAAAGTGTGTTGCAAAGTTTGTATACTGTGAATTGGATATTGTAGCTGTATTAGATTTCATTCGCTGCAGGGCATTGACCATGACGGTTCAAGTTCATCGATCGGAGAGTTAAAAGATTTCGTGACGAGAAGATGGAATGATAAACTATTAACTGATATGAGATCCGGGTGCCGCTGGTGCACAAGAAACGTAAGAAAAGCGATAAAATCAGTTGATATTCTAGTGGTAAACCAATATAATCGCTTATCAGTAATCACAGGTCTTCGTGATATAAACGAACCAACTGCTACTCGGTGTAATCGTTTGGCAGACTATGTTATCGAAGTAGTAATTTAAATAATGATTACAGGCAGACAGTACCTAATCTCTATTAGGGAAACATGCTTCTTAAGTCAAGGGTGACTGCAGCATGTTCGTTAGCCGTGAAACCCCGGAACTCCTCAGCCTCGGAAAATGTTACCTCGAGACTCTCAAAGTATTATCGCAAACTTATTTATAAATAAAGCAGACTACTAAAGCTTTAAATTACAGAGAGATCACCACTAATGCGGCTTTAACCAATACAATTATAAACTACAAAAAGTATTTTACTTTCAATAATAATCACATCTGGTAATCGACGAACACTGAAACTTGAGAAATAAGAAGTTCTGTAATAGCTTAAAGTTTTGTAAACTGAGCTTTTTATACCAGCAAATAAAAGCTTTAGGTTAAAGAGTAAGATGCTGACAAATGCGAGAACGACAAAGGCGATCCGAGCGCGGAAAGAAGCTTTCAAACTTTCTTTTTCATTCGTTGTGTCGTTACTTGACGTTTTCCTTTGTGCTTCTTTAGTGTACTATTATATTCCCGTGTTAGAGGGGATTGGGAGGCATAGATATTCCGAGAGCACCGAGACAGACGAACGGCTTCGTTTAAAGAAGAGCGGAAGGAAGGAGATTCACACACACTGTCTCTTAAGACCGACGGAGGGTTCAACGACCGTCGAGAATGTCGGGGCATCGGCATATCGGCGCACACCCGGCGAAAATGCGCAAAAGTTGACGAGCTCCGATAATGACTTTGTTTGATCCTCCTTTGCCCTTTTATGTTTTTCTGCTTTCTCATTTTCTTTGAGAATGAACCTTTGGATTATTGCCAACGAATCGCTTTGTCACATAGCTCACTGGCTCAGTAATTTAAATCTTGTCAAGGTCATAAGAACATATATTTTGTTGTTAATTGATGCTAATTGCTAAACGTTTTTAACTTAATCTTTAGCCTTTTGCAAATGGTTAATTAATAATATTTTTTAGATAGCATACGGTTTGGCTGCAAAGGAAAAACTTTGCTATGGTAATTTACTATTTAAACGGTGGGCAAAGCCTAAAGCATGAGAATGCATCAAAGCCCCATAGAAATTACATTTCTTTTAATCCCGGGCTTCAAGCAAATTTAATAAACTGTTCTCCCAGAAAAATTCGTTCCAGCGGAAAAGTTCACTTTGTGCCATTTTCAAACGGAATCAACGCGTTTTTCATTTAAATCACCAAACGCAGCCGAGTGTGCACACCGCGCGTGCGTTCCGTCAATAAAATCCATTCATTGGTACCATCAGGGAGCTTCTGGAAAAAGTCCAATTTTGCCTTTCCCAATATTCCAATGCTACCCAATGAAACAAAAACCTATTGCGAAGAGGAAAAATATGGAACGAGTTACACCGAGAAACGGGAGGTTTCAAACATTCTAGACGAATCTCGAACGAGTAAAATTTTCCAACAATTATACTTCATACTTTCGCACACTCCTTGGCTATGCAAAACTATGCATTGCTTTCAATCAAGCACAATAATCATTGATAAACCAGCATAAATCTAAATTATAAACAAATATAGACTTTTAGAAAGAGAGACTCTTGTCTATGAAACGCTAAAATAATACAGTCATTTATATGCTGTACGATGGCGGTTGTACGTAGATGTAGTAATGAAGATACCGCAAGTTCGCCGGGAGATACTTGAAGAGGTGGCTGAGGGTGAGGAAAGAGGAGGGGGGGGGGAAGGGTGGCAGGGTGCGATGCTAAGGGAGTGGATGTGCAAAAGATGGCAATCTCGGCACCCATTGAACGCAGCCCCCGGGTGTTTAATGAGAACAGCCAGCTCGCTACAAGGTACGCTTGACCCACATCTACCATCCGACGACGACGTCGTCGACGGCGACCATCTCGTCGACGACAACACCCGGCGTCGACCGCATCCGCGTCAACGCTGGCAAGCCGAAAGAAGGAAAGCACACGTCTACCATCTGTTAGAAGAGGAACTCCGTCTTCTTTACAGGGTTGAGGTTCCTCTCTTTCCCTCCCCAAAGCCTGGCGCAATGCTCCCACGCGGAACAATGGCAACTGGAATCACCGGGGAACTCCACATAGCTCGTCAAACAGACCGAGCACTTTTTAGTTTGGCCGACGAGGTACGTTCTGGCCGCAAAAGAGATTAGAATTTCGGGCTGGAAAGTCGCGCGAGTCCTGGCTTGGTTGGTCCGAGCTTTTTCGACAAACTCTAATCCTCTCCTTTTTAGTTTTGTAGGAAATGACCGATGCTCGGAGACTCGGGTGGGGGGAGCTTGTGATAGCCGAGTGGGATGCTGGATTCATTGTCGGACAAACCTGACTTTTGAATTCTTCAATAGCTTCGGCTGGACAATGGACGCGGAAAGTTTGTGGAGAGCTTACGCAACGCTTCGCTGACATTCTGCTTCTCGGGCTGATGTCGTCGGTTTGAAGGGAATGGATGGTCAGTCAATAGCTAACGTAAAGTAGGAATAAAGGGGGAATCGCTTTTGAATGGCAGCTCGGCGATGTGCGATCCTTCCGCTTCCGCGACCGTAAATTTGATCTTATAGTTACGTTGAATTCTACATACGGAAAGTAGGGGATAAAAGATTTTCTGGAAAATCAGCAGGAAAGCATTGCTATTCGAAAGCATTGACTTTCTCGTTCCCCTTTCTGGGACTAACAGTAAAGGAGAGAAAGTTTTTAGGATACTCGATCAATACATGTTTTTCACTTCATAGTCATCAATGAACTATTCCTACACCAGTGCTTTAATCAAATTTGCTGCAACGATTTCAATGAGCAAATCCATGAAATACGAATGTTAAAGAACGGAGACAGGTTGGCAGGAAATTTGTTCGAACTCTTACAGTACAAGCGAGCGAGAATGTCGCTCGAAAAACGTTCGGAACATTCTCGGATAACTAAAAAAGGAAGTGCGAGATAATGTAAAGTGGGGACATCGTCTACGTTCTGGGGATGTTGTAAATCGGGGATGTTGCATTAAATCTCATGTAGATCGATAGGCGGTGCCGGCGCAGCAAAGGGCTTAGTGCCCCGTGAACGCGTAATGCCATTAAAAGGATCGCAGGACGTCTTTGTCGCCAGAGTGGGAGGAGGATGCTGGGCGAGGACCTCCGCGCGGAAAGGCATAAGGAGAGTGTGATCGAGGGAGAGATGCACTGCCAAGGAAAGCAGGCTGCTGCCAGGCGGTAGCAGCGGTCGACGAAGAAACCGGATGAATTCGACACCGATGCGAAAAAAAGGAGCGGAGCAAAAGGACACATGGGTTCCCGGCAATAAAAACGCCTACAAAGGTTCTTTTTCGTGAAGTACAAGCGGCCAGAGGGAGGCCGCTTCGATCAACAGGGAACTTCAAAGCGAAATGGTGTGTTCACACTGCCGATAATACTGTCGGCAAGGGTTGTTTCTTACTTCAATGTCCGAAGAAACTCTTACAAAATAAACAACTTTCATAATTCAGACTTCAATAAAAAATGATCGGAAATAATTACTTTCCTAACATCTCACTCGATACATAATAAATACCACAGTGAATATCATAAACAACATAAAATCATCAAATTAAATAAATTAATACAAACATCATTCCTATTACTCTAAACGAGTATAATCCCAAGTGTCAAGAACACTACAAACGGATTAACTCAATATTAATCATAAGATCGCCCTACCTGGAGATCCACATCTGTCAAGCATTAAGAAATTTCCCTGACACATATATTCAGGGTTTCAGGCTTAACAAGCATATCCCGGAGATCCCTGAGCATACAGTGGCGTGGTTGAGTGGTGGTTTCGGGGGGAGGATTACATTGTATCTTGAAGGTGGGTTAGCACGCAATGCGGCGATGGTGGGGTCGACGATGGTATGTGAAGCTTGTGATCCACTATTCAAGACGTAGGCGGTGTGCGTGAGGTGTGTGGTGTGAATGTAGCCTGTAGGGGTGGCGCGCAGGTGGAGGGAAAGGGTTGAAGTGGAGATGAGGACGAAGCAGCCAGGAGGACTGGAAAATGACAGCTCCGGCAATTGCGTGTAATTGCGCGCCCACGTCTTCCACAAAGGGGAGCGGGAGGCGTAAGCCTCCTCTCTCTTGCCTCTCTCTTGCCTCTCTCTTGCCTCTCTCCAGGCTGAATATACTCCGCATGCGAGGAGCACGAGCGACAGGTTGTCCTTCAATCCTTTTACCCTCGGCGCTCGCGGAGATGGCAGAAGAGAGTCGGCCGGGAAGGCAGAATCTCATCAGGGATGCGTGAGCGCGCGAGGAGAGCGTCGACTTGTACATCACGCGCTGATTAGCTCCCATGGAAAACGACGCCCTGCTTAAGAGCGACGCTGAGATACCTGGCAACGGATTCAACGACATCCAACATCCGCCAACCGGACCACCAATCGTCATCTCGCTTAAATCGGAAAATCGCTAGTGAGAATTTTCATTTGACACCTCCGGCGACATTTGCTTCTTCGTGGATTTGACGAGGAATGTTTATGCTCTCGCTGAGAAATATCAAGCTATTAATATGGAATGCCCGAGGAAAAGACACTTGGCCTCGTTGTGGTTTATGCATGACGGGCTTTGCCTCTTGGGCTTTGGTTCTCCATGCGTTACTCCATCGTATATGCCTGTTGCGGTTTTCTGTTATTGCGTGGCTTGGTGACGTGGATTTTTTGATGTACGAAAATTATAATGGAGATTGGACATTTTGGTATCGTTCCCAAGATATTTCAACTTGCTTCACAATTATTGTAAGTACAACTGTTGAAATTACAAATTGTTATTTAAGTGATTAAGAAACTTCGCAAGTGATTGACAATTGTCGATAATTGATGACATGGTCTACGTCGAAATGGTTGGAAGCATAGCTCTTAAAGAAGTTTAGCCGACGTACTCGATTAGGCTATCGTTTGTTAAAGGTTCTCGAGGATGCTTTGTCGTCTCTTCACGCCTCGAGAGATTTGAATGATGTCGCAAGCATAGGTGCAAATACGTTTTATATCCTTGGCACGTGCACGCACGTGCGCCGTCTTTCCTCGATGGAGATCTACAGCGAAGGGTGCGGAAAGAAAGGCGAAGCTCTTCCCGTTTGACAAACTGCCCCATTCGTCCCAATCGATGGCACAAACGTCGACACTTGCTATAACAATAGACGCCATGACAAATGTTCGCTACCCTACGATCTCTTTCTTCGATGTTATCATCCCAATGTTTAATCTAATAATAGTTAATTATATTATAGAACTAATACTACCACGAAACGTTAAACATATTCGATCACAGACAACTTAAAGATTACAATTCGATTTTATAAGTAAGAGAATATACCTCGTACATAGTTAATTATTAAATATTATTTAGAATTGTACAAACACTTTACAAAAACGAAAACTAAAATTCTTTTCAAATGCTTTTAAGAAAACAATCTTGCACCAGCAGCGGAGAAATAAACCTCAATAAGTAACAAATATCAGATCCCATAAAAAGTCTGATAAAACCAAGGTAAAACAGAAAATGGAGTGTAGGTGGAGCTTTCATTTCACGATTAAACTGGGAATTAATAAAATCAGAGTAGAAAAAGCGACGACGAAACGCTGGTCGTGGAGCGGGCAAATATTTGAAGAAGGAGAAACGTGTATCGCTATCGGAGCGTATCGGGGATGACGAACATTTTTTTAATAATCCCATGGACTGCACCAGCGGGAGACGTGTAGCCACGCAGGTACAGAAAGAATGGACGAGGGGCGGTTCGGAGGGGAGGAGAGGACGAGAAAATAGAAAAAGAGAGTAGTGCGCTTTATGCTAATACACCGATGGAAGGGTGGAATGTGTTTATTGGATTTTTCGCCCGATCAAATTGCATTCCAGGATGGTACTCGAGCATCGATTTGATTTTGAATTCCGAGTAACGGGGACAGAGATTCTCGGCACTCGGCGAGCCAATTGCATGGCCCGGCACGACATAAACGCGACCACGGTTCAATTAATCTCTCGATGGGGCCGCGATACATTCCTCATCCGGCCGAAGGAAGCTCGCTCTGTTTATTTATGGCTTTTAATAAACAGCGCGTCAAAGCCGCTCGCCGATATACCCTCCCACTCTCCCTCCTTCCAACTGAACCTCCCCTTAATATTCGGCGATGGGAAATCTGATCGTTCTTCACTGTGATCTTTGCCCCCAATTACTCGTCCTGCCCCGACTCGGAATACTTGGACGCTTTCTGTCCTTTTGTCAGACGTATGCTAATACTTTCTCGATTCTCCATGTGAGACCGAACGCTTTTTTATTCAAAGGAATAAAGAATGCGAGACACCAAACGTTCAATATTTATCGAATATCTTAAAAGATCTTCTTTACTGACAATCACTAGAAATTGTTTATTTTGTTATAGAATTGCTATAGTATGAAAATAATTCTTTAAAATATACAACCACACCAAACTAAATTCCTGATGAGTCATATTTCATTAACCAAGGTGAAGCAAGTAGATATTCTCGAGTGTCGTAATCTCAATAATCGAATGACGTACACTTTACTTTTACATAAATGTACAGTCACTCACATGGCAAATCCCGGTGCCGCACTCGTGGAACTGTTAGTACCGTCAATTGGCACTGCAGGCGCGTTGATATCTCCTTGATACACGCGACCTGCGAGATGTATAGCATGTGTGTTTGTGTGTGGGCAGAAATGGGGGAGCGAGCATTCCAGGAAAAATTTGGGCCGCTTGACAAGCGGCAGTGGAGCGACACCGATGTAATTGGCAATTAGAGCAGGTGGCTTTGACAACGTAGCTACTACGACTCTCGAAATTCGAGTGCGACGACGAGGAGAAAAGCAGAGAGGAGAAGAGAGTGGCGAAGGTTATATAGAAGGGCGGCGAAGTTCACGGAAGGAGTGCTGTTCTCACCTGGCCGAATGAATTCGAGTTAATCGACACCGTCACTTTTCCAAATCCATTAGCTTTCGTCCGTCGCTAAATGCCACCCAATTCCACTCGACTGTCCTACCCGGCATGAATTTGAATGGTCCGCCCCGATATTTGCACTGATCGACTGATCGCTTTCAGGCGGCCCGCGCGCGATTGTGACTCCGCGGTTAATCGAGCGTGTAATCGCTGCGAGCGCCCTGCTGGCGAAACACGATAAAGCTGAGTTACGAGCGCACTTTCCACGCTGCTTTATTCTTTAACGACGACGAGAACGAGTGTTCCCACTATGATAGAACAGTAATAAGAATAATTGAAATGAATTCTCCTTTGAATGGTGAAGCACTTTCTTGCGAGACGTTATTTAAATAAACCTCCAGTTACACAACTGGTAGTGCTGACGTTCTTTATTACTAACATTAATTCAATTTCTTACCGGCGAACGAATACGAATCTCAGTATTACTGAAAAGTTATCATTAACAGGTAAATATCGACTTGTACAATAGCAGTCGTGCAAAGCGTATTAAACAATTACTCCATTGAAAGCGCTTATCAGTGAATGAAAGAACGAAATAAAAGGGGAACACCGTCTGCCACGTATATTCCCCTTTATTTCGGAAGTACAATGGTTATCTCTGGCCTGGCGAGGCAGCGGCGGCAATCGGCTCGCCTGTCCTTTAAATCCAATGAAGTACTTCAAGATACACTTTTGTTTGTCCCCCGTAATTAACAATCTACAGTGCGGAGCGTACTACGCTGTCGAGAACCGGCGTTTCGAATACAGTTTTAACGGCGAGCACTTTCGTGCTTTCGTTCTCGTGTGTGCGAAGGGTGGATGCATATGTGGAAGGGATGAGTATCATATGAATGCGCGATAGTAACGTCTACCTTCGAGGCGTTATCAAGAGCGCCCAAAATTCTTGCATTTCTGCACCAACAATAATAGTAACGAACTTTCATCCTTTCGATTTAAAATGCAAGGAAAAAGTACGTCGACAGTAACTTCCAAGTAGCGTAGGAATAAAATATGTATATTATTTGAATGCATGTTATATGTATGTGCGCATGTGCATAAATACGTAAAAGGACGAGTAAAAAAGAGGAGCGAAGGGCAAAAGCATAACGAAAGACAATAAACAAATATCAGAGAGGGCGCCGCGTGCACGCTGGCGGAGATTCAGTAAATATTCCCGGTGCATTTCAATCGGCGGTGCTTTTCATTTTTCACCCTAACAATCCCATCCCTCACTTTCCCCCACCCTGGTCCCTCGTTCGCTCTCTCTGGATTCGCGTCGAATTTATCTGACAGGGCCGAGCAACGGCGGCGGCTTTCATTTCACATTCATTTCACCCCCTCCTTTTTTTATCTGCCAGGCATCACATTTCGAAATTCGGTAAACACCAGTTTTGTTTCATCCGTGGAAATATAGTGGTCCTTGAATTCGATTGCCCCCACTTCGACCTGTTACCACTACCAGCGCCTCTGGCGAGGAGAGTGGGAAGTTGGCAAAGGGGCGGAGAAGATGCACGGAAAAGTAAGGAGCTCGGAAATCAGGAAACGACCAAATTACCGGACGAGGATTCTCTCTTCTTTCCATCTCTGTCTCGCTCTTCGCTTTTCCGCTCTCTATTTCCAAGAGCGTTTTATTGCTCGTAAAGGCCGGATGCGATAAAATAGTTTGCGCGACCGTCGGAAGCAGCCGCTGCTTTATATGAGAATACTTGTCGGCAGAAGCGGGGAGTGAAAGACACATATTGGAAATGCGGTGCAAATGTTGCGATTGATGCCTAATATCTCTTGTTTCGATGTTGTACCCTTTTGCCAGTAAGAAGTTGCTGTATTATAAGATTCGTATATTCCAATCGGATCAAAAGAATATTCTAACGTAAGAAATAAAAATATTTTAACATAATGATTGAATGATGTGAGATTTTTACAATAAAGTAGTTTTTCTTCTCCTTTAGCAGTACTTGAAATGATTTATCGCTTTAACGAGCGTCCCGCCAGATTCCTGATTACCAGAGACGAATAATGTTGAAGCGCGTCAAGAGTAATCCTGTGGATCAGACGAGCCGGAAGCCAGACGAGTCTTCGTCTATTCTTTTATTGCGGAAGATGCGATTCGCCGTGCGTGAATAATTAGAGTGCACTGAGAACTGACGCGTACATACGGGGTGCGGGTATATCCCGGCAGCGACCGGCGCGGCGTTGCTTTGGAACGGAAGATTTTTATGGGAGAAACCGCTCGGCGTAGAAGAGGAGAGAGCGAGAGAAGCCGTGAGAGTGGGAGAGGACGAAGCTGAGCCGAGCGGAGCGGTGCTCCGGCAGCCGAAGAATGAAAAGGGGGCGGAATGCGCTTTATTATCTTCTGCAAAACATTAACCCACACCCGTCGGTGCGCCCGGCGCGGAACAAAAGGGACAAAGGACGCAATCGAAATATTACGAAGACAGAGAATCAGGAAAAATGAGAGAGCCGAATAGTCGCCGGACGAGAGCGAGAAAGCTGAAAGCGGGGATGATGGGGGACCGCCATAAAAAAGAGTACCGCGAGTCAGAAATGTGAAAGATGCTTGGCGAATTTCAAAATTATACCAGTTGTATATTGAACCTGGCTAATTCATGTGGAATGCAAAAGATGCCAATGGCAACCTCTAATTGAGACATCATATGAATACAAAAATCTGCATTGCGGCTTGCAATTCAGACTATTACACTTCCATTGAGTATATGTACATAGTATACTGAATAATTTAATCGTCCACTGCGACCTTAATAACAAAATTTACTGTAGGCACACGCACCAATAAATTCACATTTATTTTCGCATCTACGTAAATACTACAATTGTGTGTACATTAAATTTAAAAACGTTGTATAAACTCCAGTAAAATCGTTGTGTTTATAACGACATCGTTTTGCATATGCAATGAGAGCGTTTTGTTCATTCATACTTAGAAAGAAAATAAAGCGCTCTCATTATATATGCAAAACGCCATCGTTTATTCTGAAATGAAGGCTGGAATGCGCAATACCTGAAATCATGCATATTTGAAATAATAAGCAGTGTAATTTCAATGAAGGTGCCATTTGCGAAGTTTGCTGTATGAAGGACTGGCCGGCAAGAGGAGACAGAAGGGAAAGTATTCGCAACTTTCTGGGATAGTTATGAAATCCCTCTGGAAGAGGGAATATTTAATTAGCGTCGGGAGAGGTGGAGCGCGACTAGTAGTAATATTAACAGGAAAAGGCGGAAGAGGAGGCAGTGACAGTTGGTGCACGACGGCTGCTCGTCGTTGACTCGACGCTCTGAATGGGTTCATATAGCCAAAAGCTCAAGCCGGGGAAGCAATTAGATGATTTACAATGTAGGTGTCGGCTTGACAGGCTGCCTTCATAAATCGCCTCGGCCTCCCCTTCCGCTGTAAATTTCCAGGTCGCGCCCAGTGTCGTTGCACCTCGGGAATGCCCATTGTGCGGCTCAGCGCGCCTTTAAATATTGACATAAACTCGTCCTTGCCGCAGACTTATGCCGGCAATATAAAGTCCGCCGGCACATTTGGAATGTTAATTCATGCAACCGCTGCTGCCGGCTCGTGAAATGTGACTGAGTGTACGCGGGAGCCAATAAACCGAAGACCTAGTGATATATGCGCTAGAACTCTACTATTACTGATCTTAAGTGCCTATTTACTATTTTCCCTGTTGGAAACTCTTCCTGCTATCCTTTAACATCGATCCTCAATATTTATGTTCGTGAGAAGACTAATTTATCTAATTATACGCTGGAGATTGCCACTGGTTCCGCTGGATATGTTATTATCGAGTGGGAAACTTCGTGAGAAGATTGATTTAGAAAATGTAGTGAAAGTGGTTGAAAGTTAATTGAGTTATTACTCTATGAATTTCTGCAAGTATTACGTACTAGCAATGAGATATTAAATGACAATCTATATTGTAAGCTTTTGATGAGAAGTTCCCAGAGAAATCCATAACTAAACGGATGTAGAATATTTATGTACGGCTTATTGGACGCCAGCCGGAACAAGTTCACTTTCGAAACCCCTAACTTCCTACTCTACAGTTCGACGATTAGCTTAGGGGTTCCATTGAAAGCAAGCGAATTCGTCAGTTGAGAGTCTAAGCCGGACTTAGGTCGAGTTGGTCTACCACTTTAATATTCCGGGGCAAATGAAGTTTCAATTTGGACCGATTAACGTTTCAGATATTCAGAATCAATCCTTTAGCGAGAGCTTAAAGCTCATCGGTTCAAGTTCGACAATTACGTTTAACGTGCAAAACCATAACTAATTAATCGTTGTCAACTAACCAAACCACTTAATTGCGTTTCAATGTCAAGACTATCTTATCTCCACAGAAATACCGATTCGATTATCGTCGTTATTTTTTTTAAAACCTGTCGTCCTTGCCTTTACCGCTTACACACATACTCTACGAGCCACAAGTACACAGGTTACGTAGAAAAGTAAACGTTGGCGGCAGAAAGGAATGACTGGCGTTACTAGCGACAAATCGCCAAAAAGTCGGGCCTGTGAGCGAGGTTGAATCAGTCCTCATAAATAATCCGCATTGAGGACCGACAGGGTTTCAAATTTTCATGGGCATCCGGCTGCTGTCGTTGGTTCGGTGGCAGCCGGTATGTACGTGGAATTTTTCGGTCGATCCATGGAAAGCTGGTGGCGAGCAAAATAATATCGGTGAAAAGGTGAATTCGTCGAGTAACTTCGCCGACCAACAGAAAAAAGTCCTCGTTGAAGTCTCACTCTCTCTTTCATTCAGCATATTCTTTTTCTCTTTCTCTCATTCGGCTTCATGCGCTCTATACGTATCCCGGAGAACATTGTGCCGGGTGCATTACTCTTTCAGAACTGGTCGCGCTTCCATTCTAATGCCAACAAATGCCACACGATGAAATTTTCCCGCGCGTGCTTGCGTGTGTGCGACTTGCACGCGCCGAGCTCAGGAGATTTATGGGCGTCAACCTAGAGCGCTCCTGGAAACCGGCAGAGAATTTCTAAGCGTAGCCATAAAATTTCTGGCCCTGCTCTCCACCCACAAGCGCCACGCGAGGAAATTTTCGAACGGCCCGATGAAACTTTTACATGCAACCGCTCTCGGAAATGACGCTAGTTCCGCAGCTTTAATCATAATGCGTCTCAGAGGTAATTTTTGGAAGTTCATTACATAGTTTGAATGTTTAAGTAGACTATACAACATCTTATTTATAAATAGAAAAAAATTCTAAACAAGTTCAAACTTTCATGGAATAGAAAAACTGGAAGTTGTAAAATTCAGTAAAAGTACTAACATTTTCATTTATTTTTCTTGTTGACGAAAGCTATTGTAACATAAATGATGCATTCAACAATCTACTTAACAATTATAGAACAAGTTCAAAGGTATTAGAGGCTATTAGCTATTACTCATAAACAAACGTTTTCACAAAAGCATGACATAAAGTAAGAGGTATTTATACGCAGGGGGCCGACAGGATTTCAATCGTCTTTCATTAAGAAGTCGAGCAACTCCAAAATGATATATTCAAGTGCAGAAAAGCGGAAAGAAAGAGTCAAGTAAATGGGAAGGCGCTTTATTCCTCAGTCCTCGCCGCGAAGAAGCTCGGCCATAATATCGTAGTAAATGCAGACTACTAAAGGCTCTGGTTTAAGCCGGTCCTCTTTCGCGCCACCCTTTTTTCCGGGCTCTTCTGCTTTGTTTTGCCCGCTCTGAGCCTTATTTGCAAGTGGCATTGTCCTGCAAACCGAGAGTTGGAAATACTAACCCGGCTCCTTCGGTTGACACCACTCTCCTCCAACTTCTCTTTTAATAGTTGTCTGACTCTCTCAGCCTTCGGAATATCAGTGGTTTTCATTAATTATCACTACAATCTTCTTATATTAAGAAATTGACAAAATCTATTACAAACGTTCGAGTTTCCCTTAAATATTTAATTACTTGCATAAAATATACAAAACTGTTTATTGTATTATAGGTGTAAATGTTCGGATGTGACTAATGCAAGGTATGTTTGGAGCAAAAGTAGAAAATTCTCTCTGCTTGTTATTTTTAATTATAAAGAGTTATGTTATATTAAATATTCGAGATCTTGCCTCGCCGGACGTCAAGCGCATATCATTAAAGGCGTATTGTGTTCGACTCTTGTGTTGCGCGGACAATATTGTTGCACCGCCGTCGCCTTGGCGCCCTTTTGTCTGGATGATTTTTGCTCCATTTGTTTCTCATTCGCGGACGTACTTTTACAACCGCAAGCGCAGCATGTATTGCCGCTCTATTAAGTTGTAGGAATAGATGGGGAAAATCAGGACATCGCGTCTTTAGACGGGAAAAGAGGGCGCCGGACTATTTTTCTCCCGAATGACGATAAAACATGAAGATTACAAAAATTACGCTTCAAGATAAATAAGAGTCGAGGCAATCTCAATATTGTCGAGGTACTTCTTATAATCTTAAAAATACTATGAAGAAAACGAGAAATTTACAAGAATAAATATAAGCAACTGGCTTTTCAAGAAAACTTTGTAAAATATTTATATCGGCATGACTTTTATGATAAACTATTTTGAAACCCTCGTTAATTTTGCGTTTAAAGGTAAAGGTACAGAAAATATTGACTGTGTACTTCAAGGTGGTAATCCTTACTGAATCTTTAAAATCGAAGACAGTAGTAATTGCTATGTTTAAGATTTAATTATTATGAAAGCATTATAAATGCGGCGTGATTGCAGGCATCGTGTAACTTCCAGCATTTGAGAAACTACTGTCGAGTGTTACCTTCACCTGGGAGTTTGCAAAAAACAGAGAAAAGTAAGTTGGACGAAATCGACACCGGTGCAAAAACAGAGAAAAACAGTATAACCGGTCCATAGCACACACGCTGAATATATCGACTGATTTATAAAAATGCGGTTTGACGAGTGCAATGCCAGGGCGCCGCGGCGAATACGCTCGAGGGAAATTTTAGATTTCATTTGGCACGAAAAAGATTGGGTTTCACTCGTGCCAAAAGTCACACGCCGGAACTAATCCGAATAGACAAAATAGTCGATTAGCTTTCTTTGCGATTGTATCCTAACACTTAACGTCATAAAGGTGCTTCCATCCAAAACTTAATATTAAACGACTACTGCTCTCTATGTACCGGTTCCTAATTATTTATTACTTAATTCAATCTTAAATACAACATACTTTATAAACTGATACTATTTCTGCTGCATAGACTATAAAAGTAACAAAGCAAAAAAATGACTGGAAAAAAAGTATTTGCACGACAGGGGTTTCATTGCCAAATTAACAATTATAAAAATCAAATAAAAGCTGCCACAAATATAATCCTCGGATTTCACTGTGCCGATCGAAGGGGGAGCCATATTTCCCAGTGAATCGAAGCACACCGGCCCGAGACGATATCACTGAAATGTTTCTCCGATATCGACACCCGGCGTCCCCCGAAAAAAAGGAGGCGAAGCAATTTGCAAAAAGGGAGGGTTGCGGGCGCATAACCAGCGCGGACTTATCGGCCAATGTATTCACGGAGATCTGTCCATCAGCCCCTAATGGAGTAGTCGGGCAACGACGGAAAGTGCTGAGAGATATTCTTTAATGCCTTCATAAAATTCAAGTTCATAACTCCGGATCGGCGCGCGCCCCGTTGCTCGCGCGGTCTTACGCACACGCAGACACATATACACAGATAATGCGCAGCATCCAAGAAAACGAGATGGTAAAAGAGCTACAAGGGATAAAGAAAGAGGAAGTGAGCAGACACGCGAGTACATACACGAGAAAGATTAGAGACAACTCTGTGGCATAGCATCCGGAGAGTTTCTGGACCGTTCTTCCTTCTCTGCTCTCCTCGAAAACCCATCTCCCATCTCGCATGACCCTTCGAGCAAATATTCCAACTCTCCCGGCGGTACCGAAATTCTGCTGATCCTTTCGACCTCGGCCCTCGCACTCTCCTCCGAGTCATTACTAGGTTTACGTTAATGGGCCACCCCCGCAATAATAACTGGCGCCCGAGTTTATTTCCTGCCGCAAATCTGTTGTTTCATTCCACCGGCACGCGCTCAAACTCAAGCTCTACTACGTAAGTTCCTGCTAATTAGCCGGATCCCGTGTTAATTGCGCGACGCAAGCTTACCGGCGGTGTGCGGATCTGGCAATTATGCTGTTTAATACTGGTAGACAAGAACTTGCTAATTGATATCTTGTTCGAGGAACGTCGTGTATGAACTGATTCGATAAGAGAGAATTTGTATGAACATTCTTAGGGAAATCCTCTTTCAAGTAATAGTTTGTTTCTTAATTGGAGAAAAATAAGTTAATTAACATATGTTATTATAAGAGTAATATAGTTAGCGTATTATGTCTTAAACTATTAATGTATAATACCCGTCCTGTTCATCTTAAACACGTCCAAGTTCTTATAATTCCGGAAACGGTAAAAACTTCCTGTTCGCGTAATTTCCAAGGGTATTTTCCATTAAAAGAGTCGATAAAATGATAGTACTTACGTTCGTTTAATAAGAGTGTAATTACTCGTTCTAATATGATCACCTCGGGAAGACTATTAAAGTATGATACTGAGATACATATTCGGTGGACGGGACGAAATTTGATAGGAGATTTTTCGTAATTATACAAGGTCAATATTGGAATTACCTCCGCGTAGTAATTACGCCCTTTCCGTATAACTTGATACCGAGAGCGTATAATACCAGGCTTCCCCAGTTTGATTTGAATATAAAACTCTTCTCAATTCATCATGCATGCAAAACCGGAAAACAAACACGGTGAGAACCCCATGACAGGGCGAGCTGCACGTTCACGCCCATTACACTCCCAGGCTCGTTCTTATTGAGCCTTATTATGCGACAAGGCGTCCGAGCATGATTCCTTTTCTCTAAACACAGAGTTCACCGCTGACGACTGAGATTTTAATGGTAATTGTAAATTTGTAAAATGAATAAACATTTATTCGTAGGTTGTTGTCATCAGAATCTTATTAGACTTTAAATCATCTGTACGTGCGATATGTAAGATGATAAAAAATCATGAAATCCTGATGTCACATTTTCGACGAACTTTGAATCATTCTAAATAACATAACATTTTCTATTGTATTCTGTAAAACAAGTTATACGATAAAACCTCTACTCTTATCAACTTTGATCTTTAAGAGTTATAAACTATTACGTTGAAAATATATTTTGAAAATAGTGAAGTTTGCTGTCAAGAGATTTAATTTTTTAAATTAGTCACTGAAATTTGTATCAGTCTTTATGATAGTGGTGACTGTCAGACACGACCAAGACTCGTGAACTATTGAGAGATTAATGTTGCAGGCACCCGCTCGGTGCACGAAGCTTTTCGAAAGTGTACTCACTCTGAGGGTCTCCAATTGCGAGCGCACGTACTCTGCTCGGCTGGCTATGTCGGCAATCGCCACAGGAAAGGAACCCATGTACTGCAAAGCAGAAGGAAACATCGTTCAAAATTCATGCTGCACAGTTAACCAAGTATCACAAAGCGCTACGCGCTTCGTCAGCTGCCATAAACTCAAAGTAATTGAAACAGAATCAGAATAATAAATATAAAAAGTCTCCCAGCTGATTATTCCTTTAACAGCACATATTGTAAACATTTACTTATTAAATACATAAGTAGAAACAAGTTTCGATAGTTCGAATAAACTCAAAGCCAAATTTCGAAAATGCGGCTGAACTACTCGAAAGGGCGGAGTCCTCATTATCGAATCGAATTCACGTACTGGGTGGAAGGTGGCTTCCGTTTAAGTGGAATATCGTTTGGCCGGCTGTCACGCGTGCGAGTGAGAGAGAGCGAGAATGGACAAGGGAGAGAAGCAGGAGGAGGCTGCACAGTGCCGGTCCACTGACGTAATTGAATACGAAGACGAAGGGGAAGAGAAGGAAGAAAGGAAGCCTGCCGGCGATCGCGCTGACAGGATGGAAACTGCAGGCCGCCAGAAGCTTGGCCGCTTCGAAAACAATAAAGGATGTCCCACACCTAACTTACGACAAGAATTTCATTTCCCTTTTTCCTATCGAACAGCAAACCTTCTCCCACCCAAATCTCTCTTTTGCTCTTTCTCTCTCGCACTCGGCATCCCTCTGTGTTTGCCATTTCCTCTCGACAGTCAATTTGCTGGGTGAGCATCGGTGCTTTTCGGCCAAGAGAACAGTCGAAATTTCATTTTATCCTCTTGGCCAACAAACATTTCCCCTGTACTACGAATAAAGGGATTGGAAATGATATAGTGGACAGAGAATCGTCTCGATTGGATTCGTCAATCAAGTGCGCAAAGGCTGTTCCCAATCGAGTTTGTCAGAAATTCGAGTGGTCAGTTGACAATTATAACAACGTTACCGTATACTCCGAAATTTATTTTACTGGCTTACTAAAAAGAAACTAATTAAAAAGTAATAAAAACGAGGAAGGAATAAGAAATAGATTTACATAAAAATGTTGGGCCTCTCGTTTGGTCGAGCGCCTTTATAGAGGCACGGTTATTTCTAGCTAAGAAGTACTAAAAGAATTCAGGGATACATATTCAAATCGAGATTTGAAATTCTTTGCGCGCGTACACGGGAGATGCGATCGCTGCTGGCGGTATAATTTACGTTGCTCCTGGAATCCCTGGTGCCTGGAAATCTTTTCTGCTGGCGCGCGTCACGTATTTTGATCGAGATATACACTGCTGGTGGAATATAATCCCCATTTTAATCCCCCCCGGATGATTCCCGTTGCCGTATCTCATCGAACTTCCCTCTGGCTAGGATCACTGTGTGCGCGCCGAAATCAGAGGGATTTTCCGGAAATGTTATGCCGCGAGGGGAGCATGCACGACATGCTAATTGTAATTGCGGTGGCACAGCTTCGCTTGGGTTCATTGAACGTTCAATAGGAAAAGCACCGGATCCGTATCAAATCCACGCAATCATGTAAAGACCCTGATATCTCTGAAACCTCAACTTCCGACTGACGAACATTCTACTCTTGCATCTCTGCACCCATTGATTCTCTCCCCGCTTGGATATGTGCAGGAAATTAGTAAACTTTCATCCCTTCAAATTTCCAGTCGATCTTATTTAGATAACTACATTCTAATACTAATCCTTTCGAAATGAAATTTCTTTTTTATTGCTATACGAGCAATATATGGAAGTCAAATATTATATGTTTCGTAAGAGTGGATAAAAAAGTTGTATGGATAGTCGCAGTATCTCAGTACTAATTTACAAGCAAGTACAAGGAAGACAAGCACAATAAAAGTACGGCACGTATTATCGAGGCGAGGCCACGAGAGCACATAATTGCATTAGGTACGGTTATTTATTACGCCCCTGGAATCCACCCCCTGGGCGCCCTTATTTATTGCCGTTATAAGGAGGGTCGCTATTTTTATCGGCCATATAATCGCCGCTCGACGTGTTTGACCGAGGATGAGGGATGCTCGCGACGGATAACCCGGAACTCCCGAGTTTGCCGCTATTCCAATCATCCCACCCCACCATTCCCCTTCCCGTTAATTTGGTGATCGAAACCCTTTATTAAATAAGAACAGATCGGTTTACTTAGTCGCCCAAATTACCGACCAACTCAATGCATCGATCTCCCTCGTTCTCCCTTATACTCAATTTGTTCCAATATTCATTTATGATTTGAGAATAAAGAGCATAAAATATAATTATAAATTAGAATAATATTCCAGTATGATTAACTCTCCCATTTCTTCAAAATTTAAATATCATTATTTACCTATTCTTTTTATTATTATTATTATTATTCATTCGAATCATAATACGAAATCCTGATACATTAAACCCAGAAATAAAAAAAATATAAGTCGTGATATAACATCAAGATATAATAATAAGAGTTCACCATGATGTGATTGCAATCATCCGTGTTGCAACGCAAGCAACAGGAAAAATCTGCGTCCAATAAGACAGTGCCACCGGCGAGCATTCGAACAGTTCCAACAGTACACGCTTGCGATTCAAACAGTATGAGGAACAGCTCTCCTGAAACGGCCTTGGGAGAGGCAACAATGTTAATGGAGTGTACAGGGTGCAATATGGATACGTATCCAGGCAGTCGGGTTCGCAAGCACGTGTGTACACCATGGCAAAGATCCTTATCACTATTCCAGCGATCCTTTATACCGGCAAGCATTCGCATTGACGCAGAGCGATCTTACAAGCGTAAGAGCAATTTAGAAATATTCGGTGATCTCGGCGTACACTCGTTAGCGGTAACGGTACCCCATAAATAATCTCCTGCCTGCCAGTGCAATGCTAAATGCACGCCGGCATATGTTTAAGTCAGCCGGGACAGTTGCAAGCCGTGCGCGCCGTGACCAAGCCAATTCTCCAACTTTATTAAGAGCGAGTTCACACTATAAGCGATGCCGGCTCTAGCAAAGTTTAAGGTACGTTTAGACGGTGTCTGTTTTAGTATGATGCGGCATGTAATTCGAAATTGTGTTTAAATACACTTTTATAGAAACTTTGCTATCAATTGACAATCTTTGTCAATGAATTATCGTGTTGATTATTTATAGTAAATATAATCAAGGAAAGTGATAGTTAATTATTCAAGCGCATGAGTTCAGTTGCATGCGTTTCTGAAATAAGAGTAATGAAAGTGTCAATTATAATAGAGAAAAGTAAGTTCTGCACATTTGTTGCTACCACAACTAGCTGTCGACAGTAATACTACAATCTTACGTCGATGTTACTTGTGAATTTATTTATCTGCTGTCAACGGTATTGATGTCCCGTATAATGTGGATTGACCTTTACCATGTGATTTCTCGGGTGTGGAAAGGTACTCGGAAATTGCAGGTGCTCGATGTTCGTGACCAATAGCGCACCCAAATGGGATTTCAGGTTAGGAACATCAGTTTCCATTTGAACTTGATAAGACTTAATAATTAAACACAGACGAAATAGATAACTTTCATAGTATTTTCTGAAAGCACAACTGTTGTAAGTTCGACTCCAATTGGCAAAGTACGATAACTAATCGGTCGGAGTAACACAATGATCGTGAAATTCGAATTAATTTTCCAACGATGAACGAAACGAACAATGGACGCGACGACGCGCTCTTCAGCTAATGAAATGGCGCATCGATCGAATTCAAATAGGACGATTAGTTCGTCATTTGACGCCGGATTTACCTGGTAATCTCATCGTGTAATACCGATTATTTTATTAGCGGTGACGAGTTGATATCCGACCGACTACTATTGAGGCTGTTTCAATGATACTGATTTAATGATTCAATGTCGCAGATTAGTACTAAATCCAATCCTGCTAATCCTGTATAATTGTATTATAGCTTTTACTCATTGACTTCCATGGAAAACAAGTCCACTATAAACTAGTAACTAAAAATCTACTAGAATAAATAGAATCGCCTAAAAATAATAACACATCAATACCAATCAATAAATAAAGATCCTCAAAACTCGGAGGATGCAACAATCATAACCATCCAAAAAATGCGTCAGCATTCCTCGCACAGACAATCCCTATCGAGCCGTTGTCTAGCAGGTCTCAGCAAGAGCAAGAACCCTTTAAACCCTTTCGAGCGTTATTACAGAAGAACTGCTCATTATTCCGTCGCGAGAGCAACGCATTACCGTCGAAAGAGTTGCCTTCATTCTTTTTTAAGATCATATAGACGATAAATTTTTCCTGCTGGAATAATAGCGAGGCATCGACGGGCGGGCGCCCGAAGACTGACAGAGACAAAGAGCAGAAATCAAAAGAATGAGAGTGAAGAAGGGGGAGAAAAAAGAAATAGATTAGAAGTAGCCCCGCCTGATTGCACGATCGCGAATGATTAAGCACAATAGCGGCCGTAATTTATCGCTTCTATTAGCGCGCTGCAATAAAGAAACGCGCGCCCCTCCACGCGAAAAGTGCAGGTGCCTTTTTGCAATTATATCCTGTCCGAGAGGGAGACCCCCGACGCCCCCCGCCGACGCCCATCGACGTCCCCCGTCGCCACCGGTTTCCACTTGCGTAATCGATCGGGCACGTTAATGACCGCGTCGCGGTACCGATAACGTCGAAGTAATCCGATCGATCGCTTCGAAGCAAAGACTTCGATCGATTCATCGCACTGGGACAGTGACTCATAGATGATTCTGTGTCGCTTGCATCGTCCGATGCTTCAAATATCGAGCGACTAGAAATAATGATTTCTTTGTATGTGCTGTCGTATATCGGAATGCTGAATAGTCTAGTTCAATCAAGAACCAGTCAGAAAAAACATGAGGTATGTTTTTTTTAAAATCACTTTACCTACGTGAGAACTCAAGTTCTTTGTTTGGGAAGTGATGAAAAAAAAACGATTGCATTATGAGTGATAGTCTCATAGATGACTGAATTAATAATCGTGTAGTTAATGACGCGTGAAGATTTACGCCTGGTAGATTTGCATAGTTTCGAGTGACTCTGTAAATTTACATGAGTTAACATGAATAACTCGTAGTAAAGCAATGTAATTTAGCTGTAAAACAGTTTACCCCAATTCAGTGGTGATGCAAACTCGACGTTACTGCGGACAGGAGGAATCCTGATAAAGTCATTTGGGAGGACAAGCGCGCTTCGCAGAAAACACTAAATATTCATGCACGCTATACCAACTTTCCGAAGTTCCAAATTCCGTGGACCAGTTAAAATTCCTGCGTGGTAAGATCTCCCGCGAGTACCCGGAAGTTATCGGCGTGCGACGTGCCCGAATCCTTAAAATTCTCATGGTTCCTGGAGGCTGGAAGGCCTGCGAGTTGGCGACATTTCTTTTGGATAGCAACAACTCACAATTGGCTGCGGATAAAAATCTGAAATTGGATGTTTCTGGAATGCGAGGCTCTTCTTCGAAAAAGAAAGAAAAGTTAGACAAAGAATCCAACCATCTTTTCAGAACTTTAACTTTGTTTTAGAACTCTGATTTCCATGAAAATCATAATTAAGGCTGGTAATGATCTATTGTCGTGATATTGTTGGTTAATGAATGAAGAATAGAATAATACAAGTTAGTATTGCGTTTGGCTCTAATTAGTTTAATAGTTGAAGCTATTAGTGTACGATGTTTAGCCCACTTTAAAAAACTGCATTCGGTATAAATTTGAATCCGTAATTAAGATTTGTAGTTAAGAATCATTTGAAGAAATGGCAAAGTGCAGCAATTTCTGTTTTGCTCAACGACGGCGAAAGTTGTAGCTGATTAATGAGAATGTGAGCCTGCGGGAGACGCTCGGTGTTCATTTTAATCGACTATCAATTACTTCCTAATAGCTGTCGAAAGAAATTAATTACAATTCGAACAACAGCGTACAAAAACTAGATCTTGCATTATGGTTTATAAATGTCGTTCATATAAAAAAATCAATATGCAATGGAAAGTTGCATCATTTACGTCAAAGAAATTCCCACTTTACTCAACACTTGAATAACAGGTAAGAACCCGAAACATTTCGAAAATATCGACAAAGATTTATAGCCCTCATTAAATGTTAAACAGATTTTTAGATACAAGATCCGAACATCATGATTGAATTCGCTACAAATTACAGACAGCGCAGAAAGTATTTTTTTCTCTCTGAATTTATTTGCTTTTGAAGAGAAGATTGACCAATAAAGGACATTGTTAATGAAATAAGAAATGTCTTGATTTATTGGGGGCATGTTTTTCTACACGTGATTCAACGATTTTGAAATGCCACGTATCATACGAATGAATTCAGTCAAACTATCCTTTAGAATTTCAAGGTAGTTTAACTGCCTGTGGGGGAATGATACTTACTGCTGGGAATGCATGATATTTCAGTGACTTTCCAACAACACCTGGCGCGTTATTATATTACACGACTTACAATCTTGATCGCCACTAGTATAACTGTCGGCGCAAGTGGGTGTTTGCTGACTATCCTTTTAATCTTTCCTTCAGAAGCGATTATGTCGAAGATAAATTTTATAGTCTCTTTGACTAAAGTCTGATTCAATCGATTGATATGAAGAGCGATACAAATCAATAGAATTCCTCTATTGAAATTCAATTACACTTAACGTTTAAACGCACAAATCCATAAACCTTTTGCAGACTTGTAATGAATTTAAATAAGACTGTAAATCATAATTTTATAGTACACCAAAAGTTTTACATAGATTATCTTATTCATTTGACGTGAGGATCTTCGAAGAGATTAAAATCCTATAAAATCCTAAATAACAAGAATCCGAATCCCAAAAACAGAAGCGATGATTAGAATTTGTTTTACGACTCTCGATTAGTTATGAAGCCCCTTAATTACCCAGTTGCGAAAGTCAATATATAAACTCCCAAATGGCATTTAGCAGAAAATTTAAATTTCTGATTTACGACTGGGATCGTGCGTAACCGCCTGGGGCGTCGACTCGCCGAATTAGCCTAATTGACGAGATCTCATCTTGATTCCCGAGAAATCCAAAGCAAACGCCCTCCTTTTGAATATACTAACGAGCAACCTTTCCAAAACTATTAACTCCTGTAAAGAGGGATAAAATTGAACAAAGTATTATAACTATTTCAAATCTACAACAATTGAACAAACCTAAAATATATTTTTACCGTTTTGTATAAAAACAATTTACATTTAATCAACCAGAAATCATACACACACACGAATGAGAGTATCAGTGTGCCGAAAAGAGGTAAATGCAAAAGAAAAACGTACTAATGAGAAGTGGGAGACAGTGACTTATTCCGAGTGGTGATTCTCGGTACCTGACACCATAAATCCGGCGGGATGATACCATCAAAAGTATTCACATCAATTAAGGGGTTAAATTGCATTTATGTTGCGGGTAGGCAGCGTCCCGATATTAACAAGATAGGAAGCTCTCAGCTCGGGAGAACTCTTATGTCCCGGGTTGAATTAAGTACGTCGAAGTGAATTATAGAGGTCGAAGTGATCCCTCTTTATTCGGTTTGCCCACCTGTATGCCAGCGAATATTTTGAGTGTGGCCTCTGGCATCTTGATGACGTCTCTATCTTCCGCGCTGCCCTTCTCCTCCTTCACGCCCATGAACGCCGCTTTAATTATCGCCCACTCATTCGTCCTCGTTTAATTGCACCTTTCGGTTAATTGCTCGCTGTCCCCGCGCTCGACGATGGACCGCCGCAGCCGCAGCAACCACCGCCGCCGCCGCCGTCGCCGCCGGCTGTCGAAGACGTGTCGACCGGAAGTAATCGCTGCCCTTCCGGTGTCTCATCGCTGCTGCCGGTTAATTGTCTTCCGGCGAGGAGCAGTCGCGTTTTTCCAGCTCCCGCCAACAGATATTGCATTCCACCATGCACATGTCGAACGATCACGCAATTTATTATTCCACTGCACGAAGATCATTTAAACTGTTTCATGATTAAATTGTTAATCGTTTATCACGTAACTGAAGTTTGTTTCGGAAGATGGAAGCGTATGGATTGGTAGACTGATTGGGAGTTAAAGGATTCCTTTCATTCTTGCATAACGAGAACGAGAGATAGTGATATAATTCCACTGTCCTGACATTCTCTAAAGAGTTCGATGGTAAGGTCTGAGAGTCATTGTTCAACTTTTCGGCACGGGATCTCGCGCGAATGAAAGGTGCTCTTTCACACTTTCGTCACTGCCGAGGGAAATGCCATGAGGGACTGCCAGTGGGTGGGTGGGTGGGGTAAGTGGCCCCTATTCAGTCCTTCCTTTCTCAGGGTTCTGGGAAAATCGTATTAAATGTGGTACATGTTTAATTCTCAAAGCTAATTTAAAACAAGAAACTAAATATTATGATAAAGACAAAAGGTATCTTTTTAATGATAGAAAACAAAATACTCATATTATCATTGAAAAAATCCAACATGTACTCCATAAAATTTTGTTATAGAATAATTTTAAATAAAAATAATGACTGGACAGAACCTTGTTACACACATTGTGTAACAAAGACATTTACTGTATTCGAGAATAAATGATTCCCTACAGATTGCGAGAGTGAAGGAGAAAAGGCTCTGAACATTGCATCGTAGCCACCACTGGCAAACCAGTATAACAAGCAAGCATCGGCCAGCAGTATTTCCTGCCAACAATAACCACTGATGATTGCCGCTTTCGCCGGATGAAATCCTCGCTCTCACCGGCCACTCTTGCCCGATTTTGCGAAACAACACGGTCGGCGCACTGGAATGACTCGCTCGACTCGGGTCGAGGCAGACACTCGCCGCGCGATTACTTTTCACTGTCACTTTCGCGATACCGCTCAGGCCAACACCACCGCCGGGGATCACTTTCATGTCGGTGTTTCTAACACCGGCAAAAACTGGTCCTGAGAACCTCGACCGCGATCTAACGCGCATACCGAAATACTTGTTCATACGATAGCGTCGTGATTCATTGTTAGTACGATCGATGAAAGCGTGGAAACCTGACTGCGATCGAAGTAACTAGTAACGGGACAAGATATGGTAACCCGAGATTAGCGGGTTCCCGTTTCGAAGCTACGGCCTCTGCTCGGCCATTCTGACGCCCAGGAGAAAATGAGGATTTCTAATAGATTCTGATCAACCAACCACCGGCATCTTTTCCTTCTTCCATGAAGAACCTCGATCAGAGAAGCTACGAACTAAATGGGGCGTGAAATACCACCGGCCTTTCGGCCACCTTTATCCAAACTGCTACCGTTACTTCGGATATTTCAATTCGAAGACATGCTATAAAAGGATTCTCATATTGTTCGGACTTGCTCAAAACTAGCACTTTTTTTCAATGTATTCCTAGCCAAAAGTATTACATTCAATTTGATTCTCCAAGACGATATTAATAGTAACAGAAAGTTAAAATAAGCAGAAGTGACACGTATGAAATTCTTCGATTTCTTTCAGGCATTCCTGAGTGCCGGAATGATTGAACTTTACTGACTCGTTACGTCCTCTCGTGACAGTGTGAAAAACACTGGGAAACTATTCCAAGTGCGCGCGGCACTCTCGATGCTGTCTTACAATTAGACAGCGTGGGTAATCGAATTCAGCGCCGCGTTGCAACCGTTGACATTTTCGTGGTACGCCAGGTAGTCGTGACACAAGGAATCATCGTACGAATAGACACACGGGTTAGCTGGGGAACGTGTTGCGTAAATCGCAAGTAGCATCTGAGAGGTCCGGTTGCGCAACGCGTTCTTCCAAGAGTATCAATAATCATTGGCGGGGCGTTCGATCGTGATGCATCGTCGATGATCGAGCGATCAATTTTCCCTGGCGAAGGTTCGCGCGGATCCCTGCAACTCTGGCTCTCATTAGTAGCGGGGCTAATTAATGTTGCGACCGGCATCGAGTGAACGCACGAGATTTTGATGGGCAGAACAATGGCTAGCCGCGTGACTTGGGAAGCGAGGATCCGATTGGCCAATCAGCTTGCTCCTTTACTTAGGAATCGAAGGTTACTGTGCCGGTATATCGCCTGCATAGATTAACCCATTCACCCGTGCCCTTTCCACTCGCTTTTACTTCTTTTCGTCAAGACAAATGAACTGGTTTCGCCACCTGCGCGCATAACCAATATGTATTATATCGCCAAGGTTTACTTAATACTGGAAAATGATTACACAAGCAGTACACGTAGTAACAGTGGAAATATAGAAAATCAATCAATAGAATAATAATATTCTACAGAACTTTACAAATATACCAAAATTTTAATGAATAAAACAATACTGCACTACAAACAGTATTAACTAAAGAATAGAGATTCTGTATTGATACTTTCTGAACAATGCCAGTACAACAAAGTGATCCGATCGAAATAGCTCTTCCCACGATTATATCCAAAATATGTTCGAAACTGAATTCACCCTCAATGCGCATTATAGTCGCGGGCAGGCATAATTATTCTTGCGAGTAGGCTTCCTAATTAAGCGGTATCCGAGTATTCCGTAAATACTGCGGCTCGCAAGCCTAATGATCGCCGGGCAGCACTTAATTACCGTTCGTGTTAATAGCTGGTGAGCGAGCGCGCGCGCGATACAAGGCGAGCCGACAGAGAAAGAGAGCGAGAGAGAGAAGAGGAGGAAGCATGTGCCGCACCGAGTCAACGGTGCACTTATATCATAGGGAATTAACATTCGACCGGGTTAGTTATCGCACGATCGAGCCGACATTTCCACCTCACAAACTAAGAGTATGCCAAGCGCACACGCGTGCCTTCTCCGATGGCAGCCGGCGAATTTCATTTATACTTGAATGGAGCACTGTTCGGCGACAGCAAGCTGAAGATTTCATCCGACAATCATTAAAGTGAATGCTCCTCTCAGACTTTCAGACCAAAGAGAATGCAAGTGGTGGGGAAGAGTAACTGGATAGTTTTAATCAATACCCCCTTGAACCAACTTTCTTTTAAGTCATAATTGAAATTATTCGATCGAGTGGATTTAATTGATTCGCGTTAGTCATTCGATGCCAGGCGAAAGTTACTAAAATCTTTGGGGTACTTTGTTTAGGTATGTTTCGTAATCTGTAAGGTATATATTCGGAATTTGTATTTGATGTTTATGATAAAGAGCAGTTTCTATAAATGAGTCGTAAAAACCACAAGTTCAATACTCGTTAAACGAAGTAGACTTTCTAGGAAAATGTTCGAGCACTTGTTAAAGGCTTTTACGATTCATAACACCAGAGGGTACGCGCACTTCAGTTTCATGCAACGAGATAAAGTCTGATTAAAAGTGACCTGCCAACCACTCGAGATTAGGACAACTTCCGCAATTGTTAATCTAGACTGGATAATGATTTCCGCGAAGTTTTCAAGCAAGCTGGTTGATGAGCCGGAAGGATTATATAGCCTTGGGATTTAACGAGGAAATCTTAACTACGTTATACATTCTCTCCTTTCACTCGAAACATCTTGGACCAAAATTAATATACGCAAATTCTAGCACTTTTTTGGTCTCAACGAATACTTCAATAATTGATATTCATCTAAGTTGGAAAGTACATATATTCACTCACAGTACATGTCGTAACGTCTAATGAAATGTTTTCCTAACTCACGCACCAAGTGTATCTGGAATTTATTGCAGGTGATATCTCCTCATTAGCATGTAGGACTGACAGAAATTACTAGTTCCTTAATTCGACTCTCATTCAGTGTGACTGGAGCCTTTAAATTGACGAATTTGCATTGAATCGGGCAGTAAGCCGTGGCCGAGTATGTCTGACACTTCACAATGTTAATCTGACAGCACTCATTTTTAGTGCCCGCACACTTCGAGCTGCAATTCCTTTCACTGCTAATGAGAAAGTGAATTGAATTCACTCGACTAGCAAAGTACTCTATTCAGTACCATAAAACCATCTTGAATCATTCTAGTCAATATATCAAGAAAATAGCATTCACTGTCATCTTTAAATTTAGTAAACGTTTAAAACTCGAAAGTAACTACCAGTCACAGTGGAAACCTGCGCTTTGATCGAATTCAAGAATGTTCTTCACACGTGAGCCAACCACACTTCGAGCGTCGACCATTAATATTTGGCAAGACACCACAAATCATCCAAGCATCCTCAGCCAAACCACGCACCAAATAACCACAGATAATTGAGTCTCGAAAGTAGCCGGCGATCGATCGAGACGTGTTCGAACATCTATCGATTTCAAGGATGTATACTTCGCACGTGTTCCAAGCACACTTACAATCGAGGGTCGACCACAAATCTCCGGTGAAACACCAAGAATCATCTAACAATCCCAAACCAAACAACAATCACTTAGATGCCTTACTATTACATCTCTCTACAAACACATTGACACTTGACACTCCATACGATACAACAATTCACAACTCCGCAACTCACTAGGGATTCGTTCTTCCCGACACTTACTCTCCCAAACCACAATGATCACTCTCCGTCATCGAGGCACTCACGCGATCACCGGAATCACCGACAAATGACTGGTTTTACCGAAGAAAGTCGCAGAGAGCGTGCACGATTGCTCTCTCGCAAGAAAGTAGAAACTGTTCGGTGGAGTATGGAATGAGAGAAGAAGAAGACAGGGAGGACCTGTTTGCGGAGCGCGAGGCTCTCCGGTCGGATGCTGTCATCGCGCGTGGCGATGACACTGGCCAGTCGGCGATGATATTGGGAGAGTTAAAGTGCGGCAAAGCGTGCGTAATAAGGCACCACGGCCGGGCAGATCCGGCCGGTGCTCTGCGGAGTACTATGGGGACAGTGCCGGGCCGGGGTCCGCATCGTCCTACCTCGATGTCGCGCGCGCGAGCGATCCCCTGTGTGCCCCACGCACCGACACACCTACACTCTTATGCCCAGTTCGCCGCACACTCACGCACACACATATACACAAGCGTGCAAGGTCGTCCCCGTTCGGGCTCCCATGCTAGTCCCCTACCATCCACCTTTAATCATCCTACTTTCTTGGCCACCGGGCCCCGCGCTCCTTCCTGCCACCCTCGCACTGCCTCCACGACGCACGCCTGCTACTCCTTCCTTCCTTACTTCCTTCCGAGGACTTCGCCACTGATTTCCAGATTATCTCCTACCTTTTTCTTCAACTCCCTCTTCGCGTATTCCTTCTACATACTACCTTTGCCAGGATACATTGAGATGTCGGCTGGCACGTGGTTCTGATGTAGGATCCATGGATGATACTACTATTGACGATCAATGATTTCGGTGTAAAGCTTGGTCAGTTAGGGTAATGGGTTTTTAAGATGATCGAATCAATGAGTTAATTAGTTAGATTTATACATTTTTAAGGTTTAATAATGGCGTAGAATATCAAGCGCGAATCTTTTTGTTTTTATTCTTGCTCTTATAAAATACACATTGATTCGCAATTCTTTTTTGCTTCTTTGCAAGGGCTTTAGTACTGATTTTAAGATTATCTCCTCGCTTGTTCCTGACTCTTCTTCGCAGTACTTGTAGTACGGTTACGGAAACCAAGAGATACATTGAGATGTCGGTTGGCACGTGGTTTCGATGCGAGGTCCATGGACGAATCGACAGACCACCTTTTGCACCGTTTTGCATGTAACCGGCGATGGTTTTAAAGGACTAAATGTATTATTCAATATGTACATACTGATCTTTGGAAGCCAGCGACTCCGCTTCGCATCTCGGCTAGATCTGCTTCCCGGAGTTTCTGGTAATACGGTGCGCGAGCAGTATATCTTAAGTTGCTCTACTTCTTTGAATGCGATGGATTTGAATGCGCTAGTCGCGTACTGGATATATCTACCGGTGTAACTAGAACTGGAGCGTTACACGTGTACGTTTCATTCGGCGAATGCCGAAGTCGTCGTTCTGAGAGTAAATATTTATAAGACAGAGAGGCTGCTGAAGAGTTTCAAGCAATGCGTTGCCTTGCGAGAGAAACTCAATTATAAGAAGTTCATTCATCCGTATTAAAAATACATACGATAAAACTACAGAATCTGTAAACGGAGTACCATTTGCCACCTGCATTTTCCATGGGTCTTTCAACGGGGACGGAATGTATTATACATTAAATTTAAAACTATACGCTTCTCAAACGGTTCTTTCTATATGAAAAATTATTCGCACGTGTTGCTTGACTTGCAAGAGGAATGGCAAGGGCAGATTTATTATCGCCATATTTAATATTGCGAATTCAAGTTGTGCGTGGTCAAATTAATTGTAGGGGGAGCATGTGCTATCGAGTCATTCCATCTGATGGCGGCACAAAGTTGCATAAGGAGAAAGTAGCAGCAGTACAATGGGACTTGATTATCCCGTAGAATCTGATAAGATGTTCTATCCCGGAACCGAGAAGAGTCACGAAGACTCGAAGGGGGTTGCGGGACGCTTGGATTTTTTCCGTATTTCATTGGCTCCTCGATTGTCACTTAACATTTTTGCATACGGAAATCAATTATATGCCCCGCTGGGTCGATGCGCAACAAGATTTACCGCACACACACGCAGAGAGGGTCTTTGAAGTCCCGAGTGGGGCTTGGAGGGATGAGAGGGAGCCGGCGAAAGAATTTTTATGTCCCGAAAAGAAACAAGCTTGCTGCTCGCAGACACACACACGCGCGCACCACAGACGAGCGCATCAGACACGTTGGTGGGATGCGTGCGCGATCAAAGAAGATGAAATATAAGCGGTTTTGAAAAAATTTTACGCAAAACCACCCGGTGCACGTCTTGCGCCTGTGGAGACTTTAAATGTGCGCATGAAACGTGAGAAAAATGTGCATGGTAAAACGTAAATCAAATCAACTTATGCTATAATGTTCCCTGCATTTTATTTATTGATTTATGTATTGTAGCAACCCATAAATTGTCATTCTGTGCTGTATTGATACTAAAATTAATGGCAAAATCGTGAGATGAATTTAAATGATTTTTGTTATTATATTTTTTTGCGATCTTCTTTAAAATACAGTCATAATTTAAGTAATAATTCAAAAAATTTGGCAGGTTTGAAGTCTAGAAAATTGAAGCATATGGAAACCTAATTCCTGCTCCTAATGTTCTGAGACTTTTCATAAAACTTTATACGATTTGTCCCTCTTTATCACGGAAGTATAAAACTGATTCGACGCCTCAAAAGTATCGCAGAACTGACATCTCAATTTAATACTACAATATATGAAAAGTAGGAAATTTGAAAGAAACTAATCGGCCTACTTTGCAGTTACGCATTCCCTTTGACATGTAGGTTAGGCATTAATAGAAACTTGCCGAGAGTTGGGAAATATGAATGAGTTGTAGCTTCGCAGACTCCGGCTGCGTTTCCAGTGATACATCGTTCAATTCAATAAACATACAAGCAGGCAAAGCCGCGTGCAAAAAGAAAAGTGTGTCTGCCGGCTCGGCTCGCGAGCCTATGCATTTTTACTTTCATGGCAAGTGCATACGAGAATCAATTATGTTCCCTCTGCCCGTGTCAGCGCGCTACACGAAGATTTACGATTGATGTGCTTCCTGCGCTGGAGGAATCAGGCGAGAAAATCGCGCGGCGAAAGGGATTTTTTTCCATCGCTCAAAGAGTGTCGGATGCATTCCAAACGCTCCCACTCACACACGGATACATATCATAAAATATATTTCGAATTTATTTCGATTCTACGATATATTTTCTGTTTTCTTAAAAATAATAAACACGATAATTAAATTCATCTGTTTTCACATCAAATCAATAAATTCCTTTGGTTTTTCACATTTGATTTATCCAACTTCATTAAATTAATGTGGAAGATTTAAAATAATTATTACTATGGTTTCCATTAAGGCGCTTATTTACATAGCTTTTCCGATTTAATATCGAAAAAATTTGCTACTAAATGAATCAGCATGACTTTTTAATTTATCGACGGCTTGGTATTACATATTAATTCGTATACATTTTAACTATTATTATTTCAGGCATACGACATTCTTGTACCACGAAGAGACAAGAGTAGTAAAACAAGAGCCGGTTATGGGGAATGTTGACCTAGAGAAATTATATTACCGGCTTCCAGGAGCAGTTTTCATGCTGTCTTTGGGAGCCCGGAATAAAGTATTATTCTTATGGTCTGGCGAGCTAATGGTCGCGGCGCGCTTCCTCATCGGGACTTTCCTTTATTTGCGGAGACGAAAGAAATGAGAACACGAGAAGTAAATCCACGGTTCGGCCACCGGCGAATACGCACGCATACCAATTCGCGGATGCTCGAGCTTAAGCGCAAATGCAGGAACATGTACTCATTCGCGTGTCCGCCAGCGGACCTCTTGGTCCCTTTAAAAAGCTACGTCCACATTCGCTCCTTCTATGGTAGTTCTACCGTACAATTTAAATCAACCACTTTTGCTGTAATTAATTAAACAGTGCATGGATTTAATTATAGTCTGTAAAAGATGTGTAAAAAGGCTTTGGAGAAATATTTTGTAAATGTTTCTATATGTTTCAACATAGATTGAAAAGTATTGGAGATTGATTCTGATGCATTTGTTTATACTTATTCTTTGCTTATTCGTTTTGTTGATATTTGAGTAACTTTTACTGATTTTACAAATTAGATACGACACATTGGCATTTTCAAAAAATCTGAATTTCGAAGCTTTCAAATGGCAATAAATATCAGTAAATTAATTGGAATAGAGTTTAGTAAATTGAGTGGGAACAATTCGTTGATTTCACTTTTACAGAGAAGCAGCCAGATGTGGACGCAGCTAAAGAGGAAGGCAGACCCGGCTGGAAGAAAGAAGGAACGGAAGAGAGGGAATCGTACATGAAAATTACATACTCGCTGAGGCCTGCACTTAAAAGGCTTCGAACGAATAACCGTGGTCAGCTAAAAGCTTCGCATACGTCAATGCCAGATTCCCGATGTTCTCTAAGCAGTGTAACCTACACCGGCGACCACTGCGGACCTCATTTTATACTTCCAGTTGCAATGAATAAGATGAACACTCCTATGACTCACAAGTTCGATTCAACTAATCTAATCATACTATTTCAGACTAGTCATAGTTTTAGAGTTTCGCAATTTGCGGTGAACAAATTATAATTTACATGATTAGGGTAAAACATTACAAATATTCACTTTGTTTCGCCTATCTTTGAAAAAATTATGACTTGCATGAAGGCTAGAAAATTCGTTTGCAATTTCTTAGATGACTAGTCGAGTTTGCGTGTTTCTTACCTTAGCCCTGACGAATCCCTTCGAGAACGGTTCTGCCATAATAGGTAGACATCACTTCCCATTTGATCGTCCCTGTTTCCGCAGTACGTCAGGACAAGTACAAGCTCGCCAGTCGCAAACAGAAAATGCGCGTTCGATGACTTTCCACCGAGGAAATTACGAAGCACTATGCCACCTTGTTGTACACTCACGCTGTACCACTCACACTATGACACAACACGTATTCTCGCACTAAATGCCTGCTCCAGTTTTTAATTCGAACTATAATTATATTATTAAATAACATCGGGATAAGTCATCGCGCGCGACTCTCCAGCTTTCGCTTTTCTGACCACGACACGATTCAGACTCAGAGAGCATCCAATGTTATTACTAGTAGGATTATTAATAAATTAATTTACTAAGTTTTAAGATGGCTGAATCAATACCCTTTGGTTTGACAGATTAATGAATGTAACAATAAGAATGTGCTGTCATTTCTAACCTCGAACAATAACGGAAGTTCGACACTAATTTTCCTATCTACATCACTCTTAAAAGAACACTTCGGTCCATAATAAATTCGTAAATCATTTCCGTATACCTTAATGGACTAATGAATGTATGGATATGGATGTCGCTAACTTTCTAACTTTTAACAATGACAGATGTTCAGATGCTAACCTTCACCTTTCTATTTCACTCTTAAGAAAACAGATCGATTGAGAATCGATGCAGAATACGTCGCACATATTTTCGCACTTGTTAAAGTAGTTTGCCTGGTGGGAATATAGTCTGAGCACGATTGTGAACTCGAGCGAGCATAAACACAGTTCTTCGTAGCCTACGGCAGAGATCGGTAAACTGCGGCACCGAGCCGACACCTTAAGAGGCTGATTACAAACTGACTGCATTTAAAGCGGCTGGCGTACAAGTACTCTCGATTGAAGCCGCCAATTGTTGTGCCACGAACCCTAGCACAACAATCTCCGATTCAATTCTATAATCGCTACTCTAATTCTAGCTGAATCAGCGATATTAAGAAGTCAACAATAGCCGGCGGATTTTGAAGCGAAACTTCGTAGAGCACTGTAGTGTGAACTCGTTTGAGGGAGACGGGACCTTACTAAAAAAGCGTCGCCAAAACCGAACTTCTCCGAGCTCCTCCGACAGTACTTCGGGTACCGAGTCGGGCGGAGTAAGGCTAGCTTATAACGAGCACATGCGAATTTCACAGGCGAAGTAATATAATTCGACATAAATGTAGAAAACAGAGCGTTCGACCCTCAAAAGCAGATTTACCCAGTCGAATTAATATAAAAGCATGCAAACAAGCTCGATTTCAACTAGAACGTTGTTAAATCAAATCTGATATAAATAAATCGTGCGTCATTTTCGAGAGTACCGGAAATTCTCGGTGGAAAAAAGAACAAATGGGGTAATAAATTGAGGATTTTCGAGCTGTTGGAAACTTTTCAATATCCAAGGTCGAGCGACGAGCGTCCATCGGGCATGAGAGTTCACTCGAGCAGAGAGACCTATCGCGTTTGTAGGTCAACCGTCACTAAATCACCCAGCAGCACGTGCTACTGAAATGTCATCTCCGTCAACGGGCACCCCTTCCAAACCCCTCCCGACTGCCTTGCAGCGACAAACTGTGGCTGCCAATTTCAAATGGAGCGTATATCCACCGCGCGGCGCCTGAATATATCCAGGGGACGATCGTCCGGAATTTCGGACGCTCGCGTCGCGGCCCTTCACTGTTGTGCGCGTTTACGAATGTGTAATTGAAGCTCCGCCGAATTAGCATTAATTGGCCGCTCCCTCTGCAAATATCCCCAGCTGATTACTTCCCATCAGGCTATGGAAATCCAAGCGGGACGATCTTTGACGTGAAACTCGACTCGTAATGAAGTCTCCCATATTTAATGCAAGAGCAGTAACACGATCATTTGACTCAACAGATATTCTGTATTAAACGTTTTTGATTTTTGATGAATTCTATCTTTTAAATAGTTAGAAATAAGAACACCTAAGTACTGTATTGAAAATGAACATTTCCACTGCATTTATATTCTCTAATATCGAATCCATTGTATCCAAGGAACAATCATATCGATTCAAAAATCGTTTTCTTCAAGTTACTGGCAGAGAAGAATTGACAGCCAGCACAAAGCAGACAATGATGACATAAACCCACACTGAAAATCATACTTCAAGAACGTCACAGTTTATCCGATGATCCGTCGACAGGCCGCGTCAGCACTCTCAACAATTAGCACCTCACCATTACTTGCATCCAACATATACATCCCAACTTCAAACATCTACCGATTGCCAAGGCGGTCCAAGCGGCTCAGCAATTACTCGAGGGTCTCCGTGACACCGATGACACCAGCACTAAACAGTCACGCACCGTCGGACTGTCGGAGCCGATAAGTTCGCCTCAAGTAGGAGCAATTTACAGTATCCGGTAGCGCGTGTCCCGATAAAAGGAGGAACACCGGAATTCCGAAACAGTACTCAACATCACCGGAGAACGAACAAGATAAAATCGAAAAGAGTTCACCGGCGTCAAAATATCACGTCTCCTTTGCACTAGGAAGATTTCCATAAATAATTAGAAGCAAAGCAAAGAGATAAATCTCATTTATAGAGTAATATGACCAAGAAGAAAATATAGATAGACAGTGAGAGTAAGAGAGACGATGGTACGATAGAAAGAGAGAAAGTTAGGGAACGATGCGTACGTGGGGAAGAAGTGAGCTGACGACGAACTACTGAAGGCTCGAGAGGAGCGCAAGGAGTCCCATTACCGGCCGAGGGCCTTGATGATACGGTGGACGGCGGGCAATCGCTAATGGCCAATGGCACGGATAACAGGAGAGAGGACTCGGGCGAACCAGCGCACACGTTCGCGTTCTCTCCTCCGGAGCGGAGGCCGCTTCTTGCTCGAGAGAAGGAGAGACTGACGACGGAGGCGGAGGACCGCCTCGAGGAGAACGCGCGGCGGGCACCCGCAGGAGCGTGTGCCGAAGAGGGAATGCCTCGGGAGAGAGGTTGCATACATGGAGATCTGTACGAAGAAGAAAGAGGATACTCGTGGCTGGAAAGACTCGAGGCGAATTCGACTGAGGCTGGTCGGGCACCTGGGCGACACCACCTCTTCACCTCTGCCAACTGCTCCCTCTCTTTCAGCCTCTTACCTGTCCACTCCCTCCCTCCTCACCTCCTCCTTCCTATATCCATCTCCTCTGCCTCCTACTACTACGTCTCTCATGCTCGGATCGAGCGATTACCCAAATTATCCGGATAGCCTGCCTCGCTACCCGGTTAGATGCTAATTAATCGGGACACATATTTCGCTAACGATCCTGAAATTGGTGCCCTCCTGTTTGCTGCCCTACTTTGCTGATGTAGAGATTGTAAAGATAGGAACGTCTCTGAGAAACTTGGAAGGTTTGCCTGGTCAACGGACAGAATGATAATAAGGTGATGAAGTTACGGGTTTCTATGTGTATGTTCGATTTTTGTTACTCGGATGTTTAACCTTCTGCGGTGCGCCTTATTATTTTTGGGTTTTGTTATAGTATACTTGTTTAGTGTAGTATACTGGTATCGTTATACTTGTTCGGGCCTACTTTAATTTCAAGGGAAGGCTAAAAAGGTTAATTCATTCCCTAGTGAAACTGTGTTGTGTATTGAATAAAGATACGAGGAACTAAATTTATAGTATGCTAGAGAATAGTTTGTAGATAATGATAATAAAGTTTATTTATTGGGCATTAAGGTAGGATTAAAGGGACTGGAGAGTTGATAAATCATTCAGTGGAGGATGTCGTGGGCGACTCTACTGACTTGTTACTTCCTCCGTGTCCTTTCACCACACTCGAAAACAGATCCTCCTTCCATGCGATTAAGACAGTTACGGTCAAGGGTCTCGCCCTATTGTGGGCCTGCCTTGTTTGTACCCTGCCAGAATAGTACGGATCATGTAAGCTCTTACATAATCCTGGCTCACGAAAATGCCTTTGAAATGGGCAACTTATGGCCAGAGTTGTTAAACATCGATGAATTAAACTGCTATCGATTAGTTGCGATTATGAATTTGCTCAATATCATTTCTTAATAATGGGCTATACTACTTCTAGTCATTGAATATTCGTAAAAAGTCATTGCAAATATTGCCACCTCCTTATTTAGATTTTCAATCATTCTGAACTCCTATTAATCCGTTTATTCCATACAAAAAGCTTAAAAAGCAAATGACAAGAAAATTACAAAAACAAAAACTAAATAGAAAAAAGGGGTCTCTTGAAAAGGCCTGTTCAAGAGTAAGAAAATGAAAAGAATGTCCAAGTGAATCACTGTGCTTACAGCTCGTCAGGAGGCATTTCAGAAAGCCGGCCGAGATAAACGCCGGGTACAACGTTGTAAGCGTTGAAGGACACGAGAATGCACGGTGGTTATCGTCGACACATTAGCATGCTCGGTTACCGAGATAATCGTGCGTGATGCTTCTCGGCTCGTTATGTTTAGTGGCCGACATGAACTGGACATGTTTGACCCTCGATGACGCCATGACCCCAGTGAAACGTTATGCCAACATTGAAACAACGCGAGAGTAATCATTGACCTAGCATCTTTTTCTCGCTCTTCATCCCATCTCGCATCTACCAGTCGCACTGCCCTTTGACAACGACAAACGAATGAATGATTAAAGAGGGACAGAGTGTTTGCCTATAGTGTTTAAAGGGGTAAATAGTTGCCAACTGGTTTTCTAAAGTGCATGTACTTCCTGAACGCACTCCAATATAGAAAATTGTCTAGTTCTGCCTTTAGAGGCTTTAAATTGTTAGTGCAACTTTTTCTCGTAGCATTATCGATTAATAATTTCTCTTACGGTTTTCTCGTTGGTTTGCTTGGGTCATTCATCTACAAATATTTATTATTTTATTGCCCATGAAGTACCCGACGATTTTCCAAATGAATTTCATTGCGAATCTTTTTACTTTGCTTTACGATCCAAGAAAATTTGTCGAAGGTGGCAAAAGAGGTAGTAAAATGATTGCTTGAAAGGAACTATGTAATTTTATAGATAAAATATGCCAGTAATTTAAGTCTTTGACAATGATTCTTATACTTTGTATTCAGCAAGATACATTCTAATCCCTTCTCTTTAACTCATAATTGTAGAGAACTTTTTATTTACTACGAATAGAAAAGAAATTCTGTGGAAGAATGAATCCTCTGGGATGGCAAGCTGCCGGATTTGAAATCGTCACATGTCGCAGTTGGAAGTACAATGAACTTCCGAATGAGCGGTTTCGCGAAGTTTAATGCCTCGGCCTGGCATTCTGGTCGCCGGGCGATTTTCTCCCACTTTTTGCGCCCTAAAGAACTTGATCGCTTAAGCCGGCGTTGCTCGTCTCGGCGGCGAAAGAATGGGACTGCGCGCCCGCTTACGCACAGCTCGAAAGTACGTAATCGCCGGGGTGAGGAACAACTTTATCCATTAAACATTAGCAGGCTTGCTCGACGATTATTAGCTGCCAACGAGGGCCGCGCGGCGTATTTGTAACTCGGTTGCGACCAATCTCCGCCCGCAAAACGAGAAAAGCATCGCAATTGGAACAGAAGGAAAATCCTCCAAACGACTTTTACCATTCTTCGGTCGATCTCTCTGTCGTTTTATCTCCACCGAATTAATTCTGCCAACTTTTAAGCTACAATCGATGCATCCTAATGAGCGGTAGAAATTAAATGCCGGAGAGCCGGAGTTGTCCAACCGGATCCGTTTGATTCGAAAGCCCCTTAATCGAGTGAAACGTATCATGTTTATGGGTCTGTTGGTAATTGAATTAGCCTTTTAATTTAGACTTTGAGTTTTAGTAGTACGCATCCCGAGAGCTCCACCGATGCCGGCACCAATCTGCTGAAATACTACTAAACCCAACACATTATCTTGGATGAATGTTGAACTGCATCCCAATTAAAGAATTCCAATTAAAGGCAGCACCCACTTTAAACCAATATACATACACACCAAGTAGAAATTCTTATAAAATATAAACGATTCTAAATACCAACCTTAAATCTACTTACCATCGCATTAAATACAAAGAACCATAACTGTGAACATTAATAATGAACAAACGACTATTCCCCTAATAATCATCTCTTCCATTTCTTGAAGATGCACTTCCTTCTCATAGCCAATTTTCTAGAGCTGCTGCACCTTCGCTCAGTCCCACGTGCGCATTAGTGGGCAAATTACCGGAGATTATTAGAACGAGTAGAGGCGGAACTTGGGAAAAATGTGCGTCCCGTATGTGCAACGGGAACGGTGAATCCGCCCCTGGTGGCGGAGTGTGTGCGCCCGGGAGATGTGTGGCATGGTGTGTGGCTGCTGGTTCCCGGGCCGATGGCCAGTCTCCAGTCTGGCTGCAGCTGCGAACCGGTTATATACTTTCATCTGGCAGTCTTAGCACGGTCCCTAAAAGAGAATCCGATGACTATAGCAGCAGCAGCAGCAGCAGCAGAGGAGTGCGCTCACACACACACAGACACACGCGCACGCACACATACATACATACTCTTACATATATGCGAGAAGAGCAGCGGGGACGTTAATACCTGTACCGAGGCATGCTTATGCATTGGAAGAAAGGACATCCAACTTCGCCTTTTTTCCCACCCCCCGTCTTTCACCCTCGCCGTCCACCGAGCCGGCAACTCCTTCCTTTCGCCACTAAACCGGCCGACCCTTTTTTCTCCTAACCTTCATTTTGCCACTCTTTGTTCCAATGAACGGGCACTGCTAATTCGCGCGAAAGAGGGAAAACGAGGGGGGAAAGTCAGCGCGGATGCAAGAGGAGCAGCAATGAGTAACTGGCCTTAATTTTTGAGAAACGCGATGAGAATAGTGATTTATGAAAATGAGAGGAAGATCAGTGGTGGAATTCGAAATTGGTTTAGATGAATGATGTGGTACTGTTTAATTATTATTGTAAATGTAATCGAATTTTGTGAAAAGATATGGGAAAAACATGAAAGCTTTTATTCATACACATTGTTCTGAACTTTAAAAAGTATCTTCTACTAAATCTGCAATCAATTATTTAAAAATTTGTAGTAATAACAAAAAACACAGCTACACGAAGAATTCGCTATAATCTGCGAAAGATATCACACAATGTCGAATGTAGAACAGCCGGATTCATTCAAGCCGCTGTTGAATGAAATTCTAGAAGAGTAAGTAAAGAACGAACCCCTAAAGATCCGGCTCTCCACCACGCCGGCTCTCGATCGTTGACGTCTCATTCATATTCCGCCCACGGGGACGAGTTTCTTCTCTAGGTGAATATCATTGAATATCTTGGATACTTTCTTGTACGTTGGCATTCCGTATAAGAGGGAACCAAGGTCCACGAGTTGGATTTCACGATTGCGGGGATCACGTTGCTGCTGCCGTCTCGGTAGATTTGTGCTGGCGAAAAAAAAAGTGTGAAGAAGGGAGAAGTCGGATAATAGAATGGGAGGATGAGTCAGTCAGGCTCTACAACCATTAGGCGGGCGAGTGATGCCGTTCGCTGGTGTGTACATCAATGACATTTAATGACTCTGTACACAGTTACCAACGCGCCGCTCCATTGTGCATCGGGAAATGAGCGGGTGGCGGGGGTGGAGGATGAGAGAACAAGGAAGAGAAAGAGTAGAGAATGAAGAAATTTATTCGGCTTTGAATGTCTGTAACTCCTCCTCCCCCTGCGTATCAAATGCCGGAATGTAATGAATGCTACTTAATTCAGGTTTGACATCGCACTACTCCTAATGCTTCTCAACGATAAATAGCTATACAAGGTATTCCTGGAAAAAATTATGTTCTGTTACTTTCTGCTCCAAGACAGAAAGGGGTACTAAAGGTCATTGGATTTAAATAGAAACCCAGCATCCTGCAAGAAAATACGTCCCAAGGTATGCGGGAATTGGATGACAGAAATCACGAATGTACAAACACTCGTAAAAATTAGTTTAAATAATGAAAAAATATCTGCAGCCGAAAAATAATCTCTCCAGGCGAAAATATCTCGGTTATAATTTTGTTAACGATCTTTTACCTGGAATTGATATATTATAAATAAAATGATGGAAAGTTTGTAATAGCAATTACAAGATATGACATCTGCCAGCAGTAAGAAAGACTTATTTCACTTAATGGTCTGTGGTGGTATCGCTGACCATGTGAGGTCCCTCATTGACTGTGGGTTACTTCCTACGTATGATAAAACAGATATAGAGAGAATCATCGGAGAATCTGAGGAAGCAGTATGTAGTGCATACAAGCAATGACAGAGTGTGGTGTCGTAACATTATTCAAAACGTTTAAAAACAAATACGTTTCCCAAAAAATTGTATAACATTTTCTTTGTTCCATACAAAATTGCCGCACAACTTCTACAAAAACTTGAAATATACAGTATTTAAAATCAAATTAATCCAAAAACCTTCCAATTAATTAAAAAAAAAATTATTCGATTTTGCTTGGTAGAAATACAAGTTTAATCGTTTGGAAAAAGTCTACGGTACTTTGAAAAATTATAGACTAGAAATGATCATATCGTGACTGGAGTGGCAGTAGCAATGAAACAATGTAGCATTTTCGAAAGGTGATGCCAAGGTAGGTGTTACGCTCGAGTTTTCCCACAAGTATAGGTTGGTCGGAGGCAGCACAGGTGACCGGAGGCTCCACGGCTCGGAGAGCACCATGGCTCGAATTCAACTAGCAACAACCGTATGTTTTCTGGTGTTCCCTGTACGGTCAGTGGCCACACCGTGGAACGAATGCCAGTCGGGCAAATGTACGTACATACGCGCACGAGTAACTGAAACCCTCACTTTGGCACTCTGACCGCATCCGAACATGTGAATGGGATCGACCGCAACTGGTCGATACTCTGTCGCAACTATCTACGTTTCTAAAATTATTAGCAAAGACTATGCATTATAAATACAATAAAATAATATTGCACTGAAAAATATTATTTTTCTATTATGTAATTAGCCCATGTATTGTCATTTCTTCAAACAGTAACAAAATAAAGTCTGATGTTTAAATTTTGAAAACTAAAAGTTGTAAAGTACAAATAAGAAGTAACATTTCAGCACCATTACTTGCTTGTCTTCAATATTGTCGATATTTTCAAGAGCTTTTTTAGCATTTTGGTTTTCGAGTTTTTATGAGAAAATACGTTTTGCATAAAAGACTCGAGGAATAGTACAAGCGGATGCATTAGGGGGAAGCATAGGTACATTTAAAGGGTGCATGCTCCCGCTGCAACTGTTCTGAATGAAGTTAGTGGGGCTGACCAACGAGTAGTCCGTAGTTATTGGCTCAGGTGAGCGTTCAGTATTTCGCCGTGAGCTCACCTGAACAGGTGAACACGCTTCGGCCTCTACGCTTTAGCAGCTGTGCGCCGACAATTCGTGGAAACCGACAAACCGGTGCTAATACACACGTTGACTTAATATTGTTAAACATAATATTCAATAAACATTCGTACAACAATTATAGTAAACTTCAAGAAGAAGAATTAAGACACTTATACATAAAACACAAATCATAGGTAAAGAAATATCAAGTCAACAAGAGTTAGATCAGACTAATTGCACTGTCATTTCATTTTTACCACTTATTGAAACTTTAAATAATAATAAATGGCCGAATGAACATAGTAGTGTGCTTTATTAAGTAATTGAGTGTAAAGAGTGTTAAAAAATAAGTGTTGGACATAAAGAGAGACAGATCATCCTTGTTACCAGCAAAACAGTACGAGCGATAAAATGAGTAAGTCAATAAGTTCTTTACGTCAAGTTTGCTTGCTTATAAGTTAAAATTTAAGCGTTCGGATAAAGTTTTCCAACTCTGCCGGCGCGAAGTTTTAATTGTAATATTGACGGACGTGACGTCCATCAACAGCTAGCTGCTGCTTTTAATTGTGGCAGTACGGAATTCCATAGACCTGCCGACACATAATTAAAGCGTCTATCATTCTGGCTCGGCACACAAACTCATATTCCTCGCTGTCGGCAAACTATTTCTTGAATAATTTTGTAACACAATGAACAACTAGTATTTATGTTAATATACATATAACACTTTTCTGTCTGACTTTTTATTCGGAACATACAGTTCGCTAATGATAATTTTCTGAGATATAAAACACTTTATACAATTTTATATATTTTATTACACTACAAAAACAGTTATGTATTCTAATTAAAACGCTTAACTTTTAATTAATATTCACGTTCATATTATACGAATATCGCTACGAAGATTCTCACACAATGTCGACAGTGAACTTTACGACACCGGAACGGATATTACAGTAATGAAAGAGGGTTTTACCACGACTACTTTAAATGCTTATTTCCCTTAATATAGGAAAGCATTTAACAAGAAAAGGGTATCCGGCGCGAACATATATTATTAATAATATGTCTGCGTTCCCCGGACCTTTGTGCCTTTTACGACTTCCGGCGATTGCGAAACGGCGAGACTGAATTACCGATATGAACGTGCTGATGCTGCAGTCATCGGTGCCAGAGACGCACGCGCTTCGCCGGTGGCCCCAATTCTTTTCGCAGGAGCTGCAACTAATAACTAACCATGCATAATTTGTGATGCAATAATTAAAGCTCGCCTCATGCAACCACGTCTCATTTAGCCGCGTAATATTACAATACCCGGAGTCATTGTGAAATGACATTTTTTTTCGGTGGACGCGACACGCGGTACAATGACTTGCGCGAAGAAAGTGAGCTGAATGTGATCTAGTTCTCAGGTTCAAAAGAATGTCGTCTTAACGTGAGATGATCAATTTGGCAATCACATAAGTGTGACAGTATTATATATATGAACTCGAGTTAAGACAATAGAGTGCTGAATCGGCATGGCAAAGAAAGTGAGATGAAAGGAAAATGGCACGAAGCAATAAAGTAAACTTATAAGAAATGTATTTAGAACTTTCTATACGATATTGATTTTCCCGTTGCAGTTCGATTAGTTATTATAGTGAAATTTTGTAATTCATTGGAAGATTTCCAATTATTATTTAAATTGGAGATGACTGAAAGAAGTTGCTAATGAAAATGTGACATTGATGGAGGACTAAAATTTAAGGAAAGTTGATGGATAGTGAAATCAGTAGTATTAACTACTTAAAAGGTGTACGATTATACGTAACTTCATCAAGAAATGGTGCGGACTAATAGCATTAACCCAGAACGGCGTGTTTTCTAGTTACATACTTCAATTTCACTATCGCATCATTACGGGAATTCTTTTATTGTCCAAGAAAGCCCAGTCGAACTTTCTCCACGTAGCACGAGATGCTTCATCATTCGACATACACCGTGTCACGTTAAATAACGATATGTTGTGATTAACTATTCACGTAGTACCTAATTGTGATTAAACAGTTATTAGTTTATTAAAATATGAAATATGAAAACGAAATTTATAGCATTCATGCCATAACATATTCAATACAAATTAGCGCTAATGAAAAGTGTAAAACATGACACATACATGTATGAACATTACCCTGTAGATGCAGCAGACACATTTTCGAGATCCGTTAATCTGCATACAGAAGAGTAATCATTCTGCAGAGAATCATCGCGGTAGACGTAAGATGATAGAGGTATTCGGAGCAGCGATTGATACCTTCTGAGCCACGGACGAATGAGTATCGAGTGCATTATAGCTGCAGCTGTGACCGAGTTCCATAAATTTATGGCATGGGGCCCATAACCCATGGTCCATAGAAACTCTTCAGTCGAAAGTACCGCAAATCGAGCACTAGATTGAAGTGAAAGTGTAGAGGCTTGTATAAACAAGTATTAGATTTGGTGACAGTCTTATGAATATGAAAAGAGATTTCTCTCGACAAATTTCTGTGCTAAATACAGATTGAGTGCAATACATGCTTTTAAAGAAATCTGTTGGAAAGTAGCAAGCAGTTTAAATATTTATTATATCAAATATTAACAAAGAAACAAATACTTCCCTGCGAGCATACATTTTTAATTAAACGTATTTTATAATATCTGTCTATTATTAGACAGACACATTGTTTGAGAGTTCGTGTTAAATAAAACAGTTTGGACAATGCAATAAAAATTTAAAAGATACCGGATGTGTTAGGAAAGGGACAAAGAATAAAGAACTCAGATTCGCTAGAAGAACATTTTCTGCTAGAATAGAACCAACTACCATGAAATCTCTGACTGCCCTTTGATTTCGTGAAAGCAAAATGACGTCACAATAGTCACTTTTTCCATCTTGCATAATTCTAAAGGCACAACCATCACATGTACAGTAACTAGATGAAAACCCATAAAAAATTATGAAAGAAAGCGAACATAAATATCCTTTTCGCCAAATGATTTGCAAACTTTACATAAATATATATTATACAGTTTGCTATGCTCTATATACAATTTGTTTTTTAATAAAAACAGAAAGTAAAGAGAGGAAAGTTGTTCGGAGAATCTGCTGTTTTATATCCATGGGTTTCCAGTTTCCAGTCGATGCATGTGCACCAAAGTGAGGGGACAATCGAGCAGCACACGCCGTGACATGGGGAGTCTATGGGGCCCGTCGGTTGGTCACGCAACGATAGTTTGTACTTGCACGGGGTGGCGGCGCAGACCTTCGAGCGTGTGGGGTGTGTCAGTAGCCCACAAGCGTCGCGTTATCATTCGGAAGCATGCATGGCAGGTGTAGGAAATGACGTCACGCACACCTCACGATATCCCCGGCTGAAACACGACCTTACCGTCGTATTTTATTCGAAACGGCGGGCATTGGAAACTTCCTCCGCCCGCCACCGACTGGAACGTCACTTTGTCCAGTTCATCCTGGAAATCGATGGTGCAACCAGGCATTTAGGCACCCTGACAAGATCCTGTATATTTTAAGTAAAAACACCATACATTTCTGAAAAAGCTAGCAACAATTAAATTCGTATTTTATTTCTTATTATTTAACGAATTATTCTGTCATTTTCTATAATTAGATGGTTTTTTACCAGTAAAAGTTTTAAGTTCGCAAAAAATAGTTAGATAGTTGGGTAAACTTTTTAACAGCTTCTGAAGTGAAGTTGAATTGGATCGGTTTCACGATAGCCGGAGTAGTTTCCCTGGAATCAGATCGATTCATTGAGTTTTGTACATATTGATCTATTAGTTCCCCGAATCAGGGAGCGGAAGATCCGATGACTGGTCTAGATTCTTACTCCACTCTGCCAATGTCGAATATACATTTCATTTGACTAATTAAAAAAGTTCCCTGTCAAAAGTTTTATAAATTCTTCTAGCAATTACATACGAAAATAGAATTCTCAAAAGGAAACATCGAGTCAAGTAGCCACTTCAAGATTAACAGTCCATTTAAATAATTTAATAAACTATACGATTTATGAAAATTCTGTAAAAATTGTCAGATTTCAGTTAATGAAAAGACCAAAGTGTTGAGATAAAAGTTTGAGTGCTGACTTATCGCATCCTTAATATTCGCCGGCGTTCTGTTACTCAACAAATGGCACGTGTGTGGCCGCGCCTTGAAAAGTCAGGAGCGTGGCCGACACAGTCTGTTGGCAAGAGGAGCACTGCTCGATAAATACGAAGCACATGCTTGTAAACCGTACACGTTCTTGGGGTGTCGAACCCTTCGAACCATAATTCTCCCATTACCGTATCGACCCCCCAGTCGCCATCGCAACTCCACTTGGCACACACTAATTGTCCACCATAATTCCTAGTATAATTCCTAGTTGCTCGACGTGCGAGGTACATGAGAGATTTTACAGGACGATGAACTTGAGTTATAAATTAATATTTACACATAGTTTCTTTGTCAGAAGCTTTAGTATCATTTCTATTCTTTTAATATTTTATCACATTCCCTACGTAATGATTAATTGATTGTTGTGTGTTTAATCCTTAGTCGGACGATTTTCCTTTGTTCTTGTCTGGTAATAGCAATAATGTAAAATAAAATAGTTGCCGTGATGATGGAATGCTAATTAGAATCATTTCCATTTATAATTCTATTCTGACTTCATTATCTTCGCTGCGTTCTTCTTACATTATGTTGCGATCAAAAGTGACTAAGTATAATAGTTCTTTAGTGCGCAAAGTATAATGTTCCACCCTCAATGCGATCGTAGGAACTGCTGCTAATTTGATTACACGTCCCGTTGATCGTGAGATCACTCCAGTCGGATCATTTGAGACCAAAACAAAGTTAGTCATGCCCGCGACGAGGCCTTCCGCAAACTAGATACTCCACGAGAAGTGCGTTAATAGTGTTTCGTAATCTTGCCGGGCATCGGCCTCGCAGACCACTGACCACCGCCGGATGTTCTTCTCCACCGAGAACTGAAGAGTGACCAACTTCAGACTGAATCATTTTCAGTCTAGTTTCCCTCTTCTAGATTAGTTGTCCCTGTCGCCTTAATTAGAGTCTGAGAACATTTACATTGGATTGAATGTCTAATTTTTAATATTCTCCGATTAGTAACAAGCATACAAAGATAGATTAAAGACTTGATTTATATTGCTTTATTTATAATAACAATTACATTCGCCAATCCTGAGAAATGAATTGAACTATAAATTGAATTTATGTCTACAAATCTAATAAACTGAGTATTTGAATAAAATTTCCTTTATTTTACCAGAAGAATCCACCGGTGGAATACGTTGTTAAATACAAACAGACGATAAATGGAGAATCTAGCATTGATCAGTAATCGATGAGACAATAGAAGAATGACGAAGCAGGCATTCCCAGAAGAAGCAGCCTCCCCATAGTCATTGCATTACGTTCGCACGGTGCAACAATACGGCGTGAGAAAACCGGCGGCACTTCCTGCGCAGTGCTTTCACTCAGGCTTAATTGTGCCCGGCGGTCAGTTGGCAAGTGACAATCTTGACATTGAACGTAGTAAGAAGCTGGCTTGGCCGGCGAGAGAAAGCCCGGCGGCGTCCAGTACGGCCGAGGAACCCGTTTGTCACTTGTCAAATTAAACGCAACTGGCACGCGGCTGGTTCTGCTCTCTGCAGGGGTTAATTATCGTCAGCTAGCCAGAGATATTGTTATTCTCTTGCTGGCAACATCCGAGGCCGGCTTCGGCGACACGGACTATTTCGCTGGCTAACTTCTTCGGTGATTTTCCACGAGATTCAAATATAATATGAACGTAGATTTCTAAAAACAGAATAAGAATGTACAGTAGAGCTGTATAATCTTTGCGTTGATCGGACAATTAATATCAATAGCAGAAATAAGGTCGGAAATTTTCGTATCGTATAAAAAGTAAATCTATTTTAATTTAATTCATTTGCATTGCTGTTAAAATTAGATAACAACCACTTGCGTCCGTTTTGTCAATAGTGTTTTGTTAAATATTATTACAGTGTGCAATTAGGAATTAAAGTAGAAAAGACGAAGTTGATATGAATATAATACAAAAAATAACAGTGCTAAAGTCTAAAGAGAAGGTAGAAAGATTCGTGTAGAATAGTATGAAGGACCATAAAGATAAGAACGTTTCTGTTCTAAATATCACAGAAATGACTCCGTAAGTAATAAAAGAAGCAAAGGAGTACGACAGTATTTGGAGCGTCGACGTATAAACAAAAGTAGCAGGTGTAACACAAGAACTGTGCTAATTAGTGGCCGGTAGTTCGGCGTAATCATAACCGAGGGTCATTAGGAAACTGGACCATGTTGGGTTAATTGGGCTTACCATTCTTGAGTCATTGTTACATAAATATGAGAATGGACGCTGGTACTTCAGCACTCAATCGAATAATGTGTTTCCCGTTAACCAGAGAAATCAGTTCACGCGTCACAGGAAGATCATCGCTCCTTTCATTCGCTGCAACCAGTTATACTCGCACTTTCCACCGTAAACTCTTACAAATCGAGGAATCGTGCACCAGATTCGAGAGTCGAACTAACAAACATAAAAAGCGTGGTAGATATTTCGCATCGAATGGCGGAGAGGTGCATCGTTTCGCTTTCTCACTATCTGCTTTGGGTAATAATAATCATCAATCTGGCGCGCAGTATCACCTTCTTGTTTCGAAGGAAAGTTGAGAGGAAACGCTTTCGAGTTGTGTTGTATATTGTGGATTACCTCAAGTAAATAAGCTGTATCTTGATAAGGATTGTTGCGAATCCGCGGATTCTTCCCCGTTGCTAATTACGCCTGGGAAGAATGCCTTTCAAGTTCCTTCGGGAGAACTAATTAAGTTCGGAGGCAGGCATTCACTCACTTTTTTCGCTGGCGATCCTACTAGATGAATCACACACTTTACCCGATTACCGGGAACGAGAAAGTGATGCGACTCTGTGTCCATGAAAGTTACATGGCTTTTGTACGTATCTGCTACCTTTTACAACCCAACTATCATCAAGTTACATTCTCTCTCAAATTGTACAAGTGATGTACACATTTTGTTCTAATAAAAATCACAATTAATCTAAAAAAGTATTATATATTAAGTAGAACTAAATATCTCAAAATGTACTAATGTAATATTGGAAATAGCGTATGATCATCCCAAAATCAAAATAATCAAATATTCATTCTGTTCTCTAGGTACAAGTTCACAAGAAGCTATGAAGAGTTAAGCATGGAAGCATCAACCCGGTTCCCATGAAGTCTGAGGAAAGAGCCATGAAAATAGCCGCAGACTTTCTTCGAAGATGACCTGGAGGAAGACAGCCTCGTACTTTCAGCTATTAAGATCTTACAAGAGGAGCAGATTCAAGCTCGAATGGATCCTGCTCGTTTTCATTGGTTCTTGCTTCACGGTGGAATGCACTGGTCGAAACAATCCGCCACGATTTCTCATCGATGGCCAAACGGAAATCGTACTCAGGTTGAAGGAAGGTCCTGAAACACCAGTCGGTAAGGGCACCTGGAAACCCCGTTCGGCTTCGCTGCGCACCTCGTCAGGGTCACGCACTCCTCATTGCATATGTATTAGTGTGTACCCGGCATGGACACGCATCGTGATTCTTATTGGCAATTAAACTCATGCGCCTCTCGCATTCGGGCGAACCTAGCGTGTCTCATGGCGTGAAACTTTTAATTTTACGAATAACGCTACTGCTTCGCCAATGTTGCTAGTTATCATTTTTCGAACCTGTTTAATTCAATTAATATTTTATTTTTGAAGGAGTAAACACTATTCATTAGAAAAGGAAATAGTTTTCAAGTTCGTTGGTAATTTTAAGCGAAAGCCTCTAATACTTTCATTGTATTACCAATTGAACTCATACTAATTACGAATTCTAGATTGGTTCTTGTGTAAAATTTCAGAAACGTCTTTGTAAGGATTCTTTTTTACTTTGTACCCTCATTTAAATAGCTCATGAAACATCATTGGTTAAAGAAGATATAATCAATCTATTGTAAAGAATTTCAAACCCAGGATTCGGCTACTCTCATATATTTTAAGTTACTCAATTCACCAATTGCCGCAGTACAATTACAGTGGGAACACGCTTGGCACGCGTCGCATTGCGAATGGTGCCAAGCTGTTTCTGTTACAGGCAGCTTAATTTACCGATTGCGCGGTGCCGATCCTGACGGAGACAGCTTGACATTCGGTGTCAGGGATCAACCCGGCAGCAATGTGATCCGGGTCGAGAGTGTCAGTCCCAACGAGGCCAATATTTACCTCAATAAATTACTGGACCGAGAGGTAACTCGTCCCCGAAAGCACTCCGTTCTGTATCTACAATTTAACCCGTTGAACTAGAGTATTGATTACTCGATAATCAATTCATTATTATGCAACACATATACAACAAATTATCCAATATAATCAAAGTTGTCCATTTATTATTAATATCATTTGAATTATTTTATAATTGTTACACAATAAAATATGTATTCAGTACAGAATAAGTTCTTGCTATACACAATTTTATATTGAATACTTGTAATTTCATCTCACAACTAACTAGACTCGAATTTTTTCACACTATTCAATACACATCCAGAAAGAAAAGAATACTTACTCTTTTTACAAGGTAGTTAACGTGTCTCTCATTCTCGGCTTATTTATCGTAAGACTGAAAACTGGAGTGTGCCTAATGATTCGTGCTATCCGCTTAAATGACTTCGTTAGACTAAACGGCCGATTAATTATGCTCACCAGACGAGGGACGAGTACGCGCTCGTGCTCACGTTGACGGATGGCCGGCTCGGCGAGGGTAACTTCATTACGCAAAGCTTGCTGCTATTAGTCGAAGACATTAACGACAATGTGCCAGTGTTTCGACCTCATCCGACCTCCTTGACGATTCGGGAGGATGCCGGCCCCGGAGTCCTTGCGACGGTTGAGGCCACTGATGCTGATTTAGGTGCTCACGGACAAGTGGTCTACTACTTGCAGGAACTCGACGGCGACAGTAATGTCTTCAGTGTCTCCACCATTAATGGCAAAGGAATTATTCGGCTGGTTGGCAGATTGGATTACGAAAGAAAGTATTTGTACCAGCTGAGAGTACTCGCAATCGACCGTGCGATAAATGAAAAAGTATGCTTCAATGAAATTTGATTAATATTTGTGTGCTGTGTGAAGCCTGTAATTTTTATAAACTTCGTATTTTGGGTATTTGAGACATAGAAGTGTAGAGCAGGAATAGTATAGACTGACACAAGTGCAATGTACTTCAAAAACTATCTTTGATAAAACCCCCATCACATTGGCAGTTCTTCCACCCGCATTGGACTAAATTTTCGTTGCAATGAACTTCCTAATTTTAAAGTCACCGATAATGATATAATCGAAATAAAGTTACGAAGTTATATTATATAACAACAAACATGTTCAACTTAGCTCAGGTTTATAGAGTACAATGTAAAGTAACAGGTCGTTAACATGTATCAATTAAGGCGTACTACAACTAGATGCAATTTTTTCGAGCGTGACCCTTTGTATGTCAATAACCCCTTCATGTGGGTTTGTGATTATTTCAGGTAAACACAGGAACCACTGCGATTCTGATCAAGGTGCAGGATGTGGAGGATCAGCCTCCGGAGTTTATAACCATGACGCCCGTTGCCAGGATTAGTGAAAATGCTAGGACTGGTACATCCGTACTTCAAGGTCGGATTAATAATCCTTATGGATTGCACTTACCTCGTTCTATCCAGAAAGACACTCATTAAACTTGAACTCAACCTACTAATCTGTCTGCTACTAATTTATAATACGAATATCAGGAGCCTTGAAAACTTTCACTTACTTCAGTGAATAACAAAAGAAAGAAAAATTCCTATGCTATGATTAATAATATTATCTCTGATACATTTCGAAAAATTTTAATTTGTATTTTTTCGGCTAATAAATATATGATAAACATAAATAAATAATTTACAGTGCGAGCGGTGGATGGGGATAAAGGGATAAACAATAGAGTTACGTACAGCATCACCAAAGGACCAATGCATCTATTCGACATTGATGCAACGTCTGGTTTGGTGTTTACTCGAGCTCTCCTTGATCGAGAAGCCGAAGAGAATGCGGATGGTAGCTTTATTTTGGAGATTACTGCGAGAGAAGTCACCAAAATCGTACCGGCGCCGTCAGTTTCCACTGAAGTCACTGTCATTCTTATGGATGTTAATGACGAGACTCCAAAGTTCAGAAGTGATCGATATCGTGCCGAAATAAATGAGAATGCACCGCCCAATACGCCAGTTAATTTTATCGGCGACGCCATACCGGAAGTTTACGATCACGATCTTGTAAGGAGAAATTAATTTTGTTTGAACCCAGATATTCTTAATTTCTATAATGACAGAATAGTTTAAAGCTTTAAACCAATGATCATACACAATAGTTTTAAATGGAACTATTCGGAGGCTAATTGAATTAACAGACTATTAAATAATTAATCCTTAACAGGGTACAAATGGTACATTCAGAATGTACATTGAAGGCGACAATGGAGTGTTTGACGTGACCCCCTCGCGCGGTATAAATGAAGCACCCTTTTTAATTAGAGTGAAGAATTCTACTGAACTTGACTTCGAAAAACGAAGAGGTATTCAAACTCGCTCACCATAGAATCTTCATCATAAAATTTCCACTTGTTAGTAATTCTGTTGTTATCTTTGCAGCCATCAATTTTACTTTAATTGCCAAGGAAGTAGTGCCGGTGGCACCCAAGTCGGCTAAAGTCCCCGTGACGGTGTACATAAAGGATCAAAATGATAATTATCCGGAATTCACCGAAAGTATATACGAAGTTTCGATTCCGGAAAATTGTGCTGTCGGCACCACTGTCGCATGGGTTCAAGCTCTGGATGAAGACAGTGGAAATTATGGAACTCGAGGAATTCGATACACGAATTTGGGTGGTAGCATAGCTCATCTGTAAGTTTCACATATATTCTATTGTAAAATGATAAACAATATGCTTTATTATAAAGGCTTCGTTTATAGTTTCTTAATTTGCATAACAAAAACTCCAATTAAAATGAATGTTACATTTTCTTTCGGCTCCATTAGAATACTTTGTATTAATTTAATTAAAAATACAAATTTAATCTTTATTATTTGACATTTGTATTTGAGATTGTCGATGGACTCCTCGAACGGAATAATCACAGTGAAAGAGAACGGTCCGAGCTTCGATCGCGAGTTAGTATCCCGACACTATCTAACGGTAGAAGCCCGGGACGATCTTGGCAGAGGTAATCGAAACACGGTCCAACTGATAGTCAACATCAACGATGTTAATGACAATCCACCGGTATTCCTACAAAACAAGTACGAAGCTGTTCTGTTGGAGAACAAAGATCGGTTTGAATCACCGTTGGTCGTCGAAGCATTCGATATAGACTTAAACGGTATGGAAAATCCCGTAAATTTCAAATAGATTTTTCCAAAAATAAGCTAAATTTGTGAACTAGAAATATATTTTGCAGGTACGAAGAATAGCGAAGTGGTTTATGCTTTGGTTTCGGGTGAATTCTCGAGAAATTTCAGCATCGACTCGAAACGCGGTATAATTACGCCATCACCCATGGATTACGAAGCACTACCAATTAGCCAAGGCCATAAAGAAACTTTAATCCGCCCACTAAGGTTAACAGTAAGAGCTAGGGATTTGGGTACTCCGAGTCTAAGTTCGGATGTACCTTTAATCATTTATTTCAAGGATGTAAATGATAACGCACCAGCTTTCGAAAGGACGCATTACAAAAGAAGCATTGCTGAGGATTTAGTTGGTGGAACTACTATATTACAGGTAAGGAAACATAGAAACCATAAATTTTATCATTTATTTTGTCTCGTATTATAAGCAGTCTCGACATAATTATAGATAATGTTGATTTAATGCTATCATTTGTTTAGAAAATCAATGTCAAATATAATTCTACAGGTGAAAGCCTGGGACAAAGATCTCTCCTCACCCAACAACAAATTGGTCTATCGAATCCAGAGTGGCGCGGGTGACAAGTTTGTCATCAGTCCGGAAACCGGAGTAATCCAAGTAGCGCCAGGTTCCAATTTGGATCCGGATTTAACGTCTCCGAAAACAACCCGATACAGTTTGAACGTCATTGCTATTGACAGTGGAACCGAAGTACAAAGAACAGCTGAGATCTTGGTTAATATTACTATCGTCGATGTTAACAATAAACCGCCTGTGTTTATTGATCCTGGTACAGTAACAATTCGGGAAAATACTCAGGTAATTCTGCAAAATATTCTCATTTGCATCATAAAAATGGATTTTCTAATATCTAAGAAAATAAAAATTTCATTTATAAATTCTAGTTATGATAAATTAATATTAATTAATATAACATTATAATTAGGTTGGCGCATATGTTCATCGTGTGGTAGCGAACGATCCAGACATAGCACCCGTGTTACGATATCGCATTGATCCGAATTCCTCCGAGGCTCGAAACGAAGAAGGAACTCTCATTAAAATCCAAGAGTACGACTACCTGGCTGCCTTGGAACTAAATGCCCTTGATGGATTGCTCAGAGTAATCAGGCTGATTGACAGAGAAAGAGTGGAAACTATTCGTTTGAGCCTTATAGTTGAGGATTTGGCTGCTGTTCGTGGAATACAAACGGCATCAGGTTTGTTTATTGAAAATATTTCATCATTAAGAAAAAACGACTGTGTTAATAATAATATATAATACGAAATTCGAGTTTATAAAGCGAAAAATACTAAATAAATTTCTTATTTCAGCTACATTAAACATATTCATTGAAGACGAGAACGACAACAATCCGAAGTTTCGGAGACCCTTTTACAGACGATCAGTAACAGAGAACAGTAAGAATGGCGTGAACATTGTTAGTATTGTAGCTGATGACGCCGATAAGAATCGTAGTATAACATATTCTCTGGAAAGTCCGAGAGAATTGGTGGAGTTGGTGCATCTCGACGCTGAAACTGGGGAAATGGTCGTAGCTAATAAAATCGATCGGGAGCAATATGCCTGGTTGAATTTGACCGTGAGAGCTACTGATTCGGGAATCCCGCCAAGGTAATAATCACTTGGCACTTCCAATGATTTACGAATTCATATTTCAACTTCCTACTTTCTCAGATCAAGTTTATCCGAAGTTTATATCCAAGTCCTCGATGAAAATGATAATAATCCGTATTTTATATCTGACGTCAATAATTTGACTGTCAAGGAAAATTCGAAAATCGGCACAGAGATTGCTGTGATACAAGCGAAAGATTCTGATAGCGGAGATTATGGGAAAATCACCTATTTGCTTGACAGAATGTCATCACAGGTAAAAGTTTGATTTGAATAAATATTTCTGTTAAATGTTAGTTTGGTTTTTCATAATCGATCTTATCCGATAGGGAGTATTTGCTATACATCCGGAATCAGGTGCACTCACAGTCGCAGATAATATTGATTGGGAGACAAAGCAAAGTTACGTTCTAGTAATTGAAGCTTGGGATAATTACCAATTTGGATACACGGCTGGGGAATCAAGAAATGCATTCAAACAAATCCAGTATGAAATGCTAATTAAGCACTATTTGCACTTAATAACATATTTACTGAATAAAATATTAATAGGGTTACCGTAGCAGACGTGAATGACAACGCGCCGAAAATGGAGATTCCAAATTCCTGTATTACAATATCGGAATTTCATGATATTCGTGATACGATCTTCCTCGTCAAAGCTACAGATGCAGACGATCCTTCGACGCCAAATGGGCGCTTAATTATCCGAATAGTTTCAGGAAATGAATTAGGTTTGTAATTATGTCATATATAAATTATTAGATTAAAGTTGACTGTTACCAAAAGATTTTAACATTTTTATTGATAGTTTAATAATGATAAGTAATAATTTCTTACTAGGCTTGTTCGTACTGGAACAATTGGATTATTGGACAGCGAAAATCGATGCCGCGCGATCGCTGAGAGGAAACTTCGGAAATTATTCCTTGCAAATTGAGGCTCGTGATCTTCGCATTCCATCGAACCAAGATTTAAAGACGCTTAATATCTGCGTCACTGATTACAACGATAATCCGCCAGTTTTTACTAATCCACCACACAACACTACCATTCGTGTGCCAGAGGTAATAGAAAGAAATCATTGCAATATGTATAATTAAACTCCGAATTATTCTATAAACAAACTAGCAATTGTTTACTTATCCATTGTAGAACGTAACTGTGGGAACTCAAATTATTCAAATCGAAGCAAGAGATTCAGATACCGGACCGAATGGAGATGTGCACTTTCGACTTAAACAAGATCTCGCAGGACATTGGAGAACTTTCAACATCGAGAATAAAAGCGGAATCATTTCTCTAAAATTGCCACTTGATCGAGAAACACAAAAGATTTATGAGGTAAACAGTTATGCTTTTCTAAATATTTAAAAGAATGGACAATAATTCGTGTCAGTTAACTGTTATAATTTACCACGTTTCATTGCAGATAAGAGTCGAAGCTTATGACTTAGGAAGTCCGACGCCTTTGAGTTCTGATTTAGATCTCATAATCTACGTGCGCAATATCAATGACTACGAACCGCAATTTCTTGTTGATACATTCAAAGTTAATTTCACGGAAGAACAGTTGCCAGGATCGGAAATAGTTCCTCTGCCAGAGACTGTAGATCGCGATGAGGTTGATGACCTTGATGATCCACCAAGCCAAGTCTGCTATTTCATAGTGAGCGGGAACGAAGACGGACTCTTTGTTCTTGATGTCTTTAAACACGAACTAACTGTATGTTGAATGAAGATAGATAAACAAGAAGTAAGATGATTCTCAATTATGATTCAAAATTAAACATTAATATTTGCAGACTGTACGAATGTTAGACAGAGAGCGAAGAGATCAGCATGCACTGATAATTAAAGCGACGGAAGATTGTAATATCGATCCACCAATTGACGTTATATTCGACGAGAGTGATGATACTCTGCTGAAAGTCATCGTGAATATCACTGACATTAATGATAACCCACCCAAATTCATCAACAGAGTTTTCACAGGTGGTGTCACAACCGGGGCAGATTTTGGAGCACAATTTATGCACGTAAAGGTAAAGCGATGTAACAATTCATTTAGATTACAATCATAATAAAATTGAATTCGAATCTTTGATAATAATAATCGTTCATATTTGATAGGCAATTGATCTTGATGCGGGTGAGAATTCGCAAATAAATTATTATCACGTTGGTAAGATGCATATGACATTGACAGAAGGTCTTGATGACATCGAAATGCAACCGTTCCTTGTGAATAATATCACTGGTGCTGTTGCATTGAACTTTGACCCACAACGTGGTATGAAAGGATACTTCGACTTTATGGTACGTAATATATTTATCGACGAAGTTAAAATTTGACTTCCGAAAATTTGTAATCACAAGATTACTTTCCTTCATTTCTTATTTATCATTAAGCGTACTATTATCTATTAAGGTTCTAGCAAATGATAGTCATGGCTTGCACGACACAGCGAGAGTCTTCATCTACTTGCTGCGCGAAGATCAAAGAGTTCGTTTCGTGTTGCGCCAGCATCCGCCAGAAATACGCAACAAAATCGAACTTTTCCGAGAGTAAGTTTAGTAATAAATAATATAGTTCCTCAAATATAAAGCGATGACAATTTAGCCGAACTTCGTAAGTTAAACAGCATAGTCACATGCAAGCTGTACAAAATAATAATTGGTGTTGTAAAACGATTGTAATTATTTAGAGTTCTGGGAAACGTGACCGGAGCAATAGTAAACGTGGACGAATTCAAAATCCACGAGAACCAAGACGGTTCCGTTGATCGTACCAGAACGGATTTGTACATGCACTTGGTGAATCGTCGAGACAACTCGATATTGGAAGTGTCGGAAGTGCTGGAGTTGGTCGACCGTAATATCGAGAAGCTCGATGGCCTCTTCAAGGAATTCAATGTCCTTGACACGCAAGCGGCACAGTACCAGCCAATTATACAGTACGAGCAGGCGGGAACGACCTTCTGGCTGCTGACTTTGACCCTGTTCTTGGGTGCTCTCCTCATTTTGTGCATCGCTCTCTCCTTATCGCAAAGGGCATCTTTCCTGCGCCAGCTCAAAGCTGCTAATGCATCTACTTTTGGTAATTCTTGTAAACATCTTACATGATTATAATTTCCACTCGATTGTCTTAATCAATCGAAGTATAAAGTAATCAGTAATTTATAGTTTTAACATAAAGTTTTAAATTATTCCTAACAAACTGTTATTGAGTGTCAGATATTCATTAACTAGTTCAATGTTCTTAGGTGCTACCGATTCGGAGTTCATCAGAGGGCCCGGTCGCGTGCCCAACACGAACAAGCACAGTATGGAAGGTTCCAATCCGATTTGGATGCATGCTTATGAGAACGAGTGGTTCAAAAGCGATGAATCATTCAGCCACGCATCCGAGCGTGATTCTCTCGACGAGAATGCACTGAACAATGAAGAGATGATGAACGAAGCCAATACGAACCAAAGAAACGAAGATAAACCGTACTACATCGAGTCGAGAATATCCTCCGTCTCAAGGTGAGTGCGCTTAAGGAGATTTTTTTTAACAATTTTTCTGAAAAATTAATTCGAATTCTCCTGTGACTGTATGTTTGAATTATTCGTTGCAGTATGGAAAGTGTTGCCAACATTCGAAACGAATTTAATAGGAACTCACCTTTGTACAGAACGCACAACAATGCCACGGTGAATCCATTGGCGAAGAAAGTCGAGACCACTGAATTGTGAATGACTCATCGAAGGATAATGATGATTCACTGATGTCTCGATAGGTTTTTAATAGTAAGTCGCATTTAGCTGTGCAATGTACATGGACTCCTGTATCGTACGGATAGTGATTATATTTATATTTATTCTACAATATGTTAGATAGTATTCACATGTATTGTAATTTATTTTTTAAATATTGGACCTCGAATATTTGTAATTTGCAAAAGGTATATCCTATTTCGGATAGTGTGTAAGAGGACATTGAATCGCATTTGCTGTGCATTCGAAGATGTAGAGAATTAAATTTGTATGACTTAGCTAGTTCTTTAGTTAGTCTTCCGAAAAATCGAATGTCAATCATTTGCGATTTAATGTACTCCATAATCAGTAACATAAAGTTACGAGTACTAGACATACGTCGACAGTGGGTAAATATACTCTGAATTCTCGGATACCTTTGTACGATTTTTTAAAACAATAAAAATCATTCTCCTATGATTCTTTTTATTCCTCGTTCAAAGCATCGATCCAATCATCACCTACAAAAACAGGAGGCACAAGCATCGCAGACCCAGTGGCATTAGAGGCGGCGCAAAAATCGATGTGACTCACTTAAGGCGACTTCCTTGTTCGATAAAATTAATTTACGCGAGCGCTAGAAAGCAGGAAGTTGGTACAATTTGTTCTCTTTTCTTGACAAAAATTTGCCAGGCAGATAACATGGGCCGAATTGATAATATCACGGTACGGATGTCTGATGAAAGGAATACATTGTTGAAATGTAAATCAAGTTCGCCAGTAGGTTGACCTCGATGGGTCAGTCACACTTCCAAGACACTTTTCGCGTCACCACATCTGCTTTTATCGTATATTTTCAAGCCAGGCTCCTCTATGAGTCGATTATGCTTGCCACACACGCTATCTCCTAATTAACCCCGGCAGTGATACCGACTTTTAAATCTGGTCAGATGAGAAATCGGTTTCAAAGAAAGCGAAACTTAACATTGGAACAAACAAACTTCCTAAAACGACAAATTTGAGAAAATTAGACAACAATCTGTATGTTATTAATATGGAAAGCAATTATATGCATTTATTAACAACTCTAATTGTCAAGTCCAACATATGATTACTGAATGCATGGAATCAAAATTAATCTCACGCGTTACGAGATTTGAACACTTTACCCAATTACATAGCAATTATTCGGCTTTCAGGCGTAGACCTGCGTGGCTATTTATCTGTCACATTCATCGAATTACATGCATAATCAGTCGATCTGAAGTTCCTGGTGCATTCTTGCCATATCTCTGCTGCAGAAGCATACCATGCTGTAACTAAAAAGGCAATACTCTTCTTTCGCACATCTCTTCTACTAACAATAAACAAAGCGCAATTTATTAAGACAAACAATAAACAGCTTCATATTCCCTTTAAAGCTCGGAAACTCTATATGAATTATTAATCAACGTACTATGTAAGTACTCATTCACAACGTTCTGCTACACGCCACAATTTAAATCAAAGCGATATGAGTTGACGTTAAAGTGAAAGTGACGGTTCACATCCAAGCTTCAGAAATAAAGTTACCAAGAAAGGACAACTATAAATAATGAAAATGTAAAAAAATTGGGGTATAATGTTGAAGTAATGTTAATTACGAAATTTTTCGAATTACTAATGACAAGATTGACGCTTGCGCAATTTTTGAGTTTGATATTGGATGAAAGTGAGGGAAAGGAAAGGAGAAGGTGGACGATGATCGGTGGGGTAGGCGAGTAGCCGGCTGTAGGTTGAGAAGTAAGGTAGCCGAGGAAACGGCCACCTCCTCCCTTATCGTCTTCCTGAACGTCAGGCTTGCGTGCGAGCGTATGCTAATCCAAGAAGGTTGTATACCCGACTGGTCAGTTCTCGACTCGAACCCTCTTTCCAGCTGCCACCCCCATTCTCAACCCTTCACTGGGCTCAGCCCACCAAAGGAATAGCCGGCACGGTCTTTCTACTCGAGGAATCAGGAACGTAGCAATCTTCGATCGACCCGGCGCGCTTCCCTAAAGTGCAAGTAATGATGACACACTGCTCGATCTTCGATGATTTTTTTGGGATGCCAATCTGGAGCAATCAATATTTATTTCGTCTGTTCAGTTCATATTTTGTGTAATAATAATTTTAATTACAACGATTGTTAAAGGAATGTGTTCCTTATTGTAAGAGACTTGTCCTACCCCTGCGTGAAGACACCCTGCTTAATGGGGGGTTGCCGCACTAAAAACGCCCCGTGACTTTTCGAACCCTGTCAAAGTGAGTCATCGACATTATACCACCTTTCACTATTACATCGATAAAAAGAATCAGTTTTGACAGGCACGTTACATGCCTGATTAATCAGCCTTTAATATAAGTTTAATATAAATGATATCGATCTATAAAAAATTATCGCGTATCAAAGCTATTTTTAACTACATACTCTTATATTTTGTTTGCAAGTTATAGCTGATAGTTTTTGCTTTCCTTGCCTCGCCAAAAGCATAAGAACGATAGCAGAATTTTCGTGCAATGTTTGCTATTATTAAATATCAAGAAATCGTGTTGTCGTCGAATTCGAGTTTCTCAGTAGGATAAATGGGCCAGCATGATTGTTCACTCTAGATAAAGTGAAATGGTCATACGATAAAAATCTTCCACTTGAAAGTAAGATAAGCAATCGTAGTTACTTCCTACGACACGCTTCAGAAAGGTAACGAATTTTTATTGCGCCAACATCGAAGTCAAAAGCGTGTCGACTCATAGTACTTGATAAAGTTTCGCAGTAAAATGAAGGTGGCAGTCTCTTTCTTTTTTGTGTCAAGCTAATGAATCAATAAAAAAAATGTTTTTCTATTAATTATCTAATTTATTTTAATACTCCTAGATCCAAAATCCTAAACAATCTAAATAATCTAATCAATTATAAATGCGGAAAATATCTGACCATTATAGACACAGACTCTTAATAAATGCTAGAAAAAATGTGTAAATTATCAACCCAGTTTCAAGCGTAGCATGGATCCGATTTTCCTCGAGGCGATTGGCGTGCGTAGTGACCGGCTCGAGATGAACGATTAGTGGCGCCAGAGAGAGGTGCATGCACCTTTCTCAACACGTGGAGGGGGTGTGTTGGGGGATGACGCGTCGCACATAGGTGCACGTGACTACGGTAAACCGCGTTACCACCTCGAGGGTGGTTACTTGCTGCCTCTCAACCCCCTTCTCACATTCGCGCCGCACGCGGCCACGTGAAGTTCCTCCAACGCTTCCGCGCGCACCGCACTCCTTGAAAATGTCATCCCTCGATCACGGCTAATCCCGCCAGTCAACAAGATCATCGCCCCCTAATTTTTGAAACATTGATAATTGCTTCCGAACGTGGTATAAAACTTCCTAAAAGTCATCGCTCGAATAAGTGTTTACCGGTGCAACATGTGCTTCTGAAATTCCACCTTACTGCGATGAAACTGCACTATTCTTTCTTGTTATTGAATCTTGGCTTGTTGAACTGAATCATTGTTTAGTAATGGTGAGAGGATGGTGTGGAAGTCGAAACAAGTGGCGGTTCGCGTGTGAGTGGTAGTTCGCCATCGGGGATCGCCGATTGTTTAAAGAATTTATTCGACAACTGATCGACGGATGCCTGCCTGGAACATGTACTGTTCGACTCTGAAGGTCTATTGAATGATTTTGCTATCAGGTAAGGGTCAGTCTGGAATGAACTTTTACTGGAGTTACATTGGGGGAGGATTTGGATTAATCATCCGGTTTCGAGGACGAGTGAAGAATGCTTCGATCGAATTTTCTGAGAAGCGTTGTCGTAATGATTCCTTTATGAATTTACTGTTTTTGGTTTTTATCGGAAAGTGTGACAGAGAAAAATTTTTATCAACACTGTTAATGTATAATAAATACTCTTAATCTTAAATAGTAGTAGAAACATTCATGCACATAATACCTTTCATAGATGTTTAAATAAAAATGAACACCTATTTTGGAAACTCACTTGAGTACATTAATAAATTTATAATAACAGAAGTCCAGAATTAGATTTGCGTTTATTTACGTCAGTTTTAAAGAAGATTGATTCCAAATTTTTTTACACGCTTAACAAAATAAATATTCCCAGTCAATCAGAGAAACTGGGACGTCTAAAATATACTCGAACAGTTTGGGCAATGGCTAATGACTGCGTGAATTCAAAGGTACTGTATTTATTTATTCTACAGTGCGCGCATCGTGTGCTTCAAAGAACAGTAGCACGCAAGCACGACGTAACGTACATCACCCACGGACGAAGATATTTGATCGCCCCACATTTCGTAGCGCGACGGGGTGTTTGAACCTTCAATATATGTAATTCGAGGGTCAAAGTAATCGTTCAATGGTCGACAAAAGTCAGCTTCAAATACTTTGTATTTTCCTACAATTGTATAATATGTAGAATATAAAACTTATCGATAATAATACATGGAAGCGATAGACGCTTCTTAAAAAAAAACGTCAAGGAGGAATACGATTTAAGAGTCTTAAAAAGAGCTTGACGAAGTCATTCATATTGTTGAACGTATTCAAGGATCATACAATCGAAGCAATGATTAATAAAATAGGAGACTTAAATTCAGTAATAATTAATGATCAGTATTCTAAAGGATGGCTAACTCTTCCGCAAGAAAAACTTCATTAATTCTGCAAGCATTCTCAGACAGATAGGTGCATAATAAAATTTTTATTCTTCGCAAGAAGTATCGGCCTCTAACCCTATCGCTTAACATCCGCAACCATAACAACTTAATGTCTCGGCGGTCAGTGTCCACTACTAGCGCCGGATCGATTCGCATTTTTGTCGCCGCTTAGTTCTATGGAACACTGCCATTAGAAGTGAGCCTCTAACACACTAGATTGTTCCGCATTCCGTTACCAAGTGCCTTGTAGAGTTCCTGTATGTAAATTTAGTTTTTATGACTTCTAAACCTGCTTTGATTTAATTTTGAATAATTGTATTTATATAATTATCATATCATTAATTCAGTTATTATTAGTAACATCAAATATAAGAACTCCAAACGAGAACTCTAAACATAGTTGTGCTACATAGTCTAGTATACTATACTTATTTACTTTGCAAGAACCTCCTGTTCACCAACCACAATGCTTTTTCAATTTTTCACTGATCCAATAATACCAAGGGAAAATTCGCAACAGGTAAATCATTTTTGTATCTATCGGGGCCGGAAATTTCTTTTCCCACTAACCACGAGCAATTTCCACGATGATTTCGGAAGCAATTCATTCGTCACGTAGAATCAATTGTGTGGCTAACGCAGTCACTCGCTAATCCATTCTACGAGTGAACTAATCACTCGCTGCTGTCCATCAATATCCGACAGTGGTTCGCGTGATTCAAAATGAGTCCAGCTTTCAGCAGTAATGAAACTTCGTTCTCGAAATGTTACCTCGAGAGAAAGAAATTACAGGTTTACCTTTCAAGGTAAATGCAAACTGTGAGTTGTACATTTTGATTTTAATTAATTGACTTCTGTTTGCAATTATTGTAGCCTCCTGTTCTTAATGCACTTCTTATGATTAAGCTAAAAAAGGCTTTCTTACGTGCGAAAGACAGATTTACTTGATAGATTAGAATGATGCAATCAGAACTTTTCTGTCAGTTTTGACCCGAATACGTAGATCGCATTGTGTTTCTTTTTTGCCTAGGAGATTACCGATGTCACGTGGCGATAAAATCGTGTGCATGCCCCAGGTTACAGGAATCAGGTGGGACTTTAACACAGGGGTACATTTAAAAGGGTCAGTGACATCTATCATGAAGAATATCATTCATTACGTTCAGATTTTCATCAACTTTCTTTGTCAACACTATGACAATGAAATCCATAAAATTAACATTCGAAATTTCTCTGTATTAAAAATTTCAAAAATTCATATGACTCACTGCATTTGCAATAAATATAAAGTAGCTATTAGTTAAATAAAAGAAAAAATCCTTATTCGGAGAAACATCTGTAGTCTACTAATAACGTGCCAAGGAATTTTATTATACGCAATTGCCTTAGGATCACCTATTTTACATTTTCGAATACTCGAAAACTACTTCGTAGTATACAGTTTGCACTTTCTGAAAGTCCCATTACGTGTTTCATGAGCAATAAAGCTAAATGTGTGACTGACATTGTCGAGTGTTCCTGCCAATTTCATAGTAACTTTCTACTATGAACATATACATACAACAAATGCTGGCGACCTGCTTTCATGATCACAAAATCGATACAAGCGATTTTATCAGTAGTCAGCATCTCGTTGGTGTTAATTTAGATTGGTCATCCGGAACTGCGATAGTATTGTTAGTTTATTATTGCTCCCGAGACGACTATATATTTGATAAGAGGTGTGAAGTAAAGCTCAAATGAGACTAGCGTTACATTTGAATTGTCCAGGCATGCTAGTTCACTTGCAACGTCATTTTTCATCATTAACGTCATCTAAGCTACGCATAATGCGTGCACCCTCGATTACTGAGAATCTGAGGTCTTTCTGCAATTAGTGCACATCTATCACTCTTTCTTGTTACTTTCAGATTTTTTATTATACTAGGAAACACTTATCTGTGAAGGCTAAGTCTGTAACGTAAAATTGTCGTTAAATTGCAATTGATTAATGCGTTGAAGGTTTCAAGTATAACGAACGGAAGTTTAGGCGATCATACCATGATTGATTAGCACCCACCCCATGTTTAATCGGAAATTGATTGCGACGAAATTGGATGGCCCAACTATATTTTGACACGAAACTATAATAATATATCCTTATAACCTGCACAATTTCAAAAAAATTATATTTAAAATTGTCTAAGAGATATAATTTGTCTCTGAAGAGAAATAAAACCAATTTCTTGTTTCTCTCAACATAATTGTAAAATAAGAATCAAAACTTGTATATGTAGTTATTTAGCACAGAAATACCTATAGATTTCTAATGTGCGCATATTAATAGCGAAGGAAGCGGAGGTGTCCGGTCTATCACGAGTGCCGGAGCAATGACCACGGTCTTCGGCTCGTAAATAATTACTGACTGGCATAAGTGGAATGACTGTGTGTAAGTACGAAGGGCTCCAACTCACTCGGCAGTGCCTGCAATATTTAGAAAAGAAACAGAATGTCCTACGTAACAAGTTATCGATCTTCGTATTAACGCATTGCCGGAAGTGTGGAACTACCACCTGTGTTAAACCCCGAAATAGCGCCATGTGTAGTCATCTCCTTTAATAAGACTCATAGACCAATAATAATGCAACAAATGTCTAACTAATTACCAACATTCTTCAACATGTTTCACAAAAGATTTTCATAAGTTCAAAAAAAACTAAATTCGAAAGTTTTATATATATTATAAATGCAACTAAACGCATATAATTTATAAATTAATTGAATACTTGAATAATTAAATATAATAATTGTATTTTTATAAACGAAATTTTACGATGACAGTAAATTTCCTTTTGGTTACAGAATGCCCCTTGTAGGAGCATGGTACAAAGTATGGATTTACTTCGGGTTCGTTGTCGGCTGGAGCAAAGGCGCTCGGCCACGCTTTGACACCTCCACTGATATGGGCTTGGTCCTCATCCCGGCGGATGCTGAGGTCGATTCTGTTATCTTTCGATTACGCGCCACCGATCAAGATGCTGATTTCCCTCTTGTTTTTGAAGTAACAGGTTGGAATAACATACTACTCAATATTTATTACTCTTTAAAATTACAGACACCCTGCTTTTATATTTATCGATAACAAAAATATATATACTATATAAATCAATTTCGAATATTATTGTATTAAATAATTTTATGGAGAGCGTTGACACAATGGCACAAATTTCTGAACCATTCAATAAAATATAAAACGACATTTGTCCGCGTAGCGACGATTACACCTGTTGTGAGAATCGAGAACCTGCCGTGCACGCTGTACAATAAAGTGTGCCAAGCCAATGTAATACTGACGAAGCGGCTGACACCAGGACGCTTGCACGACTTCGCCGTGCGGGTTAGGGACACGAAGGGCGACTCGAATTCGATGCAGGCTACAATCTCCGTTACGAATGCCAGCACTTCGCGGGATAAAATATTCCCGCACATACCATCACTCGTTATGGTGCCGGAGGTAATTTTCTTCTTTGCGTATTATTGTCTCCTTACCTTTAATTAATGTCTCCTCTTCGCTCGCGTCAGTCATAAATCTCCCTTATGAGCAAAACCTGCTCCCTACGTATTCACAACAAGTTGGCAAATGTTTTGCTTACTTAAATTACTGTTACTTAGTAAGATTAAATATCAAAGGGATCTGATGTTTCGTTAAGGACACTAAACCTGGCAAGGAGTTGGATTATCTTCTTGTAAGGGCGAACTCTTGGAGCGGGAAGCCTGTTTACATTGAATTATGGGTACGCTAATTGTCAGCCTATTGGCTTTTACATTTGTATATTGAATGGAAAATTTAATTATAGCTGAATTCGCATGTGTTCATTGGGTAACATTAGTCGAAATAGTAATTTTTATGAATGTTACTGATAATAAAGGGTGTGCAAAATTTTAGCAACCCAAAGAACTGTTCACTATCAGACAGCGACAGACGCCTACGCAGACACGAGGAATAATCACTCTAATCGGTGAATTGGATTTCGAAACTCAATCGATGTACACTCTCACGATGTATGCAACGGTAGGAAAGATTCTCATTTATTTACAAATTTAATTATTGTCGCTACAAACAATATTAAATGATAATATCAATATTAGGATCCGTACACAGAACCGGGCAAAGATACAAGAAACATCGCCGGTCTAAACGTAGTGGTTGTGGTGCAAGATGTCCAAGACGTTCCTCCAATTTTCACTTTGGCGCCACCATTGACAAAGATTAATAATTCCGTTCAACCAGTAAGTGGTTATTCAAACTGCATTATTTTCTCAATTTATAATGTAATTGACTACGTTTCGTGTTTAACATATAAAATGTTCTATTAATTTCAATTATTACTATTAATATATTATGTACTAAAATATATCAAAGCATCTATTTAATTATATAATAAGTAATAATTCTAGCCAAGTAATTTTACTCGCAGGGCGACATAATATTGCGGGTGCACGCGGAGGACGGGGACAAAGGCGTACCGAGGGAAATCACCTACGGTCTCGTGTCCGAGGGCAATCCATTCACGCCGTTCTTCGACATCTCCGAGACCACTGGTAGTCCAAAGAAACCCATAAAACTCATTAACATTGACCAACACAATATTTGGCGCATGCACCTTAGTAGTTAGTAGACTGCGGATATTCGTGGAAATATATATTTTCATTTATACGGTATAATTTATTTGATGTTTATTGCACAGAGTGCATTGCTTTCACAGTTTACTTATTCGTATGGATTGCATAATTGTACTGCAAGGTGAATATCGATGTAGGTTTGTAGGAGCATGAAAAGATCAATTGCATGGTAGCTTTAATAACGTAAAGCAGCAACGAATGCACAGACGCTGAGCTATGGATCGTGAACATACACAATTAAGGCGAACGTATGGGGAGCAATGCCATTTTCGAAGTTTGTAATTTACATTTCTGATTGAAACACGTGTTTCCGGACATTAAATGAAGCAATTGGTTATACAAAATGAGATTTATTCAAGCTATTACTTGCAAATCTAGATGAGTAGCGATCGGAAATTCTTCTTCTAATTTATCATGAATTTTAAAGACATATATTTAAAGATACTTATCCAATTCCATAAATCTATCAATCGAAAATAGGAAATCGAAATCGAATGTAGGAAACATTCTGTTAGAGGTAAATAGCAGCAGGTAGACGATGGATTAGGACTAATCTATAGGCACCTGCCAGGACATGGAAAAGTACGTAGAATCAATATAGTCCGCCGGAAGGGGGTCTTCCCTAGTATGCCAAATACGGGGAAAATTCACTAGCGTCACTAATTACATAGTCCTTTGACAGGACCCTCTCTCACACACATACACACACATATTCACAGTTTAGCTGTAGCCTTTACCATCCCCGAGCGAGTGACCTCGTTCCGTTGAAGACTGACCAGACAAGAATTATTTCCCTGCGCCCACAACTATTTCCATCTTCGTTTCCGCAATTACCCGTCGACCAATGACTCAGTGAGTCAGGCGTGCGCGCAATTCAGCCCCGGCAATCGCCCGAAACCAAATTAGGTACATGCAATTTCAACGCCGCCGTGGAAAACGAAGGCGCACCACCGATTGAAAAACAGCCGGCGTCGCGTTTCAAACTCTTCCAATCTAATCATCGACGATTTCACTGCGGCGAAACGCGCTTTTATTGCTGGGTGATATGTGCGCCTGAAGAAATAATGAAGTAATGACGCTCCGTAAATCAGGCTCAATGATAGTACTTTCTTCCAATAGGCTTTGCTGAATGGTAGGAAGCGTTGTATTCTAATGATACGACTGATGACGATAATTTCAGCAAATTACAATTTGTTAAATTGTTTTTGAATTGTATATAACATTACTTCCTCAAAGTTTTCGATTTCAAACGTTTAATCAAATACGAAAGCAGTCATTTTCAAAGGATTCTTATATTACAACAAAGTAAAATCAAAATCTTTAAAAAATCGCCATTTCTCGATAAAACTCTACAAAAAATAGAAAAATGACACAACGCTGTAAATGTAGTTTATCATCCACCGATATTTTACCCTCGCTGACCTAAGCGCAATCGTTCCCCAAATACGAGCGGGTTTTTATATCGTTCCGTGGCTGTAATTACGACTCCGATGGAGGACACCTGCTTTTTATCTGGCGTCACGCATCGGGTGTAGCGATTTTTCATAAAAGTGGAAAGAAGTCAGGCGAGGAAGTGGTCAGGAGTCGACATAAGTGACCAAAGCTCGGCTCTCGACCCTCTAGAACGGAGTATCGATCGCACTCAGGGGTCAGTCTCTGCCTTTCAGGGTACGATGCTTATCATTTCGTAGCAATGAGCATGCGACCACCATACACACGCGGGAGACACGTCTCGGACGATATATGAGAGAAGCAGGGATTGTCGGAAGTCGGAAGAAACCGATGGAGAGTTGAAGAAAAAGGAAAAGTTCTTATTAGCTTCTCTTATATAAAATTTAAAAAAAAGTAATTATAGCTCCAATTCCTTTATCAAACTTTTTATAATTAATGGCTCAGCGTTTCCCTTTGGATAATCCTAGAAGTTTCTATTAGTTTCTTCTAGTAAAAGTTAATAAAATTTAATTATAATTACAATTGCATCAAGTGCAAGTTCCAACCACCAGAACCCCAACGCGAAGACATAAGATAATTAACATAGTAGTAAATACTGTACTACTTCCTACCAGTTTTATTTACCAATAATAAACACTTCAAGTTAATTGGTAGAAACGTTCCACGAATCCAACATTGATACTCTTGCAATCAAGTAGCACTCCGTATGCAAACTTCCCTTTCGTGATGTTATATGTAAAACTTTATGTACACGCGTGCACCCCTGCTTTATACGCACTGCACGGCACCATGCAGAGAGTAGCCAAGTAATACAGAATACTGCCATGCTCCGGCATGATGTTTTATTCATAAAAAAAAAATAATTCGAGTGCAAGGAATCCGGGGAGTTCAATGGCCGACAGGTATGATGGATTCATGAATACGTAAATCATCGGCTTGCCGGAGAAACATGGCAAGTTTCGTCGAATCCAGTGTATAATAGTCTTAAATGCATGGTCATTTCATGGGAGACCGCATGAAACGCCAATTCAAGTGATAATTAACCTTTTAATAACAGCAAATTCTAATGCAGAACGTTATTCTAAACCGGTTCTCAATCATAGTTTATAGTAATAAAAGGGTTAAAGTGAGAGCATGTACTTTGGTGGCATCAACAGGAGAAATAATGCTGGCGAAATCCTTGGAGGAACTCACGCAGATCACTCATGTCGGGGCGCCTGTAGTACTTACGGTTGTTGCTGAAGAAATCCGAAGGACCAGGGAGGAACCGCCAGCACAGGCGACCGTCGTTGATGTAGGATTCCTCTTGGGCGAACCTGGAAATAGTCCACCGTATTTCGAGAGCGATAGGTTGTTATTTATAAATCGATAAGTAAAGAAATTGATACATTTTTTGCGATGTTGCATGATATTTTTATTTTTACATGTAAGGAAATATGTGCGAAGATAAAATATGTTCTTTTTTATTAAATTAAGTGATTGGGAATAAGTTAAGTTCATCTCATTCATTCACAGTATAAGAAACGTTTGATAATGATATGTTTGCAGTTATATTACAACGATAGACGAGAACTTGGAGCCAGGCACTGTATTAATGTTCAGTGAACCCCATTCGAGTCGTGTGCGAGACGAAGATATAGGGAAGGCTGGCGTTTTTGCCCTGAAACTGGAAGGCAACAATGGAACATTCGAGATAAATCCCACAGTAGCTGAAAGAACTGCTGATTTCGTTATTACCGTTCGCGATAACACTTTGATTGATTATGAACTCTACAAGACATTATCATTCAAGGTTCTTAATCCTTTATTATATCATATTCATTATAAACTTTAACTACACTTCGACCAAACACATACAAATTTGCTATTTAACAGAAATTCATTCGAAACTATCCACTTAATATCCAATAAACATGATATAAAATTTCTTAGCCACATAAATTCCAAAGTATCACATCTACTAAATCGTTCTCATTATCCAGATCGTCGCTCAGGAGGTCGGTCCAGCGACAAATCTCTCAGCATCCGTGCCAGTGACGATCTTCTTGCGTGACGTGAACGACAATCCGCCAGTGTTCAACGAGGAATCCTACGAAGTCACGTTGTCCGAGAACGTGACAGCTGGTACACGCGTCGTTCAGGTGAGAAATGTTTCAGTCGGAACGAGTATAATTTCAAGCCTGTTTCCATGCACCGTGCACGATGTACTTCATCATGCCGTTATTACACGACGCAGGTACACGCAACAGACAAGGACACAGGCTTGCTAGGAAGTGTTCGTTACACCGGCGTGAGCGGGCAAGGAAGCGAGGCATTCACAATGGACCCGGACACAGGATTGATAACAGTCGCAATGGGCTCCTCCTTGGACCGTGAAATTGCACCGAAGCTCCTGCTGTCCGTGGAAGCGCACGACGAGGATGGCAAGGGAAACAGAGGAGTAGTACCACTTATTGTACATCTGATCGATGTCAATGACAATGCGCCGTTATTCGAGAAGAGCGTCTACGAATTCATGTTAAATGCGGAACTAACAAATTTTAGTACACCTGCTTTTTTAAAGGTCTGGATTAATTAAAGTTTCGGAGATAATGTATTTTGTGAAATAATTGATGAATAATATTGAATGTGTAATTCTGTGTTTAATTATTCAAAGTTGATTTGTGGGAATTCTGAAATAGTATATTGTTTACAAGGTATTAATTATTGTAGGCCATTGATGCTGATGCGGAACCGCCTAATAACGAAGTCAGATACGAACTAGTTCACGGGAACTACGAGAACAAGTTCCAGCTAAATGAGATTACCGGCGAATTAACTCTGCGATCTCCCATAACGAGAATCCGGCGTAAGAAGCAAAGTACTTACGAGAGTTACGTGAAGAAGTCGAAGGAATTCGTTCGACATCCAGACATTCCTCGGAATTCATCTGCGGCAACAGTAACTGCTGTTAATTCGACATTAAAAGAAAAAGATAGTAACATTACTGAAGTTCTCGAAGTTAATGGGACAATTAGCAATAGGACAAGACGAGCATCGAATGATCCTTTGTACACCCTCACTGCCAGGGCTTACGATTTAGGTAAGAAATATTTTTCATTCCAATTTATTAAAACTAGAACAACAAATATCAGTTTCATATATTCATTTATCGCGAACATAAAGAACTTTGAAAATAGAATGGACGATTATTTAATAAATTAACATATCACATTGTTTATCTTGGCAAAAGTAAAAGAAACCCTGAGAAAAACAGTGGGTTTCATTCGCAGGTGTGCCACATCTTTCGAGTGTGACGGAAATACGTGTTCTCAGTGGAGCAGCGATGGAAGCACGTATTATGATGTTCGTAGTACCAGGAGAGCATCCTGATTCAACTAAAACGGCGGAAGCCCTAGCAGCTATTACGGGTGGCCGAGTTACTGTGTTAGAAACTAGACCTTACGTGCCACCAAGGAATCAGACTGGTGGTGGCGGTACTACGCCCGGAAGCAGTAACAAGTTAATATGGTTTCCATGCTTTCCCTACTTGCCATGTTACAGAACCTCTACTATTTCACAATCTTACCAAGTTTGGAAGCTATTTTCTGTACTTTTATTAATTCTTCAAAATAAAAGAATCGATTTTGCACATTATTCTGCACTTTTAATTAGTATAATTTAAACTTGTTATCTTTTCAATCTTCACAGCCTGCAAAATTCAATTATACAACCACATTCTGTAATATATTATAATTCTTATGATTTAATGCAACACATAACTGCATCCTGGAGTCCTGAAAATGCCAGATTATTTGGTTCAGCTGTCATTAATGGTGCTTCGTAATTGCAGAACTATCGTAGTGGCACGTGTCGAGCAGACTGACATTGGCACGGCATTGGTCGATGTGGAAAAGATTCGGGACACACTGGCAGCGAGTGGTGTTGGAATTATCAATGGTACCGAAACTGTCACAGAGACACCCGTTCCTGGTGGTGGTGATGGCAAATCAAATACAGGAACTGTCAATCAATCTACTAACATCACAAATGCAACTAGCATTGTTACACACGTTTATAATGAGGAAGTGGTAAATAATTACACACATTATTCAATTGAAATCTTCATTTCTCTATAAAGTTTCTAATCTTTCTGAAAAATGTTGCAGGTAGTTTACAAAGCTGAGAATAAATTACTCTTCTGGCTGCTAATTATTCTCGGATTGTTGATGATAGCAGCAATAACCGCACTTATTATATGCTGCATCTGCCCAGGCTGTCCATTTTACATGGCACCAAGAAAACGAAGAGTACACTCATCCGAAACATTAATTGTTCGTTCGGATGGACGACCGAAAAGACATTTGCATCGAAAGCCACTTGTAGCTTCCGATGGTAAATTATTTCTAACATTATGTTCGGCACTTATCATACGCGGAACTTCAAAATTAACGAAATCATTAAAAAAAAGTAAATTAGTAAAGTACAATCATCATATGAACGTGTTTTATTGTTCTAATATTAATACGAACGGTCTGAAAGATTAGAAATATAAATTGAATAACAATTTTGAATATAGGAACTTATAACAATGGAAGGAAGCAAGCTTGGAGCGCAGACCCGACAAGGAGAAACTGGCAGTTCAATCGTCGTAACATTAAGAATTGCGGCCTGGCTTCGCTTCCTGGAGACGTCGCTTATATATCTGGACAGGCAACCGACGTTCAAGTGAATGCGGATTCCGGACGACTGCGAGATGTTCATCTATATGGTCCTCCCGGAAGGAGAAGGGTGGGTGAACAAGAAGGACTATACGTGGAGGATGTCGAGGCCCAGAAAGGCAGAAGTTACGATGCAGCTGAAATGGATTCGCTTCAAAGGCACGAAATAGAAAGGACTTCTGATGCAGCGCGTCACGCTTACAGGCAAAGGTAGGTAAGGTATCGTAGAATAGAAATACAAAGACTTCTTTGTTAATTAGAAACATTTTTTATCTAATATTTTAACATTATTGAAATACAGTTACACTTCGCTGTAATTAAAATTTACTCTAATTTTAGGTAAAAGTGTGACCTGTTTGACGTGTTTAATTATCATAGTTATTTATTCATCCCTTTTCACATTTCATTTCAGATACGTCGATGCCGAGATGAACGAAGAAGATCACAGTGTCCGAGAGCAACACTTCTATCGCGAAGGAAATGCCGAGGTCCTGCGTCTGGTAACAAGAGGTCAAATGGATGAGGTCACTGGCACTCATCATCACCATTATCATCGTCAACCAGCGACTCTAGTCATCGACGGCAAGGACATTATTCTCCGACGGTTCATGGAAGATCAAAAATCTAGACACGATCTTTCCGTCCATGACATGGAAGGTGCGAGGAGCATGGATTCCCACCGACGATCACAGGAAGTTCTCCATCAACAACCGGAAATTATTCTTATCCCTGAAAGATTAGAAGTCGGTCGCAGGCAGCACGTGGACGAGCTCGGTCCGGCGGTCCAGCGATTAGTAATTGATCATAGTGATTACGAAAGTCATAAAATCGATAAAGATTCCTTAATTAAAGAAACACCTAGGCGATCCGAGCGCCATGAAAGTTTGGGTCCAGCAGCATCTTCCACCACAGAAAGAGCGTCGGCAATGACGAAAGAGCGGAGTGCGCCTTATTCATTTCATGATATGGAACTAGCTAAACAAAATGTTCTATTAACTAGATTATTATTAGAAAGAGAGAATCGTCAAGTAGCTGCTGGTGCGATGGATTCAACAAGTTATCTTGAAACTCAAAGTCTACCTGGTCAAGTAGCAATTGCGACACAAACTGATCGAACCACAGCAACACAGACAGAACGCCACGTGAGAAGCAGAAGTGATAATGATGAATCGGATGAGGAGGCAAAGCACAGGAAGAAACTGAAGCCGAGAAAGAGATATGAAGACAGTGATTGGAAGAGGACTCGAGCGCTCTGGATGAAGTCACCCATTGCGGAAGAGGAAGGTCCTTATTTCGATAAGAGGCTTAGTATTTTGCGGAAGAAAGTGAAGGAAGTGAAAGAAGGAAATAAAAGGACACCATTGGAAGCCGATGTCCTTAGGGAAATATCTGACTCCTTGAATGGTAATAGTAGTTCGACTAAAGCCGATGATGATTCCAGGAAGACTTATCAGAGATCCACCGAGCAAACTAGTATTCGATATAAAGTGTTAAATGATGACGAAACTGGTTCACCTTCGTCCGCAGAGATCTGTAAAACTAAGAGGCAGCGAATATATAGTGAGACTTGCATCGAAGCGAGTGATGATGCAAAAGTCAACGGCTCGGAATCGACATCTTCCCAAGATGTGAAAGATCGTCATGAAAAACGTAGTCCAGGAAAGTTCGGGGAGAAAAGTCCTAGGAAGGATGGAAAGTCGAAAGTATCGAAGAAGTCTGATAGCATAGCAAAGCCGAGTTTTCGAATTTTAGAAAAGGAGATCACAATGTTGACAAAGAAGTTGAGTAAACTGGGAGATAAGAAGATTGATGGAGCATCGATCAGCGACAGTGCTAGTCAAGAAAAATTGGAATCCAGTTCTTCGGAGGTCAGGAAAGAATCGGAACAGAGACTTTCAAGAAAAGCAGATTCCCGTGGGCAGAAAGATGCGAGTAGTTCGAAAGTGATGGCAGAGCAGGGTACCATAAGCCGCAAGGAAGCAGCGATAGCAAAAACCAGACAGAAACTAAAATACCAACAGACTCAAGTTATGAGCACTGGAAGCTCGGAATATGATGACAACTTTGAGAAACCGAAGAAACAAGTTTTCAAAACATCCGAAGATGTATCGAAACAGAAACAAGCAATAAGTCACCAAAAACTGAAGCGGCAAAGTCATGTCGAACGACACGAAGCCAAAAAGCAAGATAGCGAGGATCAGGAAGATGCTGAGTTACAAAAGTCTGTAAAAGAATCACAGAAGATTGAATCGCAAGTGGAAAAACCCGACAGACACGAACGACACGAAAAATCCAAGAAACTCGAAAGAATGGAAAGATTCGAAAAGGATGAAAAATCAGAGAAACCTGACAAATCCGAAAAGCGAGAAAAACCAGAGAAACCATTAAGAGTTTCGCGTCCACCAAAATTATCAACAATAACTCGCACCGAAAACATACAGGAATTAAGTGCAAGCATAAGTTCATCTGACGGAAGTGGAAAGAAAGTAATGCACGGTGTGCGAGATTCCGACAAGAAAAGCAGTACTGAATCTTCCGATTCGAAATCAAACGATTCCGATAAACCACACACTCAGAAAGTGTCAAAAGGTAAATTAACTCAAGCGACGATCGAAACCATAGAAAGTCACAGTCAAATTCAGGAAAAGCGTGAAGCTGACTTACGAAAAGACAGTACAATAATGAAAGGTGAATCCGTTCGCTCCGATGAGAAGGAAGAAATTAAACCTAAACAAAGAAGGAAAGAAATATCTACGGAAAAAGTGGAGAGTGACAAAAAAGATATAAACTTTGAGAGTTCAGTAAAAACTAACACACACACGCAGGACTCTGTGCGAGAAAAGGAGAACGTAGAACCTGCGTCTGAACTAGAAAAGGAAAAGCACTTTCTTGAAAAACTACCTAGCACAGCTTGGCATTATGCCGAGGAAATAACAACTGCTGCACTTGGGATTGCCGGATCACAGAAAGGAGAAAAGGATAATACCGAAGTAGAGCAATCAGTTTCAAATCAGCCGGAAACAAATATATTGAGACATAAAGAGGAAGATAAGCACGGGAAAGAGACTCCAACGGATATGGAAGCGGGCGCCGAAGGTAAGTTAGATGAGAATACGAAAGATAGCATGCCACTAAAGGAAACTGAAAAACAGGTTGAAGATACAATCACCGATAATGCAGGCAAAACTGAAGTCACCGGCTCGAAAGAAGATAAACAAGAAACGGACAGCAACGAAACCATACATTCAGATGAAGTAAAACCAATCGAAACTACAGCAATTGCTGATGTCAAAGAAGAACTGAAAAAAATCACTGACACAGTTCACGAAGAAATAGAGGAAATAAGTGGTTTTACCATTCACAAAATTCCCAAGGCCCACGAAAGGATTAGCAAATTCGAAGACAACTTTTCAGACATGGATGTTCAGCCTGATATAATTGATCCTATTAAACAAGAAGTTACACAACCTGTAGATAAAGAGTTATCAAGCGATGATAAACGCGCTTCAGAGGAAACAGTCGTCAGTTCAATAGAAGATGAAACTAATAAATTAGTCTTCGAAGCTTCGAAAGACGTTCCACCAAAAATAGAAATTCAAAGTGAATGTACTGCCGAAACTATTAATCAATCAACGAATGGCGAAAGTAAAAAAGTCGAACAGGACAAAGGCAAATTACAATTTACTCCTGCAATTATTGAACAGAATATTGATCCTCAAGTGACATCGGAAGTTCTTGAAGAGAAGACGACAGAAAGTAAAGAAGATGAGAAACAGCAAGCAGTGACTCATTCATCCGAGGAGCACGGTAAACAAGATGAAGCAGGCACTGAAAGCGCCGTGGTTACCGAAGTGGGTGCGACTGTTAAGATGCCGAAATCAGGAGGACAGGAAAGCGAAGAAGAGCCGTCGACCAGTGGCGCTAAGGATATCGAACACGAATTTCAACATCCATTGACTCCTGATACAAATATGATACAAACAGCAACAGGTAAAGAGGAAGAAGTGAAAACATCGCCCGAACCATCGATTGAATTAACAACGTTGAAAATTGTTGCTCCAGAAACAAAAGAAGAAACTAACACAACACAATTATCTCCTGAACAAAGTGTACAATTGGAAACTGAAAATTTACCAAATATAGCAAATGATACTGAAGAACTGACACGAAAACTCTCTATTGATACATCTGAAGAAAAGGAAGTAGCTACTTCAATTGAACCGGAGACTAAAGAATTATTGACAGACGACGTTAACGAGCAAAAAGATCCAGAGCCTGACATTAAGGAGGGTGCAAAAGAAGATGCAATACAAACAGATATGCCTGTAGAACAAAAAGAGGAAATACCAGTAGTAAAATCAGAAAGTGTTTCCAAATTAGAAAAAGATGATGAACAAGAAAAAATTGAGGATGAAAAAGAGGAAGATACGAAGAATAGTGACGATTTACAAGAAGAGAAAGATAAAAATGTTGCATCAGGAAGTATTGATGATGAAAAGGAACACAAAGATGCGGCAGATACCATAGGATCTGCAGTACACGAAACAGAACAACAGGATCAAGTGGATACAATAAAAAGCCCGAAGCAGGAAATACACGAACAGAATGAGAAAATTGGAGCGCAGAACATTGAACATGAAAAAAATCAAAAGGGTGAAGTGGATGCAATAGAAAGAACAACGCCAGAAATGGAACAGGATGAGAAAATTGCAGTGCAGAACATTGAAGATGAAAAAAATCAAAAGGGTGAAGTGGATGCAATAGAAAGAACAACGCCAGAAATGGAACAGGATGAGAAAATTGCAGTGCAGAACATTGAAGATGAAAAAGATCAAAAGGATGAACTGAGTGCAATAGGAAGAACAACGCCAGAAACGGAACAGGATGAGAAAATTGCAGTGCAGAACATTGAAGATGAAAAAAATCAAAAGGATGAAGTGGGTGCAATAGAAAGAACAACGCCCGAAATAAAACAGGAGAAAGCGGACATAACAGAAAGCCCGAAGCCCGAAATACAGCGGCAAGACGAAGATCATGTATCACTAAGTATTGAGCATGAAAAGGAACAGAAGGATGATGCTGTAGCGGAAAGTACCAATGACGAATTACAAGAGGATAAAGTGGATGTAATAAAAAGTATGCAAGATGAAAAGGACGAAGGTGAAAAAAATGCAACAGAAAGTACTGATCTTCAAAATAAAGATGAACATGAAGAGGACACAGGAGAAAGTGCTTGCGACGAAAAAAATGATGAAACAGAAAAAGACATAACAGGAATCACTGAACACGATACCAACGTTCAACACAAAATAGATCAAATGGAAACTACTGAGAAAGAAAAGGAAGGCAAAGAAATAAATAAGACAGAGAAAAAAGTCGAGGTTTCTACGAAAGAAATAAAACAGGACATACAAGATTTAGCACTTGCACCTACAACGTTAAGTGATCAAAATTTAATTCAAACGCCGGAGGAAAAAGTAAAAGACGATGATATCATTCAAGGTGAAAAAATAAAGAAACCGCAGCTCTTGGAGCAAGATCTCACTACACCGGAAATCCCCATTAAAGAAGAACACGAAATTAAAGTTGGAAAAGATGAACCCACCAACCCACTAGAAGACGAAACTCCAAGTACACCAACTTCCGCCGCTGAAGAACGGGAAAGTGTAAGCAGCAAGCTGCAAGAGGATAAAATGGAAGCTGCATTAGGAAGTCCTGTAGCAGAAGAAGTTCAGGAGATTGGATTCCCAGGAGGCGACCACGAGGTTAAGCATTTAGAAACTCCACCTTCTCTTGAAGAGGACCAACCCGTTACGTTACACACAGGAAGCGTAGAAAAGGGAATCGATATTCACGATTCTGATACAATTCCACAAACTAAGGATTCTTTTTTAGATTCAACTGATGAAAATATCGAAGGAACATCGATTTCAAATACTAGTATATCACTTCCAGAAATTCCAAAAGAGGCAAATGTGTCTGAACCAGACAAGAATGAAGAACCAAAGGAAGAGAAAGATATGATAAAAGAAACAGAGACTAAATCAAGTCCTGAAGCATCAGAAGCCGAAAGGAATTCCTCACCAGAAAGAGAAATAGAAGAAACCGACAAATCTGATGAGAAAATCGTCTCTCCAAGCAGAATCGAAACAGACGAAAACTTATCATCAACTAAAGAAGGACATATTGACAGTATGTCACTGGAAGATTCGAAAGAGGCCTCAACTAACTTACCGGACCAATTAAGCGAAGATAAAGCACAAGATTCGATTGAAAGTAAACCTAAAGAGGAACCTAAAGCGGACCCTACAGAGGAACTCAAAGAGGAGTCTAAAGAGGAACCTAAAGTAGAATCCAAAGAAGAACCTAAAGTGGAATCCGAAGAGGAAGCTAAAGTGGAATCCAAAGAGGAAAGGTCCAAACAAACACAGAAGACACCAATGGAAGCACTTAGTTACTCAGACACAGATGCGAAAGAAGAAGAAGGTACAAGAAGAGACTCGGAACAAATGGATACAGCGAAACCAGAGGAAAAACAGCAGTCTTTGAAATCATCAGTGGAACCGAGCGACATTTCATCCGGGCCAGCACTGCTTCAAGTAATTTCAGACCCATTAACTCTAGATTCGGAACTTCCAACATTCGACACAACTACCACGGAAACAGAGGAAACTACTTCTGTCGGAATGAGTGATTCGACGGAGGAAGCGTCGGAGCCAAAAGGGCAATTAGCACTTCCGGGTGAGGCAACAGTTCGAGAAGCTACAAATGACTCCGCTGAAGAGCGAAGTTTTATTATCCTGGAAAGTGAGCCTCATTTGGCAGAAGTAGGGCGATTAAATAAGGAAGAGGATTCTGGAGAAACATTACCCGACGATCCAGTTAAGCACGAAACGCAAAAGATAACATTTCCCGATGGAAAGAACAGCTCCGACGAAACCAAGGGTAAAATATCGTCTGGAAACGCAGAAGAAACAATCGCTTTCACAGTACTGACTGAGAAAATAGTGCCCGATGATGGCGCTACTGCAGAGTACGCGGACTTAGACCTTCCTGTTTTCACAAGTGCCATTGATACACTCGATATTTCTGATGACAGTGATTCATCGGTTTCCAGTGATATTTCTAGAAAGACTACATTAACTACTGGGCCGTATCAAACACCCCGGCACAGAGCTCGAAGTTCCTCTGAAAAAGAATCAACGGAGAGTGACACGAAATCACCACCCGATGATTCCAGTGACAAAGAAATGATGGATATAACTGATTCCGTGGATGAACATGAGGCGACCAGAGATTCCAAGTTGAAAAGTCAAAGCGAAACGACGGAAGATTCTGATACGTCAAGTTCTAAATTGACAGGAACTTCTATAGATGACGAATACCCGAAAGTTGAAGAACAAGGAATTCGTCCTGTATCTGAAATTTCTCAAAAACAAGAAGAACCTTTGCCAAGTACTAGTTCGCAAATGAAAGGTCTCGAGGAATTTGTTAACATACAGCCTATTTTAAAGTTCGAAAAAGGAATAACGAAATCTATAAAAAATGGTAAAGGCATAAAGTCTCTGTTAGAACCGAAAGCTAGGCTCGGATTGAAATCTAAAAGAATTTTAAAAAAAGAACCTTCCGCTTCTTCGTCAAAACCAGACGAAGGTGTTAAAGTCAAAGGACCAGCAAATGTTATATCATCGACAAAAAAAGGAAAAAGTCCTGAGGAGAAAAAGGACAGACCGTCTGATCAGAAGAAAGTTAGTTCCATCGAGAAACGTCAATCCTTCAGGCACAAACCCTACAAATCTATTACCGATCAAACGAAACGAAAACCTGCTGATCAAGAAGAACACAGGACTCAAGATCAAAATAAGAGCAGAGATCCTAGTCAAGAGAAACCAGGGGAAAAAGTGAGTGACCGTAATAAAAGAAAACACAGCGATGAAGAGAAACAAAAGCAGAAGGAAGAACAAACACGAAAATACAGCGACCAAGGAAAAACCTCACGAAAAACTATCGAAGAATCTCGAAAATCAACGGAGGACGTGGTACGTAAGTCATCGATACCAAAATCAAAGCCAGACACTCACAAGAAGTCATCGAGCAGCGAAAAATTACCAACTCCGCCTAAACCGGAAATCGATCTTAGCAAAGCTCAGCCGAAGTACATGGCTTGGTACAAAAAGAACCAGGAAGAAATGGAAAAGCGTCGAAGTGAGTTGAAAGTATCATCCGAGGAGGACGAGCAACTTCCAAAATGGTTGCGGAGGAGCATGAGACGATCCAAGGCGGCAAAGGACGAGAAGAAGAAATTGGATGAGAAAACACCGGAAGTAACACCGCGTGCTAAGCGCAAAGTAAAACCCCTGGTAAATGTCGAATCGGAGCAATTAAAGGCGATAGTTCGTCAGGGTAGGAAATTACGGCGTGCGGAAGGCGGTACAAATGAAGATCCGCCGGTGCAAATCTTCGCAACTTCTCCACCAGCGGCAGCACCGGCGCCGGAGCCATTAAGACATCATCTGGTCCAGCATTCAGAGTACAAATACGAGAAGATTCCGCCACCGTTCTATCTACATCCGCCACCTGCTCCACATCCGTCGCCGCAGTTGTCACCGGAACACTTCGACGCCTCGCTTGGAGGCGAATGCAGTCATCACCAGGAAGATTTTGACGCCGGTGTCGCAATGCCTGTACAAGGCACTGCCAGACTCCGACATCAGCAACTTCTCGAAAAGAAGAGCGTCTTTGATATTGCCTACAGCGAAGCAGCTCCTTCGCAACTGAGGCCTGACAGTACTACGCCGCCCTCTTGAATCATACATGGCCTTTCAGCTTCTAAATGATTTTTGATCGTCAAAGTCGAATTTCAATTTTGTTACTTTTGGTCGATGCGAGTTGAGTAGCGCTTGCTGGAGCTTTAATACTGAAAATGTCGATTCCGTCTTGACATTGAATTACAACGAATTTACTCTTTAACGATTTGCAGAAAATATTATTTTAGAGTATTTACCTTTCAATTAATCATCATCCGTCTCTCACTCTCAGAACTTAATTCGTTCCCTCTGATGAGGGTTAATTACAAGAAAGTATATCTAAAGAAATTAAATTTAGTGGAAATCTGGATTCATTACAAATACTATGTATTTAAGATTAATGATTATTGATTTTGCATTATTTCCATAAGCAATAATAGATGTTAATTGTCAAGGCGAGTAAGAAGAGAGAAAGTGAGACAGCACGCACAAACTATACGCATAATTCTATTAAAGTTATTCATTCTGATAAGTCTCGCTTCCGAAGGGAACGACATGTATCCTACGAAATTATGGGACGCGCACTTTTGGTAGAAAATTCTATGGGCACGAATATCGTAATATGGGTCAAGGAAACTGTGAAAAAGTTCGATATGCTCAGATATCAATGGGAGCGAACGAAAATCTTACTGATTATACTTCTTAAAAGGTTTAAACCACTGCATACAAGATGTGATAAAGAAGTTCCGTCCAAATGACAGAAAGATAATTGTGGAAGTAACATACCAAGATTTCCCTCGTCGATTATTGGATTTGAGATTATTGTTTTCCGGTTATCTTCCGTTGGAAAGCAACTTAGAGAGCGACGCGATGACCAATTTTATAATGCCATTGTTATTTTACTGTAATAATGTTTATATTAATCTTGTAAATACATATGTATAAAACTAATAACTTGTCCTTCTTAATACCTGCCAATGAGTAAATGTACACGGATTCATGGCTTGGGAATTTAAACAAAATCATATTTATAAGATCAATATAGTGTATAAACATATTGATAGCGAAAATGTTACCTATAAACTATAATGGAATATATACAACACTGAAATTTCTGTTTTCTTGAAAATATTACCAAGACTTCTTCAATCAAATATACCATCTTATTAGTAACACACAAAACATTGTAAGTGAGCATCGTTTGACTTTCTTTGTTTTTATTTTTGATAGTACAACATTGTTTGATTTAGGAAAATAAAATCTTCCTATTCATATGCCCGCCAATGTACATGTATAATACTCGAGATCGAGGTGCCGCGTGTACGTTGTGCGGAGGTGAAGTGTTTCTATACGTCTCCGACGAATCGGGAGCAGTACAACATAAAACATGAGCCACGTAAGTCGGCTGTGTGTCCAAGTGAAAACGCGGTAAACGCGTGTACAAGCGACCTTCTCCAATTCCTGCTGGTCTGCTGCGAAATTATCCCGGGTTTCGACTTTACCAACTTACTATCTTTCGCCCAGTGGTATTATCTGCGCCCGATGCTCCTGCAATACAATGTGCCATTCGACTGCCGGTGGAAACCGCTTATCGATAAAGCGTTTCAATGTGTACCAACCGAATATCCGTTGTGATAAGATATGGAGAAGCGAGCGAATAAACAAACATCCCAGGGAAATCATTGTTAAATATTACAGGCGACTAGTAAAATATTGCTTGTGTTTCTTGAAAGTTAGCTTACATATTTGGCTGGTCTACTAAGAAAATGTTTTTACTTGGAAAACACAAGGAACATTTACCTGTAAGGTTATTTATACACTGCGGCTTACGTAAATATAGATTTCTATTTACGTATAGCAGATTCTTGTGTAGAACTTCGTAGAAATGTCTTACTTCCTATACGCATTGATACATAGAATATATTATAGACAACTAGTTTTCATACTGCGCACGAACTATGGTTGGAAACATTACACTCTATTTCCCATAACTTTCTGGGTCCAGTTATTCTGTCACTATTATCAATATAAAGAAAAACGAACCCAAACAGACATCTCATTAAAAAAATCCCATATAATCTTTCTTCAGCATTTCCATAAGAATTTTATACCATTTTCGAAAGGAAAACTGTTCGATTAATTTTCAAATTCACACCACGAACACAAGAAATTCCCTCCAAATCCATGACATCTGGTTTCGTCGATGAGAACTCGGTTTCGGGTGCGCGAGTTCGCTCTCGGAGCAAGTGGGCCGCGATGGGAGGCTGTTTACATAGATAAAAGAGGCAAAGACCTCACCTTGGCTGAGAGGGAAGGCAGCTTCTCCTTCCACCGAGTCATCGCTTGACGTCGTTGGCACCAATGACGTACCCAGCATCATTCGTGACGTCTTCAGGCTCGACGTCCGCTGTTCCATGGCGTCGGCGTGACGATACCGATGCAACTAACCTACCGTAATCAAAAACATAATGGTGCATCAAACATAACCGGAGACTGGTAAATCTTTCGACTGGGAAAGCAGGAGTTGGCGGTTGGTCGATCGCTGCTGGTTGCCTTGCGTTCACCGACGCAGCGAAAACAGGCGACTGACGATATTTATAGATCGGATGCACATTTTGCACAAGGTTTCTACAACGAAAGTCTGATAGACAAATAATCATCGAAGTTAGACTCGAAATAGTATTAAACAATTAAAAGGATACGTACACAATGATAATAATAAGAATAGACTAGACAGGACTATTTAATAATAATCCTTAATAATCATTAGTACGATTTAGTTACAACTTTCCTCTACTTTCGCTGAATATATAATTATTCATTAGTTTATTATCATCGACTCTGATGAGAAATGAATTGATTCTAAGTCATTTTAGCGTAAAGATGTCGTTCACGCAGAAAGTGAGGCGTCACTTGCGAATCGTGTCGACCTTACCTCGCTACGATAAGCAACCATTGCTGCGAGAGTAACATATAGCGTGGGCGAGGAGAGATTCCATCTCGTGATGATGATTCCCTGCTACCCGAGAGACTTATCAGTCGGCCGGACAACGATGCTTGGCAAGCCTGTGCGCGAACTGGCAACAGTTTTGCTCTCGAGCACTTTATAACTTATTAAGAGTGGCCTCATTAAACTTTAAGGCCTCCTTAGGCCTCACAGTGGCAATCATTATTATCGCACTGTTCCCAGGACTCCTCACTGAAAAGAGCCAACAAAAATATAGAATATTGTACTAACAAATTTTATATCCAATATTGAACAATTTATATAAAAATAATAGTAATAAATAAATTTATATATCATTAAATCGATTTAATAAAACCGCACTCCAACAGTCCTGTTATTAGTCTCCCAATTAAATCTCACACTGTTTACTATCAATTGAAACATCTCCTGTACAAATTGCAAATCATTTCAGACAATTTTGCAACATAAAATAATGCGTCGAAATAATAGAAACATCTCTTTTTTTTATCTAATTCGAGTAATGTGACGTTTCTGGCTGTATTTAGATAGGCTCAAGAATGGAACAATAATGATTTCATTGAATTATCACTGACTTTTATTTTACAACATTGCTACAGCGCGAGCGTTACACGATGTAACAGCCGGGTGAGCGGGTTGCCATAGCCTTCTTCATTTTGCAACTTGTAAAACATATAGCATTTCTGTGTTAAATGATTCTTCGTGAACAAACTTCTTTCCTGGGATTAGAAACTTAATAAGGCTGAGTGTCGGGCCTCGGCGATGGTTGATTCGATTGGCCGGCGTGGCAATTGTAATTGCGGTGGAAAAACTCGTGGACGTGGACAATGAGTAACAGTTAATTGTTGTTAATAAAGAGCTGTGCATGTTGCTGACGCAACGGCGAACAGAGCCGCGGAAGAGGCTGCACCTGTAATTCCAGTGCGGGAAACGCAAACACACCTGGAACCTTTGACCTTTTCATCGACGCTGCTGGGCTCGCTACTACCCACTCTCCCCTTCGCCCCCTGTCGCCACCCCTTTTTCCCTTCCTCCACTCCAGAGCCACTGGCATCGCGGCTGCCCTTCCATCCCTTCCTGGCTTTTCCTCGACGCCCTTGCATCCAGCGCACCCCGCGCTGCATTCGAAAACTCAATCCTGTTGCAACAACCGCATCATGATAATGTCAACTTCTATTTTAAATCACTTCTTCCGAATGTTTTCGATATCTGGGAAAATAATTAAAACATACCATAGTTCGTCTTTGTTAGTAAATAAAAAGTTTGTTTCATATAGAATAGTCAGATGTATTGTAACTCGTGTGGATTTGTCTTATCAATTACAAAGAAGTAAAAGTAATGCTAAATATTAATGTTCAATCCAACAGAATAATACGTTTCGTAATTCTAGAATATCATCACACTATTCGCATGATTATGAATTAATTCCTCACTACCAAAACGAAACACTAGCAAAAGCCTGACTCTCGTCGGATTTCAAACGCGTTCCTATACAAGACGGAACCCTCGCCTTTAATATTATCTCAAAAACAAGATACTAAAGCCCGAATCATTAATTAATTCTTTATAATTTTCACTAAACTATTTACAATAATTCTTATTACCGAATTTCTAAACTTCTAATACAGCAACGAGGAATCTTAAGATTTCCACAATAAAATTCTCGAACGAGCAGGCACTGAATTTCGGTAGGCACGCGCCTGATATGTATCTCGGGGAGAGCAAGGACTAATTGGCAGGAAAGAATAAACAGACTTGCGAATAATTGCAAGGGGTGAGCGGTGAAGAGAGGTGGTCGGATTCGAGTGCGAAACGAGAGGTGGCCCGCTACTTAATGGCCATCAATCATCACGAAATTTCGGCAACGCGTCGGACAACACGGGCGGCAGGGTACCATCACCAAAGTAGAGTTCTCCGGGACCAAATGCGAGGAGAAGTGGTGGGAAGACGGGTGCCGGGGCGAGGTGAGTGGGGCCACGAGGAACGTGGAACCCGTTCGATACTCCCGAAAAGCCGGGCCAACCTGCGCCGACCGCCTCCTACTGAATACACTGCTTCCTCTGCTTTTGACTCAACTCCTGACTTACCTTTCTGGATTCCTTGCCTTTTTATACTATTTTCTTCGAAAATTGTTATTAGATATTTATACCTAATATGTATGGAAATGTTCTGTTTATGATTTAACAATAATATAGACTCGCAAATGGCAGGAAACTACTTGAGAAATTGGAAATGTTTTGAAAAATATAGAGTCTTTTTATTAAGCCTGTTATTTGTTTTAATATAGAATATAGAATTGTTTAAAGTATCTATCAATGTTCAGTGTTTATTATAAAGTATATAATTAGTAAATGCAGGATTGCAAACAAGTTAAATATAACGGCGAATAAAGTTAGGAAATCAATGATTTTCGATGACAATTTCTCGTTTCTATCTTTAATTCAATTAACCACGGAGATCTTGAAACGCGGTATACAAATTGTTTTATTTAATGCCAAATATTCAGGCAAATTTCGCATACCGTTATAGATTAATGCTAGCCTGGCGCGTATTATACTTCCAGTCTAGACTTGTGCGCACACATACAGCTCTATATTTACCTGACGGCATACATTCCGGGGTGTGCACGAGTGTCGAGCGAGTACGGCAGGAATGCGCTAATTAGCTGGAACGCGTGAATCCGCCGACACAATCCTCAGACGCGATTCCACATGGAAATCGGATCGCTGGTGCGTGCGCCAACGATTAAAGGATCGTACGGAATCCAGTCTGCATTACACACATGCGTCCCGGTGCGTTTGTTTGACAGAGGCAAACATAGGCGTGCGGAATTGCACGTGGCTTTCGGAGACGCCCTAATCATAGGATTATATGTGTCTTGTAGGACGAGTACATATGGCGTTTATTACACCTAGACATAACATATGGAGAAATACTTTAGAATGTAAAATGTAAACCTTCATTATCATTAAATTTGACCAGCGATTTTGCACGCTGATGCACGTAATTACCCATATACATATGCTAAAAAAAGTTTAATGCGCAGAACTATTTGTTTATGTTCAAAAATTGGCACTCTGATTGTGTGACAGGCAATGGGATGAATATAAAGAAATTATTAGGGTTTTCCACGGTCACTAAGATTTAAACCGATCACTTTTTGTATAAATACACTGCTCACTCGTATCAATTGATACACACTGTTTTACAACGCTCGAACCTGAAAGTTCCAGTCGGATTAGATTGATGATATAGTAATTTCCCTTTTCGCTTACCTTTCGAACACCGACAAACGAAAAGTGCTCTCAGCATGGTAATAGATCCAAGCGCAATTGCAACTTATTCCATCGAACTTCGGACACTATGATGAAGATCATTTCAGCGGAGCTGGCTGAGGAGCGAAGCTCAGGAAAGGAATGAACAGCAGAGAAGTGGAGAAGTAGCTTTGCGGATATTTGTAATTAGAGGCCGACTTCTGGGGGAAGCGGACACCGAGAAAATCCACCGAAGGACGTGAAACTGCAAAGCTTCCGGCAAGTTTGCTAGGGGAAGGTCTGCATTTAAAGTTGCCTGATCGCTTAATTGGAGAGGGAAGCGGCGGCCGCTCTGCAATTTGCATGTCAAACAGCTCTGCCTAATGATTGGGAGCACTCATCCCCTGTATAAGTCATGACCGGGTCACTCGGCTATGCGCAAAGTCTCTAATGTTACTTTTGAGTGAACGCATGGAATATGCGGTCGCCTGAAATTTAGCAGAATCGCTGCTAAATTAGTAAAATCGCGAGAGAAACTAGTGCGATCGGGTTTCCATTGAATATACTGACAGTATTTCACTGCAGTTCACTTGAAGCTGCTCGCTCGTAGGTGCGCCAATCTCACAGTCGCACGCGCTCGAGCACTCTGACGCAACATACGTAATTGTGAAGAGCGCACATATGCGGCGATTATGCGAACCAGGAGCTCGCGTTGTCTCAGTGCACTTGTGATTACCGGAAATATTTGCTGTGTGCGGTACGTACGTGTGTATCAAGTCGTCGACGAGCACATAAGTACACTGATATCTTTGTCAATTGAATGGCAACAAGTTTATCACATAAGTATTAACATTCTTTACAATTTAGCTGCCGTACGTCCAATAATTCCTTTCAAAGTGTGCAATAAGTGTTTTAGTCAATAAAATGTGTATATAAAAACTGTAAACTTTTTAATTTTAATTTTACAGTCGATTCTGTATGAATATCATCATGGAGGATGAATATGAATTACAAAAATTAAAAATACAATATGGAAGTGTCAAATCCGTGGAATACTACATGAAAAATTTGTTAATTCTATTGCGACATCTTCTAATCTGGCCCTACAATTCATTCACTCCTTTAAAGTATCTTTGGGTGCTGGCAGCAGTTACAACATTCCTTGTAACGAACTTCCTGCTGATCGTCACCGAAATCATCGCTGTTATTGTTGGCAGGAACTTGCAGCAATTTGCAAATGGAATCGGCACTTTGGGCCTTCATACAACCGGTTTTGTGAAATGGTCATTTTGTATTAAGAGAAGCCAAGATCTAATTGATTTAATGAATCAACTCGAAAAGTGTCATCTGCTTTCTAAGTCGATTGATAATCGAGAAAAAGGTGAGTCAATGATCAGCAGTTCGATATGTATTGACCAAGGATTCAATATGATCGAACATATTTTGGCTATAATACGAATCATATAATAATCAAAAAAAGAAAGTACACACATTTAAAACAGTAGAAATTATAATAAGAAATAACATTCGCATTGTATCAACTGCAAATTATTTATTTTCAATACGTAGTTTTTCTTAATCGGGATTTTCTGATTCCAAAAGAAGAAGCATAAAACTGAAATCCAACAACTGTACTTTCAGCCAGAAAGAACTACGAGGAAATACTGGAAGACATTCGTTGGAATGTGAATATGTTGGTGAACATATGGCCGTGCTATGTCGGATATGGCGTAATCCACTGGCTCACTAATCCACTTATTCTAAGAAATATACTGAAAGACTTCGACATGGAGAACACGAATACGACTACTTTATCAGATACTGCGTTTCCGTTTATCGCCTGGTATCCGTGGGACGTTAACAAGTCGCACAATTATTTTTACACCTATTTGCTACAAGCAATTGGCGGTTTCGCTTCTGGGTTGGGTACAGCATCTTTCGACGTTTTTTATGTCTCATTGCTAATCTTCACTTCTGGGCAACTACGATACTTGAATACTTCCCTTTGTTATACCGACGATGACAGGTATTTTGAAAATCTGGTAGTTTAAAGATGTGTTCTTACCAGAGGAATAACGAAGAACTTTTGTTCATATTTTGCATTTATCCATTGAAGACAAAGTAATATAAATACATCATGTAATACTTTTCTAGCTCGAATGAATGGGAGACTGGCCTGGGAGAAAAATTACGGAAGAGTATTGTTCAACATACCGAAGTGACGCAGTAAGAGTTAGGAACATGATTCATTGTTTTTAATATTCCAAGTTCAGCAAGAAAAAAATTGCACCGAAAATGGTACTATATTTGTAGTCAATGACGAATGACATTTTTTAGATTTCTGAACAATATGGAGACATTACTCAATCCGATGATGTTCATTCAATGTCTGGAAACCCTGACAGTCATTTGTCTGTTATCGTTCCAAGCTTCTGCCATTCACCTCACGGTAAAAATTACAATTGCATTTAAGCAATGGTATTAGTTCACGCAATTTTAGAACTTCACAGGCGGATGTTGAATGTGCGATGAAACTGACGAGCATGGTGGAATATTTTTTGGGAGCTGCAGTTCAACTTTATCTCTTCTGCTTTTACGCCACGCGAATTAAGTACTTGGTGTGTAAATTTACCTACGATGGAATCATCCTATTTGTTTAACACGTAGATTGTCATGCAAGACGCTATTATGATTGATCGTATTTCTTCGCCAACTTCCAAGAAACTAAAACAATGTATTAATATTTCAAAACAAGTCATGTTTTCGAAGTAAGTCTTATACAGTTTTTTCAGGGTTTGGAAGTGGCTCAGTCAGTTTACAGTTGTGGATGGGAAATCATATCCAACGAGAAAAACTTTAAAACTGTTTCAAGTTACTATAGAAGCATTAATGACATCGAGTGCTTAATGAATATGATGACGGTACGTGCCCAAAAACCATTTCTACTGACTGGTGGTCCTTTCTACGAGCTCTCGTTGGAAACATTTAAATCGGTGAGAATAAACAATCAACGCAGCGTCGATCAAAGTCAAATAAAACAATTAACGAAATAAAATATCGCTATCGATCATTACAGATCATGGGCATGGCTGTTTCGAATTCAGTAATACTCCGGCAAGCTGCGGAATCTGATTAATGATGATCGCAGTAATTGTAGGATATTTGAATTCCATTGATAATAGTATATTAATATAGTTAATGTCAATTCTGTTATATTAATTGAAACTGATCAAACGTCAATACTCACATTTTGTTACTGTCACTCGCACTCAGTTATTCAATTCCAGCGTTTAATCATAACTCTTGTCGTAGAATTGCTTTTTCCGAGTTATAACAAGTTCCTTTTTATTTCGAACTTCGCCAGCTGCCATTATAAGAGACGCGTTTTTGTTTGACATGCGTGTTAGATCGAACATTCAGAATTCAGAAGTGAGCACTCTGAGTGTAAGTCGGCTTACCAGCTCTCTATTCTTCTGATATCCCAATCTTAGAATGGCAATCCGCAGACGACTCGCGCAGTCGGCGCGCATGTGAACAGAATTCATGTGCGTCGTGGACACCGCGGCGCACGCCACTCTCGCTGGCTTGCCTTGTAACATGTGCCCATAGAACGATTTGAATTGAGACACAGTATTTCGTTATTATTAAAATACTAAATGAATGATAATAGAAATATTACAGTATGCCGGAGAAGGAAGTATCAAGGAATATAATCGTAAGTGCGTTTTTTCCCGATTAAGTGTTTAAGCGAGATAATAATATATAATTCTTTAGCAATTATAAACAATGATCTACCAGGAATAATGATAATCCCATTCATTATATTGTACTATCAAATTAAGTCGTATTTTGTATTCCACAGTAAGGAGTCGAGGTCAAAATCTCAAGTGTCCAGTCCAGAAAGCCTCACAGTCAGAGAGAAGAACAGAGACCACGATAAAGTAGAGCCCCCGCGTTATCGACAGTGACTCGACCCAAACCTTGTTGTATTATTCGTCTAATTTCTAACTGTGAAACATTCCAATGAAAAAGTGGAATCTGCCAAAGATTCCGAGGGTTCAACACCGATCAAGATTCATGTCCAATGCCATTACATTGCTAAATTCACCTTGGTCATGAAAGTATCTACCGTCAGATGGCGGAAGTATGCTACGAAGTGGTGTGTTTGCGCGCGCTAGAGTGGGGAAGGCGCAGCGAGCGGTGGGAGAATCGGAGGAAGGATGCCATCCACCTACAACCGTATAAGGAGCCCGCGCTTATAATAGGAGAGCAGGAAAGTCTGGCAGGCTCGGCGTTGGTAACTCGCTTTGCTGCGCGCCTGCTACGCCGGCGACGCATCTCGACGAGACACTTTCGCTCCGCAAGTGGACTCGTCGCGACGCCCGACTTTCTGCCTCTCCTGCTTCCCCGCTCGCGAGAAGTTGAGATTAGAATGCACGTGGTCAGCCTCCCGGAAATCTTGCTGCTTCATACCGTATTGTCCCTCTCGTACAGTGCGCACTACGTCACCTTGAAGAGTGTCACGCACCGGTGTTACGATCGTGTACGCGTTGCCTTGGCTTTGTATTAGAGCGTTCGCTCACCTAATAATATTTTATGTTGTTATTAGTTAATAATAGCCAGTAATACAAGGCAATTGTTAGGTATCGGTTCTTGTATTTAATTTTCTAAGATTATTTAAGAACGCTGTTGAAGGAATCTATTGATTTCGACCACTTGGGTATATCAAGAAGGAAACTGAAGCTATTATTAACATTCAATGCTTAATGCTAAACTTACAACTTAATATTGCTCTCGCATAAAATTTTGCAATAACAATAAGATATACTATAATATTTATCAAAGTAAATAAATAACTCGGCACGCGTTTAAGTAATATTTATATAAAAAATATAAAACCGTCTAAATTCAATCATCATTAACAACTATTGCTAATATTTCTACAAACAAATTATAAATATTATCTAATATTGCAACAATAAAATAGCGACACGTAACGAAAGCTCTAACATAGGGTATACGGCGGGTGAGTATTTCCCGCGTTAAACTGCTACCCACAAACACAGGCGAACATACTCCCAGGAACATGCGTGGCATTTTGCCGGATTCCTTCTCAAGTATGATTGCCTGCTCCTGTATCCGCGGCTCGCGGAGTCCAAGCGGCGACATTTACGCATCGTGCCGCGAACATCGTCGTCGAGTTCGTCGGGGGAGAGAGAGGGTCTACGTAAGGGCTGACTTGGCCGCCCGATCACCTCTGGCGATAGGCGCTAGCACGTACACCTACATATACGTGGCAGCGCATATCGTTGACACTCGCCAAGACTCCTCACCTGCCCATCAAAAGACGTAAAGTCATCCACATTGGCCAACCGAGCACGCGGCTACCATGCAATGCAGGAGCTGGCACGAGCGGCGCGCCTATTCCGTGATACTCTTCAATATCGAGTGCCTGGTGGGGAGTCACGTGGCGATGTCACGTGATCATTTGGTGGGGCAAACCACGTGACAGATAAAGCCTGGTGTAGACGAGTCACTGACACACTCGAGCAACTGCAGCGCGTCTACCTCCTGCGCACTCCTGAGTGCCTGGTAGTTACTTGGCGAAATGTGGACGCCTTTCGGGAACTGTTTTTCTTGGCACCCTGAAGTGTACCCCGGGTGCGACCAATTACTTTCCCTCTCGCTCTAGCCCACTGCCGAGCAAGGGCGTATTGGGCTCATGGTAAGAGAGCGAGCGCCTACCGATCACACACCTTGGGAACCTGCTCGCCTACGGTGCACTCCAACGTTCGCCAACTGTTCCGCCAGACTTGCCGTCGGTAACGCTGCTCGAGTGTTATTGATTTATTAAGGACAGTTGGATTTTGCAATAGTGTATTTTGAAGTTTTTCAAGTAATGGCATCGACATTTCAGGTAAGAGAAGAGTTTGTATGTTACTCTTCAGGGGTATGAAATTCTGAAGAGTGTGCTGATATAGGACAAGGGAAAATACTTTATTAATAATGTTTGATAACAAATGGTAATGCAGTATAAAGTGAACGATTACGTAAAAGCGTAGAAGTTCAAAAATGAGAGATACATTATTTTTAAGAGACGGTCTTATGTTAATCCTCATCATCACTCACTATAAGCCGAGCTGACTTACGTTCGCGATTTTGCTCTTGGGATGCCTCGCCTTCTCCATCACTGCCCACAATCTTCGATGTATTTGGCAGTGCTTCAGGCTTCATTGGCGATTCGACCTCGTCCTCATCACTGTCCAGCAAACGCCGCTTCTTAACCACGCTGCTCTCTTTATCGGAGCCGTCGGACAGACTTCTCTTTGTACTCTCTCCTAAACAAATATTCCAGTTCGCACTCTTTCACGATTGAAAGTATAATCTGTTTACCTATCAACAATTGTTTACCTTCGCCAATATTGTCGTCGATATTATTTCTATCAATTTCCGTCTCGGAATCAGAGGAAATCACAAGCAATTTTGAACGACCAGGCTTTATCTTCGGTTCGCTATAATTGTTCTTTTCTGTAAATAATAATGAAATGATTTTGCATTGAAACGACCTTGCTTTTATTAGTTGCTTGCTGGTAAAACATGCAGAGAGCAGCGCTGTGGTGCTTGCTACCGAGAGTAACAGAGGGCACGAAGTTTGCTGTTTGCAATCCGGCCACTCCGGTGAAAAGCACGACTTTCCACCTACCGACAGACTCTTCATCATCTTCCTTGACTTCTTCTGCAATTATAGAACTTTGCGACTTTTGTCGTGGCCTTGCGATTTTCGGCTTTCTTTCCTTCTTTACGGAACTGGTACTCGGCCCTAATTCTGCTCCCTGTGATTCCGCAGTTTCAGAATCTATTTCCAGAACGAATGGACGAATGAAGTAAAAACAAAATATATTTCTAACTAATAAGATAACTTCTACTTGCTATCTCTTACATCATAGCTTTCAATACCTTTATTCGCAAAGTACTTCTTAATATTCGCTAACACGTCAACGCCATCATCGCTGTCGGTATCTCGATGATCCACATCGGATTCGACATTTTGCGACGATGCAGATGCTTCTAAAATAATATAAAACCAATACAACACTGACATCAAAAACAGTCATCACAAATAGCTTTCACCCTCGTCGAAATAGTAGAGAACCTATGGAAATCCCCGAAAAGAGTGGAGAAAGTCTAGGGACAAGGAAATTACCTTCAACAACGAAGTTTCCGGCCAATGCATTGTCGATGAGGTTGCATCGTTTGTGGATGGTCGACGCGAGCATGTTGGCCGGTATTCGCCAGTAAGATTCCTGCTCGTCGGCGGGCGGTGCGAGTCCCAGAGCAGTGGCGAGTCTCTGAAAACTCGGCGTGTCCATCGCACCGTAGGCGTAATCTGTCAGCGGGACCAAGGGAATGCCCTCGTTGCTCTCCTCATCTCGATCGTCCAGGGCATCTTGCAGAGATTCCTTGATCCATTCCAGAGCGTCCCTCATGTCTGATTTATGAAGAGATTTTGTCACCATATTTTTTTCTCGCTCCTCGGAGCTACCCCGTCGCTGGGATTCGAAGGCTCGAGCCTCCGGTTTGTGCCAGAGATATCTCGAGAGCCTCTTCTGCCTCGACCCGGATAAATATACTGATGACTGTGGCATTAACGGCAAGATGGTCCACTTTCGTCTGATATATCACCCGCCAGCATATACGCGTCTCAGGAATTGTAACGTTTTGTTGGGGTGATCCCGCTGGAAACTCGGCCCCTACCAGTGTGAGGAATGACCCACTTCCGTGGGGGATCGACCGATGACTTAATCCTTGACTCATTGTCAATGAGATCACTTGGAATACCAAGCACGTAGTGGAGATTATCATTACGTTGCAGATTCTCCGGTAGTTGTGTTATAAAGATTCTACTGGCGATCTTAATGATTCTTTTAGTATCCCTTCTTGCAAAGGTTTTAGATTGGGTATTTAGTAGTATAACCTGTGTCCCCCTAATTTTTGTGTCCCCCACTACGAAATTTGTACCACTGATTGGTAGGTTGATAAGTATTCCGAAGACGAAAGAATTTCGCGAATAATGCAGAATTTAGCTTCATGCAAGATGCTAACTGGCCAAGAAATACCCTGGAAAAGATGGGGAAGTTCGGCGGATGGAAAAAGCGCGTTGATGTGCGAATCGGGGGTGGAAGATTCGCGGTGACGGTAGAGTCTGGCGAATCCGATAATCTAACGTGATGTCTGCGGCCCGAAATACCGTCAATATATGCTGGGCGACCCTACTCTTCCTAAACAGCGGGTCGACAGAAGCTGACGGGCTCGTCGATCCGTCGCGCGAGGCTGCCAGGATCGTTTTTAACGATGTCCTTTGCAAAATCTACGCCAGGACGGACTCCTGGCGTGTGACAGCTTCTTCCGCCCTACACCCGGTCGCCACAACCCGAGACTTCCGTCGACGAGCCATTACTTTCGCTTTCACCATTTTTTTCTAACCGTTTCGTCCCCTCCCGTTAGCCCACCCTTGCTACTTCACAGACTTCCACAGTCAGGCGTACGAACCTGGCAGTATTCGTCGCAGGACATTTGTCGTACGCGAATATGCACGAGGGGCAGTGACAGAACAGCTGTAAGAAACGTTGATGCCCTCGACAATTTCAGCCCTCGTAAATCATTCAGATCAGTGCCCTGGTAAGAAGGGCATCATCAACAGCGTATGTAACATCGTTCGGTAACAATTTTGCTAGGCGAAAGGATGTTTTAGATGTTAAATAACGATAACGCCAAACGTACCACGCCTGGTATTAAACTTTGATAGAACTATATGTTTGTTTTTTCGTTTTTAGATAAAATCAAAAGAAAGATATTAATTCTTTTTTATTAATATCTAATGTTATTTTGTGCATTAACTTCTATTTCATAACCGGTCATTTGACGTTTCGTATTAAGAAGGGCTGGTTTATGAACATCATCTTGCCATAAATGCCACAGACTGATATCTCGAGATAATCACTCACGTTTCTCGATGACATCTTTCAGCAGGCCGGATAATTGTGCGTCACTGTACACTACTGTGGGCTGTTGCTTTCTGGGGGTCTTCGCTCTCTTCGTTGGTTTCTTGCTCGCCGGCGCTGCCGCACTCCTACGGCTCGAGGATTTTCCAGCTTCTTCTTCATCCTCGTCCTCGCTGTCCTCCTCGGAATTACTGGCAGACTGCGTTTCCCACGACGATTTACCTTTTTGCACAATACGCGGAAGTGATATAAATTGTTCCCGACGGGCAACCCCTCCTTCCCTTCTACCTCTGGTATTTTGTCAATGTTACGCTCGCATGACTTGCTCGCCCTCACTTTTAACCATTCTTTACGCACATGCCGTTTGTTTTCGTGTTTGTTACAAGCGAATTTCGGGTATTGAATACAACCGGCGCCAGAGAACTACAATTCAAGCTGTACAGTTTTATGGAGTGCATTTTGAATTTTGGTCGTATCGTGAAAACAAAAAGTAAACGAATTGAAGTAACTGACGTATTTTTTGCAATCGAAATTAAATTCCATTGTCGTACAGTTAAATGGTAAAAATAGGTATAAAAGATAACAAAGGTTAATTCCATGAACAGAGTAAATCAAACCATCGCCATTAGATTCCATTCAGAAATCCCATGCTTGTGATGGGAGTCGACGGCATGCACTGAATACAAATCTGTCGTTGAAAGGAAAGGCTGAGGAAACAGGCAACCGGGAGGAAACAATACTCATGATAAATATGAAATTCCTGGCCAACTCACTACAGGAAGAGCAGGAGTGATATTGGCACGGGACTAAGAAAAGTGCGGCTGGAATTCGCGTTCGCCCGATATTAAATGAGATTTGTATTCCGCGACGATTCCACCATAGACCTCGGCAGCTGTATCGTTCGTGAAAGAGAGAGCGCGCGCGAAACCGATATTACCCTCAGCTACCTTTTCCATATTTATGAGATCAACTTTGGTCGAAGTAAAACAGACAAATCCGGCACGGCGTAAAACTCCGTGAGTTGAAAGTACACGTACAGTGTATCCCGTAGAAAAGACAGAGAAAAGCAAGCGTATCCTGCTCGACGGTTGCGCTCTAAATCGCGTATTTCCGTAGCGAAGATTAACGTATCTATCAGTGTCGAATCAAGTGGGAAAAGACGAGAGTCGTGCGCCGCAAGAAATCCACGAGTGCAAACCAACGAAATGTGCACTCTATCAACTTGAACTTTGGAAACAGTTCCACTTGTACGAGAAAATAAGTTAAAACTTATTCGTAGTTCTATCACAGAAATAGAAAGTTTGGAAATGGAAGGAAGGAAACTCGAAAACGAATTTATAAAACTAATTATGTAATAAAAGGTAGGAAAAATTCTAGGCAATAAAATCTTTGAAAAATTAGCACTTACAACAAAATATTATTACTGTAATTTTGACTGTTTTTAAAAATCATACGAATTCATTGTCAGATTGTCGAACTCAAACTTGTTAGTACATATGTATAAATGCAAGAGCTGTGGAACTTTCTACCGCAAACGTATAATGCAGTGTACACTGAAACGAACAAGAGCGCTCGAACAATCTCTCGGAGAACTAGTCGAAGCCAACCATGTCAGATCCCAAAGGATTCTTGCGTACGGGGAAGCCCCTTCGAGTTAGGTCCTAATGAAAAAAATAAATAAGAAAGCTCGAGCGAAGGCTCGGCGGAGTCACGTACGAGAATTATCTGAGAATGAATCCACCTAATTCGATAATTCCATTTGCCGCGTGGAACCAGAGAAACAAGAGGACGCGGCGAGAGAAACAAAGAGGAGAACGAAAGGGAAGCAAGGGAGAGAAAAGGTTCCAACCGGACTCGTCTTTTTCCGGTAATATCGACGAAAGCTTTTTTCCCGGCTCGTAAAGAACCAACGGGGAAAGGGGATGCGCGGCTGGAAGGGCGAGGGAACGAGAAAGGAAAAAGAGAAAGTGAGTGAGTGAGTGAGTGAGTGAGTGAGTCTGCTAAGAGGAGATTCCGTACAAATTGATCTCTGCTCTTCCTTTCGATCGAAGGCCATAGTGACTATGACGCTCCGGTCGAACGATTCGCCCTTTTTTCTCTCTTTCTCGCTCCCCGACTCACCACCCCCCACCCACACCCCCTTCCACCCTATCTGGCGTTTTCTTCAGCATCATCTGCTCCTCCTCAAGCGGGCGCTCGGCCGAAAACGTGTTCGCTCTATGCAGTCGTCGGCAATCGTGTTACCGGGAAGACTGATCGAATGGGAATAGTCGCGGAATCTGAGGACAGCAAGAAAGCAAGACAGATGCGAATGGAATGGGATGGGATTGGCTGGAATAAGGGATGTGCTCTTCAGACCGGCTGGAGACGCGCGAGAAGAGATGCGGAAAAAGGGCTCCGCCAGGAGTAGATGTACGGCTTCAGACGACACCTGCGGAAAGGGGAAACATGCACACCCACACACACACACATACACAAGCATTGCACATGTGGTGGTGAAGAGCAAAGGATGTCCTCGAGTACACTCACCATTGCTTTTCCTCGATCGCTTTTTGCGCAGCTCCTTGCGGTCCTTCGCTAATCCCAACTCCAAGAGCTTCTCCTTGATCTTCGGCTTCGGACGCTTGATGCGTAATCCATTGTGAATCAGATCTACCGGATCTGTCGGGAAAAAGTGACATGTTGGAGCAATCGTATTTAGTTTAACAGTTCAAAATGTCTGCTTGGCACTAGAGCCACCAATAATATTAATTTTATGTATTCGGGTAATGAGAATACAGAAATAAAATCTTCAACATTGCAGTAGAATCAATTCAACGTTCTAAATTCACAATGTTAAAGTATAGATTTGAGACTAAAGAAATGAAAAAAAAAAAACACTTAATAAGATCGTGGGTTAAGATTCGTAATAAAATGATTTAAAATGTTACGGAATTAATAACGAAAGTTTTGACGGCGTATCGTAGCCTTCGCTCATAACATGCGAGAAAATGTTCGAGGCTGACGGTCCTGGAACTTTGGGCGAATTAAAAGGAGGTCGAGTATAATTTCGGCAGCTAAACTTACAGGAAACCTGACGAAAATTGGGCAAGTTTTACAAGACTTTCGAAAACGTTTCTGTTAGCCTGGAATATTATTCTTCGTTCGTCCAGCGAGGGGTTAAAATTATTGGCTAGCTGGCAAAGCAGCCGTTACCGATGTTCGCCGCTTAATTAAATCTCAAGGATCGCCAGGGCGCCAACGAATTCTGGCTCGACCGAGAGATTTCTGAAATTCTTCCACGCTTCTCATGTAAATCCGAGTCTGAGCAGTAAGAACCTCTACTCAGACTTGGATCTCGACTCAAGGAAGCGATCGTGTAAAATTAGAGATGAAATTGTAATCAAAATGCAGTCCTAAGAACTCTCAGGAAAGGTGTAGAAATTACCATCATCGTCTTTCAGTTGCTCCCACATTTCCGTGAGCTGTGCGACCTCCTCTTCGCCCCACTCTTTGGGTAGCCTCTTTTGCACTTCACTACGGACTTTCTGAAAGTATACGAGATAGAAGAGCCTATTTGAAACACCATAAATGAAATAAAACATTAAATAAAAGAACACTAAACACACTATAATGGCAGACTAATTATGACAGACATATAAATAGTATAAAACAAATGTAATATGATATAAGGGAAATGAAAAATGTAAAAGGCATACTCAACGTCTCATACAACGAAGTAATTTTAATTTTCATGCACATATCTTTTACATCCTCCCGCCATTCGTTGAAGTCCTGGAAGAGGCGCACAAGTCTCTCTAGAGTGGCAGTTAATTTTTCCCGGGAGATCGCTCGGCATTAGCTTAAGTGAATATGAGAGGAGCAACGTCGTGGCGCGATACTTGGTGTGCTGCGTCGCCGTCGTTCAAGGGGGCGATGGGTATCCACGCATGAAATTATTTAAATGCTACGCTTCCGCGAGCGGAGCCACCCCTTCGAGCCCATGGAATCGATAGAGCCCTTGGCCTATTCGCCCTGCCTTGGTCTCACCCGTTCTTCTACTCCCGGCTGCTCATTTTCCTCATCCCTTGTTTATTCCGCCCCGGAAAATGTATTAGCCTTCTGCAGCCGAGTGCACACTTTTTCGTCGCTTCAACCAACTCGGCCCATCCAGCTGTGCCCGCACAGTGAAAAGCAATTACTGGTGGTACTGACTTAATTTTCTACCTAGATTTTATTTGCCACTTGCATTTGCTAATCGTTTATTATGACTAAAAAGCTTGTTTCATTTGTTGTCAATGTAATTAATTATTATAATTAATAGTACTCCTTCTATTTATTTATTTATTTAAGGTGTTTGTTCAACAGATTCTGCGAATATCAATAAACCGATGCGTTGATTTCTTGACATAATTAATTCAAAGGTAAGTGATTTGCTCTGTGCATGTTCCTATGACATTCTTAAACATAAATTCTCAGTCGTTCGCATCTTGAGAAAGGTAACTAGCTTAATTAATCGCGCGCGGATAAAATTTCGAGAGATTCCCTTGAAATGGTCTTCCGGCGAAGCTCAAAGTCTCAAGGGTGAAAGGCCGCTTCCCGTCGACGCGCAGTTAATTAATAGAACATATAGTGCGAAAGGTAATCAGAGTGATGTAGCGATTTTAACAAAGCTTCGCGCAAGAAACTTGCCTCGGGATCAATAGCACTGGCAGCAATCGAATCAACTCTACCTAAGGGGGAAACATAGAAGGGCAAGGCTGACGGTGACCCTAGCCACCTAAGGGCTGTCTACGCAAAACTAATAATTAATGTCCCGCCAGACCATGAACTTGTTGGGAATTTCTGGAATGCTTCGCCACTCAATGAGATCGCGTGCCAAGTGTATTAAGTCGTATCCAATACTAGTCGGGTATCGGTAAAGTTTGCAAACTACCTCAGTGATTAATTAATGACGAAACCGGTGCAGATATTAATTACTGGATCATATTGCAAAATTGTTTTATAACTCCATTATTATGATTGCACCGAACAGAAATATATTTTATTTTGCATAAATTACGACAGAGTTTTTTGGAATAAACTTGAGGGAAATAATTACGAGGGCAGAACAACTCGCTGGTGAAATCCTTTTGTGTAAAGTGAAATTAATATAGAATCATATTACTGATGACAGCAATCAAATGAAATGTACACTCTAGCAAAAATTCAATCGATCTTTCGAATAAAATGAACTTGTCTCAGGTTTTTACTTCAGATTAGATTTGACTGTAATGTACGTCCTCCAAATGAATATTCTTCAAGGAATCAATACTCTCTCCAGGGTAGGCGGGCTTCGTACGAATGGGCATTTCGCGATTCGCATCATTTAAAAGATAAATCGCACTGACAGAAATGCCGAGGGGTTCGAAGCCAAGAATTTCGCTTCAGGAGGAATCAATAATAGCGGGCGAGCGATGTAACGTAATCAGGCCCCCATGACTCTGGTACAGGCCTCAGCTAGCAATGATTAATCGTCAATTTCCAAGTGGTAATACGGTTTTAACGGCGCAAGGATATATCGCCGCATCGTCGCCCCCAACCGCCTATCCCTTTTACTTTCCTCTTCTCGATCCCACTTTGCGCGCATCCTCTCTTGCCTCTCGACGATGCCTTCGACCAGGTAATGTCGCCTGATTATCCTTATAACGCGTCATCACCATGATAGCGCGCCGGATTTCCCTCGCACAAAAGCATCCGACGCAGCAGCCTTCCCTGTAATCTCATCCCTCCCGGTGCGCCAGGCTGAACTTGAGAGGATGTTCTGTACGCCCTATTTAATATTCCTCTGACGAAAGGTGCAACTATCGCAGTTAGCACTCGCACGTTCATGTACTCGAAAACGACACCTCCAAGTAAGACTTCATTGGAGATCGAATCTTTTAATAAGACCTTTAATAATTCGAAACTCAAGATCCGAATTGGGATCAAGGATGAAAACTTGAAGAGTATCATCGAGTAATCATTAACACATTTTCATTAATTGATCACAGAAGTTGTGTGATTTCTCGAAACACGCATGTAAAATGAAAGTAAAAAATGACTGATTCAGAATGACAAATTTCTACACTTCATTGACTTATAAAATGTGCAAGTAATTATCCAAGCATAAAAGTTTAAAGGTCATGCAGATTAAAGATCCCATTTCCACGTATGCGCACTTGCCTGACAAAAAATCTGTTCCGATAGGATAGTGTGCTTTCCATACACAGTTATTCGTCCGGCTCACTGACACACATCCACAATAAATATAACTCGGCCAGTTTCCACGCCAGTGGCGCGTAGAAATTTAATGCTTATGTAAATTGGAGACCTCGTTTCTACGTACCTACGTCGCCATGTAAATTTTCTTTAAACTTTCAAGCGGCTGCGCTGCATTCGCACGCTTTTTTCACGCGCTCGCGCGCGCACGTTTTCTCGTCGTATACAATAAATAATACATGAGACAGTAGTCAGTCGTTCGCGAAAAGGTTCCGCTGCAAAATCCTATTGTAACGAGTTGCCCGTTGGAGAAGTTGCCGAATAAAGGGATTATTCAAAAGGCGGAAGGGGTGGTCGGAGTGGTGGAAGAGAGAGCGAGAGAGAACGCACGACATGCAGGAAAAGGGAAATGGGTAGTGCAGTTCAACGAGAACTCATTAAAATCTCTACTTCCAATGGCACTCTATATATTGCTAATCCAGTGGCAACTTTTCCACCTGCGATTTTCCTCCCTAGCTGCCTACTCACATATTTACAGGGAGATCTACGGTTGTCTGTGGCTGGGATATAATATGTATATTATTAAAATCGAAAACTGTCGACTATCAATAGTTTTGAACGAGTTCTTGGTAATATTAAATATAACGAAACATTTTATTTTGTAATATTAGGCGTGGGTAAAAATTTTAGTTCCAAGGCTATCGTATCACCCTGTACAGAGTGATTTCTTTACTCAATTATACCACGTTTGATGTTCTTCAAGAAATAAATTACTACCGGATAATGAATCAATTATTGAAAAGTACTGAACCTATTGGAAGTGTGTTTTCCGGATGCTAATGAACGACGAAGCAGATTCACATACGGCCACATCATTCTGTATGTATTACACATATACACACTCAAGTACGTTGACCAGAATTAATGCACTGTAAGCACGTAACAAACCGGGTTGCATTGTTCGAGTGTAACGAGGTCAATTGCACATCGGACACTCGATTCACAGCTAAATCGTTGCGTTATATCAACAATTATGGAATTGTTTATACGAAAGCATTGGCGCCCTCGAATTGCAGTACATCACCGAAACATTCCCGATGATTTTCCATCGCCAGAATAATTCGGATGCGCGTAACGGGAAATTCCAAATGGTTCGCGATATCTCATTAACATCGTTAATTAAAATAGCATCAGCGCGGAAGCGTAGGTGGCGCTGAAGTGTTTACAGCGCAGCGTCTAACAAGATACACCCTTAATGGGTCGCCAGGAAGGGAGTGACGATGGGGGTACGAGGGTTAGGATGAGGTTGAATTAGTTAAGTTAATTAAACTTCTCCACGGCGTATTTTATACGGCAGGTGTTCCCTCGTTAGCATGCGGCTCGAAAAATTTTTTGCTAATGGTGTTGGTGACAGCCGTTGCCTGATGCAGGGAGAAAGAAGTAATTACGATTCCGTCTTCGATTGGAATGTAAGTAATGACAGTCATTAGGGCCCGAAATGAACTGTGAGAGAAGCGAAAAGTTATCTTCGAAAATAATTACAGAACTATATTAGTTAAACCATCTATGAGAAATTGTTAATGCACTGCTAACTATCTTCACTTTGTTATCAACCACAATTAAATATTTGAAGAGTAACATATTAAAATAAAATATATTCATTTTATATTATCACACGAAACATTATGAAAGTATTGTTGAATTACGTGCCAGTTAAGCACCCATTAAGCAACCCCGGCACCCCTGAGGCCCCCGCCGGCGCACTCTAAAACTTGGCTGGGCCGTAGCGAATTCGATTTTTATTCGTTCATTAAACGCGAAAGTTGGCGCGAAGCGACGCCATCGGTTGCCAGGAGAACTTGCGCCATCCAGATAAAGTTTCACATGCAATTAAGTGAAATGTATTATCGCTCGTTCCAAAGGTGGGCGGGACGCAAATCGAGCGAGGGTTGCTCGCAACATTATGATCATTTGAGCGCACGTATGGCCTTTGAAAAGGCTGGCTTGTGTAGCGAGCATTAGCTTTTCTGAAACTGGTCAATACAGGGCGTCGAAGTGGCGAAGCGCCATGAATGGGGCTCGAACGCACAGAAGAGTGATACAGGTCGCGCTTGAAATGGCAGCCTTTTGAAAAACACGGCCGCCAATGCACGCACGCTTGTCCCAATGTTTGAAACTGACACTGATGCATATACGCGCCGTGAAAATCCTGAATGCTAGTGGAGCACTGGCGCGGAGAATCATTCAATACAAAAAATCAGGCCATCCCAAGCGAGCAATCACTGCTGAACGTCCAAGCACCCCCGGAAAGTCTTGTTCCCAAGTTTACTGGCTTTACGACTTAACTTGCGCTAATTCAGCAAGCACTGCATTCAGCAAACGATATGTTTCAAGACTCGAAAGAGTTTGCTTCGAAATGTTATGAATGTCGGATTTTCAGTCTGAAGGAAGTTTTTCTCAACAGCAGTAAATTGTAGGTTCGAAAGGGATTTCTAAATGATTCTCATTACTAAATCTCATTTCAATTCTGTTGAAGACAATTTGAAATGTTATTACTACTTCAAATTTTTAATACGTACAAATTTCCATTTTGTACAATAATAAACCAATAATCATTACCACAGTCAACTACTGAAATATCCAATCCGTGTACAAGATTATTACAAAATCGCACGAATAAAATCGGGAAAGTTTTGAGGTATAACGGAGCTGCAAAGTAAAACTTGCCTTTCATCGATTAGTTGGCAAAGTCGCCAGTCACTTCCTGTGGGTGTCAATGCGACATAGTGAGAAGTTGAAGATAAGGGCTTCCAAGAGCGGCGCGCGATAAAAATGTTTATACGTGTCTAGGAAGTGGCAGAGGGCAAACAGAGCGATAGCTTGGGAAAAGAGGACTGACGTGCGGGCCAAGAGAAATTCCACGCTCGAGCGAGGAGTGTGAACGACCGGCGAGCTTAATATTCGTGTCACGGGCGGCGGCGTGCGAAGGAAAAATTTATTATTGCGATCGTGCGCACCTCGAAGGACCGGCAGAGGAAGCGGCCAGGTCAATACGACACAGACCCGCACTATTAGCGGAATTCTCCGGAAGACGTCTTGAAATTTCTCTCGCAACCATCAACTAGACAGGCGTCGACGTGCCAAAGCATCCGGACAATTTTTCTACCTCGTGTAATTGAAATCAAGTTGCAGCTCGATCGTTTGTTGCGCATTCAGTTCACTCTACGGGATTTGCTGCGGTAAATTGATTGTTGAGCGACAAGCGATTTTTGGTAATCGGATTTCGATGCAGAGTGCCACATAGTGGCGCGGGGCTTCAGAGATTTTTGATTTTGATATTATTGACCGGTTGAAAGCTCAACAAGATTGGCAGAGAAAGGATTCAATTTACGAACGTATGCACCTTTTAGAGATATTCATTACTCGTTTATACATACACGTATTATTTTTATTAATACATATATTAGCTATATAATAGTAAATATACAGAATGTTAAGCTTACTGCGTCATTAAATATAATTGGCGATTCTTTACATCATTGGCGTGGCTACCAGAGGAATTCTATCCTCGAATTTTTAGCTAGTTTTAATTAACTTTTTTACACGTGCCTATTATATCACGTTTAATCAATTCGCGGCTTAAATCAATGACATGTGACGGTTTACAGACTGTATAAAGAGCCGCCATAAAGGAGGAAAAAAAGTTGCTGCTGTGAAAAACTCAGGGTGCCAGTGTAGCTAATCCGAACGATGGATCGTCGGGGATTTGGAAGGTCAGAGGATAGTTCGCAGGACATTAATGAAGAGAGTGTCAATGAACCGTTAATAGCTGCGTCTCGTTAATTTCTGCTTCGTCCCTGCGTCGAGACAGCGTGCAGACAAAATTTCATTTAATTTTTCCTGGTAGTGGCGGAAAGGTCAGTTGTCTCTGTTTCCGAGAGGATTAAACGCAAACTTCAGAAATAGAAATCGAACAAGCTGCACTTGACACCATAATCGCAGGATCGGTGGGTAATCGAATTCTAATTGCGTGGCATAATTTTAATTGGATTGTCCTCGCTGCCATTACGATATTAGTACCATTCGACTTGGTGAGTCGTGTTGAAATAATTTCACCACCTTTGTCTTCGACCTCAATGCGTTTAAGTGAACACCGAATTTTCCGAATGCACTTTAATCCGGCACTGAATACTTTCTTTACAAGAAACTAACTTTTTCATGAAAAATATCTACGGATAACTATGAGAGAAAAGTGATAGTAGAATAGATGGTGTGAGTAGGGAAAGTCGTAGTGGAATCCCCCTGCTGTAAGGGAACTGCGGTGCTTGGCGGACAGTGTGGAGGGGTTGGAAAAAAGAGGGATGTCTTAAAGGAGGAAGGGACTGGTAAGCACCCCAAAGGATTGTCTCCTGGAGAATTTACAGTATCCCTGGCTATTCACCAGCTCCATTTTTTGCATATGTTGAGTCCCGTCAACGAAGGGGGACCATACAGAAACTTATTTTCAAGCTTCCCAAGACCTCCACCACCTCACTTCCTCCCTGTCGGCTTCTTCAGATTCATAAATCGAGCTGGAATCACTGACCGTATGAATGTGTGAATACTCTCTTTCCCTATCACAAAAGAAATGTATATCCACGCTTGCGAAAATGGATGTTTCGAAAAAATTGGAAGTCTTGTAATAGAGAGAAGAAGCAATTCAAGCACTCGAGTACTTGCAAATACAAAAAACCTGTCTCCATTGAGGTCCAAGGAAAAAGAAGTATTTCCCACAATACAAAAGAATCCCCACAATCTCCCACAGTTGTCCGCTTTCCATACACCCGGCACAAACTGCTTACATTCAAATTTTTATTATCCCGATCCCAGTGAAGATGTCCCATATTTCAACCCTCTCCCGCGGCACCCTATTCTCCCCTGGCGCGCGTCCTTGCCACGAAAGGTCGATTGAACATCGCCGGCATCACCGGAAGGAGACGTATGCGGATATTCCGATATCCGAGGGCTACGAGAGTCACGTAATGGCGAAGCCTGTGAAGATCGGGATCTTAATAGGCAGCTAAATATCTTTTTGAGTGCCCGGTAAGAAAGCATGTGGGCCTGGGCCACGTAGGCGTCGTAGATCATCGACGAAACAATTCTCGAGAATGTTCCCACTCCACCACTTGGATGATGTTCATCATCCGTTCAACCCCCCTATCACCGAGAAAGCGAACTTTTTTGCCGAGTCCACAGTATCCATGAGCTTCCTTCTCTCGTTCGATCTAATTCGAATAAAAATCCTGGCAGTAAGTTGCGTTCGAAATCGCACATCGAGGGGAACGCAGAGCGAGAGAAGGGGAAACTTTCGATTGCTTCGTACGCAAGCACGACGAAAAGTTAAGAAAATCCTTCGGGTGCTCTCGCTTTACGATCTCCCGCGGCAGTCGGGATTCTTGCCGCCGACATGCAAATGTCTTCGTAGATTTTCCATATACATACATTGCCGCGCCGAACTTCCCATGGGCTGCTGGGGGTTACGTATATAAGCGTCCCGAGTTAGTGGAACGTGTAATCTTTTTCTTTAACTTTACTGTGTTTCTTACTGGGAATTTGTCCGTGAGTAGCTTGGTTTCTTTTGGTATTAAATTTCGTATCGGATTAATACTTCGAATAGGGTTTTTGTTGATGTTCTCTCATGTAATTTTTAAGGGCTTATTATACTTCAATACTGTATTGCATGAATTAACGTGGATGAGAAATTGTTTTGCGGAAATATTAACTGTCCGAAATCTTATCTCTTTGACGATCTTAATGGGATTCGCATGGAAAGTACGAAGCGGGGTGAGTCAGGTGGCACCAAATTAGAAACAGGATATCACTCACCTTCGAATTCACGAAGAGGCACATCTCTTTGAGCTTCTTAATGACTCCCCGTCGGGTGCGATCTTGATTGATGAGGTGCTCGAGGATCCAGTCGACGAGATCTGAAAAATGGGTTTTTCGGGTAAGAGTTGACGCTTCTTGTGCTCAGCCGTCTATGATATATTCCCGTAGTCTTTCATCGCCCTGGCATAGTTATGGGCCGCGAGAGAAACTTTCGCGGGAAGTCATCCTTATCGGCAATCCAGCTACTACAAGAAACTACCGGCGTACAAAACAGGTACCTCTTTCGAAGTACCAAAAAACGAAAGCACAGTCATTCATAAGGAAGCCGCGCCTATTTTTCCTAGACTCTGGAGTTTCGAGCAATAAAACGATCGTCATACACACCATAAAAAGATTCTCCAAAGTTCTGTCATTTGCAATGTACATTGGTAGACACGAGTAACAGCAAACTTAGGAGAAGTGCACTAAAGTAATTTCGCTTTTGCAGAAAACACTCCGAAAACACCAAAGGGAAACATTCTATATATGAGCGGCGCCGTTGGTTCTACCGATGGGAAAAACGCATACCTTGGGAATACTTGTTAGTTTGATGCTCCATAAACAGGGTGCGTAATTCATCCTCTTCTGTTTCGGTCCATAAGGCACGCGACACTTTCTTGTTGGAGGCGGATTCCTCGTCGTAACCATTGGCCATCATGTTTGCGTCCCGGGTGGTCTTCCAGAAGAGCAACTCCATGTACGCCTTCCGGTTTTTCTCAGCCACCTCGGCGAAACGCCGGATTATGAAGACGGCAAACTTCTGCAGCTCCTAGAACACGTGAATCAGCGTCGCGTCTGAGCCGGGAAGAAACGATCTCGTTTCCGTTCAATGTTTTGCCGAGTGGAATTAAGTCCATATTATTACATTTTTTGTTTTTTTTGTTTACGGTAGTAAATATCGTATACTTTTAACAGGTGCGATAAGAAGGCCTTTGATATAAATTCTGTGACAGCAAATCATATAAAGATGTTAATGTAAAATTATTTTTCGATGCACAAAAGTATTTTCCGAAGTATATTCTCATATTAAACAGTTCGTAATATCTGAAAGTTACTCACCTTGTGCTCCGGATTTTTCGACTCGAGGATCCGCTGGAAAATGCGGAATACCGATGCTTGAAACATCATTCCGGGCATTTTGCAGTCCCACGCAATGCGATGGAGCATTTTCGTGACGTAGTGGTTTACCTCGAGCGAGTTCGTGTCGAAGCGATGAAGAAGAATGCTCAATGCTTTCACGATCTTCACGTTCGCGAATCTTTATGAAAATGTTCGTTTGAGATTATAACTTTTCTATTTTTAAAACTTTTCATTGAAGCTTTTCATTTTGCCGTGTTTGAATGAATACCTGGAAAGGAACTCGAAAAAGTTGAAATTCGTTTCTTCAACTACAGTCGCTGCAACATCTTCTTCGTCTTCCTCCTCCTCCTCCTCCTCATCGTCAACTTCTGAGAAAGCATCGGTAAAGAAAAAATTGCAAAGTATTTGCAACAAATGCTCCTTTGTGCCTGTAAGGCTATCGATGACCTACCTGGCAGGTGATTAAGAGAAGTCTCGATGTCCTCTTGGCTCTCGTCCCTTTGGGGAAGCGGATCCTCCTCGACCACTTGAACATAGAAGAAAAGCGCCAATCAGTATCTTAACACAATACTTCTCAATATCGCGACGATCTTCAGAAATAGTTTTAACGAGGGCAGAACGGTATAACAGCTACTAAACTTGAAAAGAAGCTGAAGTTCTAGTAAAACTGAAAGAACTGTATCTAACTATTACGTATTCTTGATAATCACAAAGTTACTGAGAATAATTAAGTGAACTATTTTTCTTTATTCACTTCTACGTTGAATCTTAACAAATAGCATTGGATGTACAAACAGGCACTCCAATTTTAATATACAAATACAAATTATTATTTTGTGCAATAATATAGCAAATGTCTGCACGTCTATAACTTTATTTATCATTATGATTAATATGTGTCTACAAAAATATTATTAGTAAATGAAATTTCATTGCCACTTATTAGAGGTTCTATCTTTAATTAGAATGTTACACATTCAACTCAAGTCCAGTGCGATCTGAAATCTTGTCTGGCGCGTCGATCGCTGCGGTGGCAAGATTTTATGGGAAAAGTTCGGGGTTATTTATCTGAAATGGGAAAACGGCATCCGTGCATCGGCGAACTTTTGATCAGCAATGTATATAGCGCATGGTGCTCGCGGACGCTTTCCCCTCCCAGACGTCTTTTTACGAGTGCGACGTGCACCAAACGAAATTAATGACAGCAATCGTCGATGCCAGACGGCTTCGAGAGGCAGCTCGATTGCGATCACAAGAATATCGGCCAGACATTTTCAAACTGCACTCTCTCGTATTAGTCGCGCTTGATTGATTGTTGGTTGTTACTTCCGCTGCAAATTTAAATTGCGCGCGCGACGGCAAATTTTCCAACACACATTCACACTGTCCGGTTCTGTAAAACTTGGTTGTTTAATATTGAGGCACTAATATTTAATTGACGTCTGGATTTGCTTTCATTAGTTTGTAGTGGAAAAAGTGTATTTTAGTACTCGTAAATTTGTGCTCCAACCAATGTATAATAAACAGTAGTTGTACGACAATAAGATTTTCGTAAGTCAGAAATAAAGGGAAATAACAATAAAAGAAATATATCCGGTGGTAGTACATGTGTGCAGAGGATCGGCCATTCTTTTTCAAGTTTTTTGGGTATGATGCCCTTTGGAGAACTTTGTTCAACAAACCAACTTCGTGCACGGATCCGAGGAACCCAGTTTGTTCAAGTGACGTGCTAGCACTGCTGTTTCAGTTTTAACTTCAGTTTAAACTTTTAATTGTTTCTTTCCCAGCCAGTCTTGCTACCGTTCCCTGGTAATGTGAAATGAAATAAGCCGGCACACGATCTTCACATGCTGGAACCGAAAAGTGTTCTTTCCCAGTTACGAATTTAAAAATACCCGGAGAAATTCCACGCTGCCACCGCGTGGCTGACGGGCATGTCCCTTATAAAACAGTTAGCGGACCCTTCACCGTTAATGTCGTCGTTAAAACAATTTTCACTGCACTTCAGGTGCACGCGCTGCCGCTTTGCTGCCTTCTCGTCGTTCGCAATGACAGTTCCGACCAACCTGTCTAGGCCGGAGTATTCGTTGCCAAGTACAAAGGGCTTTTAACGCAAATACGTCACTCAACACGTGTTAAAGTGCATTCATTTTTTTTGTTTTTTCGAGATCTGTGACTGTTTCTGCAACTTGGTAAGACTACATTCGATATTTTTACAATACAATATTAAAGGTATCAATAGCGTAAAGTACACCATTCAACAGAAACATATTAGCTTCTTAGTTCAAAGCGAACAATAGCGGTTGTATTACTCAGTGGTTTTTCTTTCCCCATAGAAAGGTCAGAGGGACAAGGGAGATGATTTTGCATTAGCACTTAAGTCTACTTTGCTACTCGGGCGAAACTATCCTCTTCGCTTTGCCGCAATCCCCTCACTTGCATTCTTACAGTGTAACTTCGAGAGAATTTGCATACACCCAAAGCGCACCCTTCATCCTTCTGTTGTACATCGCCGCCGGGATTGCCAGAGAATTCAATCTATTCATCGAGGACGTAAATACTCGCGGAACATAAAACGACCGTTAGCACTTGTCGACGTATTATGGGTGGAAAATTCTTTCCTACCAGCGATCCCATTGTATAGAAAACGAAAGGGATTTCGCTGGATTATTTCTGTGATTTCGTTGAGTGATTTAAGTCGTATTCTATTGAATGATTTAGTCGTATTACAATTGGCAATGCTTCTTTGTAAGACTCTCATATATTTGCAAGCGAATTATGTCAGATTGAAACAATTCTTCAATATTAAGCACTATTAAAGACAAAGACTTACTTTTTTTTAATCATAACACATTTGAATTCTTATATTATTTGTTTCATTTTATTTCACTCTAATATGTATACTATAGAAAGCCTATTGCCACGAGGCCTAATTAATTGCGCGGTGCATAATTAGAGATGCAGGGCGAAAAGCTTGCAAATTACATCTTACGGGAAGAGCGTATAGGCGCTTTCGCCGGGCACCTGACACCAGGATGGACAAGTAGTCTGCTGAATATACAACGAGCGTGTCATTACTGGGGCGTCGACTACTTGACACCACTGAATGCTTGACAACACCGGCTCCTTCACCTTCCTCGGTCTTTGGGATATTAATTATCAGCTAATTCTGCCGCGGCTGGATTACCAGCCATTATCACATTGCATTATGGCACTTTTCATTGTGCTCCTGCTGTTATTCTTTTCCACGAATAAACCTCCCACTCGAGTTTTTAATGTAAGGAACACCGGCTTAATGGGCAGCGTCACTCTTGGATCACTCCTTCATTAGTCCGCCGATTTTTTGCCGCATGTTTTATTGGAGATTCGTTCGTTATTAGCGAAGACAAGAAATCGATTGATAATATTGTGAATTTTGTACCTTACAATATTATAATAAATGCAATGTACTTCCGCCTTTAAAGCCCTGGATTATGTGCAATATACATGGGAATAATATAGCGTTCTGTGCAATAGGCATGCCATGAAAAATTAAATATGTTCTCGCTTCTTACACCTACACAAATCTGCAGTGATTTAATCAAAATATCCGTTGGCACAAAGAACCGCAAAATATCTATAACTAAATAATAATTCAAGAAGTAATAACCTGCACGAATGGCGCATCTGCTTTGCAAAGTCTGGCAGCAAAACAACGTCGGAGGAGAAGAAACGCGGGTGCAAACTTCGCCGGCGCACGATATTACCGGGAAAGCCGGTGTCCCCAAAATTACAACGTACACGCACACAAGCATGAACACGCTCACAGACGAAAGTAACACTAGAAAAAGCATAACCGGGAGGAAGAAAGTAGAGAAAAAAAGAAGGGAAAAATAGAAGAGAGTCGAATTCATTCGGACTGGGATACTTCCGGCGCAGCCGGGAGCCGCAATGGAGCTCCGGATTAATCCGATTCGTTCAACTAGTTGGGCATGAAGAATTTAATAAATTCCACCTCTTTTTGCATTCCATTTCGCGGAACCGCGCGCGCTCTCACTGTTCTTCCGCCCTCCATCACCTCTGCTCTTTCCCACCCCCTCTCGCCACCACCCCTCGGGCGCTCTTTCTCTGACTCAATATTAATCCCAAAACGAAATGCCGGAACAATATGATATCCACTGCTGGTGGCGGCGGTGGAAAATTTAATCAAACGTCAAAAACGCGATTTACAATATCGGCGTTGCCGACTATCACACAGGTTTGCCCTGTTTGACAAAAGCCTACTTCAACCACCCCTATTCTCATCCCTCTGATCCATTTGCTTTTCTCGCGTTAACACGCTCCTCTCTCAATGACGGCTGTTCGAATTTACGCAGAAATTGTGAATACCAGGCAGTCAACATTCTGCTTTCCTTGCGATATTACTCGTTTGAAATATTGGATGCTTCGTTGATAGTTAAGTTTTCAGTTTAGATGTCGAGTGTAAGCTAGATATACTCCAAGTATAAGCCTGCTAGGTAAGCACAGTATTTATAGTAGTCGATAGGAAATCCGATTAAGAATTCATAGGCGAAGGATTTCCAGTCTCTATGGGACTCCTGGTAGTTCAGTTTTCTATACTGTTTAATTTTAGTACTTTGGCTCTCTCCATAAATCTTATAGCTTACTCGGTTTAAAGTGGCGATTGATTGGACAAGAGTTTAAGTCGAAAAGTATACTTTAACTTAGCAGTGTGCCCGCTGTGTTCAATAACTAGAACTACACTGGCGAGAAGCCCCCGTATTCTCGTCCGGTGTATTAACAGGAGGTGAACTTTGATAAAAGCAATCAGAAGCAATCAAAGTTCAACGGCGCGAAGCCCGAATTCGGTGTGGGCTGGACAATGGATTTCGGAAATCCCGGTGGGGCAATGGCGACGAGGTGTGTCCAAATGGCATAATAACTCAGGCGAATTAATCCTCGTTGTCCGCGTAATCACTGATAAACCAGGGGCAAAAGTGCACTGTCAAAGTTTCCCGATAACTCCGCGTAGCTCTCGCCCGTTACTCGACTATCGATCGTTCTTACTGTCCCTTCTAGCTACTCCGTATACTCTGCACCTGTGCATGCCTTGTATCGCCGTGTACACTGTTACTTGTCTGTGTGTAGAGAATGTCTCAAAAGTATAGTGTTACACTTCGATATCTTGTCAGGATTTTATTACGTGCCGATGATGAAAAATTCAAGTGGCTTTGTAATTAATTAATAATTGTCCGACCAAAAATTTTGACGGGACAAAAAAAAATTATAAGGGTTCGTAGTGAACTAAGCAACCCTAAGAATATAACAATTCCGAACGACGTTTTAAGAAGGGGTTTCGTAACGATTTCACTTCGCTCAGACTACACAGTTCTGCTGTACAAGCTAGTTTAATTAACAACTCACAATGCTCGTTTACTTTATTCTGGCTTAGATGATAAGATCATCAAACACTGAAGTGTCGTGCAAGAGTTTTGAGGAGTCCTGTACACATAGATATTGAATGTGTATGTTCATGCAGTCACAAGGTATCACCACAACGTGAGCCAGTGAGCACACAATCACAGGATCGCTCGGGGCACTTACTGCTACTACGCTAATGCGAGCCTGGTGCGAAAATCAGCACGTGCCCCTGTAATACCGCGACACCATGACACATACTACATGGCAGGAGAATGTTCCACTTAGACAAAGTGCTTTTTTCCTAAGAACTCAAGATTCAAGGCAAACATTAATTAGATTTATTCATGTCTCCTCTTTCAAAAAGCCGATACTTTATTCGTTTATGATTTATTTATAATTGGAATAGTTATGTATGACTGATTATACTATTATGATCATTATAATGCACTCCTTTATTCTCCCATTTAATTTAATTAATTAACCTATAGCAATTCCCAGTACTTTAACAGTACACATCACCGAAGCAAGGAAGTAGTATGAGTCGAGCATATGTCAGACATGCATACTCTGGTTAGAGTTGGTAACAAGATAGTGTCACGTGTACGTATTATATACGACACGAGTAGTATAATGAAATACAACATGTACACTCATACGTAATGCTCGCAGTAACATAATCGGTTCAACAAACGCCTAATAAAACACAAAGTGAATGACAATTTCAAAAGTAATTGCAAGTAGGTCATACGTATACGCGTGTACATGACATACATGGCGATGAGCCTACCAGGAAGTTTCCATATATGCGGGGAGGTTAATCGACGTAATTGCCTCGTTCCAGGCCGGTAAAGGGCCATTTGAGACACCAACGTATGTATAGCATGCATGTACGTATATCAAGGAACAATTACAGACGCGCAATTTGTGTTTATGCACGTCGCTTAGACAAGCCTGTTTACGGTATTAGTATTATGGCTGAATTACGCTTACACTGAAAAGCTGTTTCCCGCTCGCTAATTTTCGCTTTGGGATTGCTGGTAAACTTGCACAACAAAGCATTGCATTCTGTGACAGTCACTACAGGGACAACGTTTAATCGCATGGATTTTGTAGCGTTAATCGCCGAGACATCGACACTTCATTTACTTCGAGATTTCCCTTGAAGTTGATGGAGATAATATGGTGTTCCGAAAATAGGATTGTTTCTTATTTGGAAATGAATTCAACATTGGGAATATTATTAATGAAGAATACTAATATCCCAATAAAATAGTCCAAACTGTTTAACTAATTAACGAATTAATAATGTACGATTTGTTTATAAAATATTTTAAAGAGAAAGACTACTGAATTCATCTCAAAAAGAATGTGTTGGTCTTTGAACCGATACTTTCAATTCCTTTATTTCCCGCTTTCGTTACCGATCGATCGATCGATCCGACATGATTGCACTCGACGATGAAAGGCGATGCCGCGATCTTATTATCGAACATTCTTTTCAAAGTCCTATCGCGTAATGGGGGTTGTAACCCACATCGGGAAAAATGGGGCGCCGACGCGCGAGGAATAATTGCAGTGAAAAATTACGGGATCGATTCATGTATTGGAAACGTATCGCGAGTGTTTCTGAACGAGGAAAACGTAAGTCATCTTCTCGGCGGTGGAATCAATAGTGCTTAGTTAGTGGAAGAGGCTGAGGATATCTTCGAGTCTTGGAGCAATCTCGAGTCGGTGTTTCGGAATAAGGGCACGCTTGGCTCCTTGGACTATTCATCAGAGAGTGTCACTTCGATCGACCGAACTCACCGATGTCAAAGAAGCAATTCAATTAATGGAGCTGAATCGCGTGCAACTTTGTGTATCGTCGCGGAGAAGCTGGACGCAATCCAATTAGCGTGAAATCCACTCGCCGAGTCTAAGTCTGCTGGTCGAACTGCTTGCCGAGTTCGGCGTAGCACTGTTTATCCGAGGCTCACTGACATCAAACATCCGGATTTAGTACGCGCAGCTGTGATTCGGCAAATGTAATTGTTTTATTGCCGGTTCGCCTGAGTGCTAGGATTGTTTGCGTCGGTAACTGTGCCGATTGTATTGAGAAATACGATTCTCAATTTTGGACAACACGATACACCGATCTTAAATGTCATATTTTTTTAACAAATGCTTTATTGACACATTTAACTACATAGCAATAGTAAATGATTAGACTAATTATAGATTTATGGATGAACCGTCATACTACAATTGCAAACAAGTAGAATATTATAACATTACTACTATCTGGCGTAAAATATTACTTCTCCATCGCGGGGATTATTTCGACGTCGTTTTACTGGAGAACGGGAAGTAGCTGTGATAGGAGGACGCCGGCACTCAAGGCATCTGACACGGTCAAATCCTTTAAGATCGAGTCAGTAAGAGTCAGGAGCGCGAGAGATATTGTCAGTGGCTTTCATCGTGGGCGACTGAAATCAGAACATAAACGTGCGAGGATTTTACAGCCGGGTGGGTGCCGTTCTCGAGGGAGACGCTTTCTCCACTATCACCACTAGACGAGACTGGCTCAAACCCTCTGTGTATCTGGAGCGAACAGAGAAGCCAAGTGCGACTACCAAGAGAGAGTAAAAGAGAGCACGAGTTACCAGCATTTCGCAGTGTGACGTTTTAGAACCTGAGCGCTACTCAAGTGACTAACGACCGGGCGGTTGAGAGTTGACCACTGTTCTTAGTTCTTATGGCTGATCTACGACTGTTCCACCGCATTACTTTAGAATAATGCTACACAATGCATTTCAAGCACACAGACTACAATCGTACAACTTCTTACGAGTTGCTGAATTCTTAAATATAAATCTTTCTGAAAGAAAAGAGTGATGCCTGAAATATTTAAATATTAAGACACTGTTGTAAGGAGGCTGGTAATCTTGCGGTAGAATACCAAACTCTAGATAACGTAATAACATAAATGATACACGATACACAACCGTTCACAATGTAAGTGGTTGTACGCTCGAAATTGCCTGATCAAAACGCTATCTATCGAGTGTTTATGGCTGATCTTAAATAGCCGTTATTTACGGCGACTGCCCTATTGAGATTTAGCGTCACTTTTGGGGCTGCGTAACGCTGTTTACGGCATCCCCTTGAACGCGCTATAGCCATGGCATTTTAGGCATCGGGTGACCGTAAATTATGGTTTTCAGAACAATCGCCTCATGATTTAAACGCCCAGTTAACCTGCCATCAATATTTTATTCCCACTGGAATAGTCTGGCTTGCTTCTTCGTAAACTTCAGGTCTCTGTAAATTTGATCGTTTTAGAAATTATGCAAATTTACAGGAGATTTATAACCACCCTGACTTCCTTTGTCTCGAAGAAAATACATTGAAAATGCGTATAATAATCGATGATTCTTGATGGGGAAAAGCGATAGAGATTAAAAAGGTGCTTCTTAGCTTATAAAAATTATAACGTATCTCAGGATTGTTCACAGTAAAGACTGGGCGTCGCTGACGACCTTGTAGTTTCATTGTGCTTTTATTTTGAGATTTTATCTTTTACTATGAAGGTACGAATAAGATTAATAAAGCTGTCGCCAAGTTATCAAGGAATTTACATATTGATGAAGTATCTTTGCCAGGGGCATTGTAAATATCGCTCAAAGGCATGTATCACGTATAGCACAGAGTGAAATAACGAGTTTCGTAAAGTAGAAAGATAAATTGTATTACAAACTCCCTGCAAAAGTCCCGAACGGCACCTTTTTTCGCCGTGGATAACTCTATCCCTGGGCGCTTTAATGGGGCTAATTTGAATAATAGAATACGCAGTATCGTGCTAAAGTTCCGGCGTAATGAGCCGGACAATTTAAAAAGCCCTCATTCAACTCATTAATTAAATAGTTCAAAATTATCCGTCGGCCGAGCGTTATTTACCCAGGATAAAGTGTAATTATCTCTTGCCGTCTCGCTCTCTCGTTTCCGGCGCACTTGACACCGATCTCCCGTTACGCTGAAAATCTTGATCCTCCGGCCATTAATTTACGGGGTGAGGCTTGAGCAGCCAGTGTGGGAAAGTCATTATGCGATTGTATTACAATAAGCCAATAAGTGTTGTCTAACGCGCCCAACAAGCGTCCTTAGAAGGGTTAGTTATCTTCCGGAAGCTCTATTTTCGAAAATACATTAATATCAGTAAAAGAACGTTAATGGTCTACTATTACTTAACTTAACTTTAAATTAACCATTGTCTAGTTTTCTCACTGCTAATATGTCTATATAATCTAAAAGAATTATGAAAAAGGAGTTATTAAAAAAAATGTTGGGAATATCAAACGAATTTTACTATACGTTCTTTGTCAAATGCTAGAGATAAGCACGTGTCACTTGGCAAGTTGCTTGTCTGGCAATAAGTGAAGGGAGTAGGGTTTGTGAGGAGTAAGACACGAGGGAAAAGAAGCCAGACGAAGGATGGATTTATCGTAGCTCAGACTGAAACTCTTCTATCGCTAGCCAACGTGTAATTTGCGAGGAGGTGACTGCACGTCGACCCACCCTCGCCCTTCTCGCTCGACTGCTCTTTTTGTTCGCATCTATTGCATTTAAAAAAGGTAATTTTCGAAATAATACTGATGCCCCGTGGTGTCTCGTTCAGCGGGCCCTGCACGCTCCGCCGTGATTACGATCTTGTAAAACGAGTGGCCATTTTATGATACACGGGCGGCGGAAAAAGGTAATCACGGCTCGCAGCCTGTGTACAACATCCCCGATGAACTGATGCGATGAACAATATAAAATAAACAAAGGAATACGCATCAATAAATATTGATAACGCAATCATTCCTGTTACATTTATTGTAGAACTGTTATTCCAGTAGCTTTCTGGCAATTGAACCATCGATTTTGTATTCATTTTACCCGAAAATAACATCAAGTATATACTTTATTTAATAAGACAGTATTATCACCATGACTTTTAGCCACTCCAACCATACGAATTGGGTAATCAGTCATTTGCAAAGGCAGATTCCGAAAATGATCTAATTACTATAAGTAGGTAATTAACTCGATCTCCGGAGAGAGCCGAAAATTTCCAAGTGGCTTACAAAGTACTCGACTCACAAAGAGCGAGCACGAAAGACGGGCATTTGCTCGCACACCCTGCAACAGGCCGCCGAAATGGAGTGTCTGTGTAAGTCGGCATGAGTCAAGATGGAGAAGTCATCACTCTTGAGACGGTCTGGCCCGGGTGGACCAGTTGAGAAGATTATTTCCAGTTGCGATGGCAAAGAGCGTCTTGCCGCAAGGCCGCAAAACGCGTCTGCAGGTGGTCGTCTTGTCGGGGAAGAGATCGAGCCGCGCCCCAACCTTACCTTCATTATTACAAGAATACGTGCCGCCCACGTATCCGCACTTAACCAGCTTATTAACGTAATTAACGCGCGGAGGATTCTCGAGGGGGCGGAAGGTGGATGCTCTCGGTGTCGTCGGATCAGGAAAAGAGGGCAGCGCACCCTTCCGTTCTCCTTGCTCATCCCCAACCAGCCGCGCCGCAATTTGATACGCGCCACAAAGCGACAAGCAAGATGACATACGGGGGGATTGGATTCTCTTCCGACACGAGACACCCCGAGAGGCCTTTTTACATTACGTCAGCCTCTCCTTCCCTCATCGTACCAACCCCAAACCACCACCCCCTCCCACAGCCACCCCTCTTTGTTTGTGCCTGGCTACCCGCGAAAGTAAAGCTTTGACGGGCGCACGCCAACGGCCCTTCAACGACCACCGGATTTTCGTGGAACACTTTTGCGGCTCCATCGCCACCCAGAATACACCTAGGCTACTACGCTCCGAGGATATCCTCTCTTGTGTAAGGCGAGTCTCGAGTGGCCCGGATACTGTTTGCACTACCAGCCTTTCGACTGGAAGGGCCTGGAATGGTTATTGATGATTGTGTGAAGCTGTAACATCAGGTTTTATAGCAATAGTTAATCTCGAAAGGGATTTAATGTGGAATAAGATAGATTGGGGTTTGCATTGTTCGAAAGATGTTTGTCAAATATTTTTAGTTGTTTAGTTAACGCTTTTTGTCATTTGGAACACTGTAAGTGTATGTTACAGTTTACGATTGAAATAAGATATACAATAATAGAACTGTAATGTCAGTTTTTTTCTCACGTTGTTCATATTAATTTTCTTGGATTTTTGTTTTCTGCTATCTTTTCTTATTTTTAACACTCCGATGCTTATCTTGGCGGGGATTAACAACGTTGAAAATGGAAAGCGCAAAGTAGACCTGAGATTTATGTCTCGGAGCATTTTCGCTTAAACTGGAATTTCTTTCCCTGTTGCGCAAATTTAAAGTCACCCTCGGCGTTCCCAAGTTCTTGTATACAAGTCCCGTTTACTGTTCTTTCGAGTTCCCTTGCGCAGCGAAGTACAGCATGTAGTTCGTGTGGTTATAAATCCCACTTGTTATGAGATGTGAGACAGAAGGGAGAATGGAAACGCAAATTGAAGCAAGAAAAACTCCCGTTGATTATGTGGCGTGCGCACTTAACGAGAAATTAAATTGTAAACTTCGCGGCCGTTCATAGTTCTCTCGATTACGATGCTTCGAGAAAAGCAGAAACATTGCAGGTGAATAAAGCGGAAGAAGTTTGCAAATACAAATAAAACGGCAAGCTGAACTATTTCCCGACCACTAACGACAGGTATTTTTACAGAATTGCAGGTGCAAGAAACAGGTTCTGTTTAACTGAAACTAGCAAATGTCCGATATCACACTCAACCGCAGACATAGCGGAACGCGTGTCTCGCAAAAGCAATTATCACAGATATGCGTGGCGTTTATTGCTAAAGCAATTCCTCGCCAATTTTTCACTCAATTCCAACTGGATTTAGTTTGCGGGTAAACTAGCAAGCGCCGTGCGCGTCGGCAATAATCCAATCGCGGGCCGCGCGATTGCGCAAGCATTTTCCAATTACGTGACGTTAAAAGTGGCTTCAGCAACATCGGCAAGGATCCGTGGAAACTGGATTATGTCTGGGCCGATCTTATCCAACACGCCTCTCTCAGCTCTCCCTCTTTTTCTATCTCCTTCTCGGTCTTCTCTTGATCGTTGGGGCAGAAGAAGTCGTCGTTATCGAGTTTTCAATGAAAGCCATTGTTGGTTAATACCCGAGAGCACCAGTCGATTATTCGCCGCTCGTTTTCAGAACGGCCGCCGACTGTCGGCTCCGATGAAAAGCCGGCTAAAAGGTGCAGACTACACGATTCTCGCATGCGGGTCGACCCCTACCGTTTTTTCGGTGGCTCCGTGGTCGGCGGGACAAGGGTGCGGCGGGGGATCGGAGAGAAGGATAACCATTCCGATACTGGTTTCCCGCACGTCACGTTTCCTAGCGGAGCTTTTGTTATCGGAGCAAGGAGCTCTCGATACCTTGGCCGAATAAAATCGACGTTCCAGATGGTTACGTCGTCGCAGGCTATCCAAACAGCCCTCCAAAGAGATTGCAGTGTAACGTTCAAGCAGTCAGCGGAATCCATTGGGAAACGTTAATGGCTTTAAACTCCCAACGGACACTCTCTCTCGCACGCGGTCAATCGGCTGACTCGAAACAAATGGAACCAGTTCGCATTAACAACTTCGCTATTAGCTAATTACGCCTGCCCGCGCAATTCTATTCTGAGAGCGATACATGTACCTTGGCTTTCGTGTCGAGTGTCGACCAGCGCTATTTAGTTACATGAAACTGTAATTCCAATCTTACCATACGCTTTGTGAAACTGTCTATTGTTTGATTTCGTGCACAGTAATCTGATAGGGAATACTCTGCTTTGTATTAAGAAGAATATCTAGGGAACGCAGTAAAAATCAACAGAGAACAAAATGGATACACTAAAAGTTCCGAGAAGGTAAAAATGGAACATAAGAACTTAATACAGAAATTAATCGGGATAAAATCCAAATATTTAACTACGGGAAATCCCTAAACTTATACACGAAGAAATAGGTTATCAGTGTTACTATTCATCGTAAAGAATTTAATCTCTCCCCAGGAACTCCGACTAAAGTTATTCCCGTAAGAAGAGAGTTTCCAGTCGTTATTCAACTTTACGACAAGCAAATACATACTTGCCGTTGTCCAGCGACGCGAGAGCCAGCCGGCTCATTTGTCCATGAGATTCCCGGCTTCCGTTTAAGCTACTCTGCCATTGTAAACACCTAACAAGAAATCGTTGGGACCAACAATTCCCGTGAGGAAGAAAGCGGTCAAGCGAAAGAACAGCTTTCCTGACGGTTGCATGCGTTGTAAGCGCAAGCGAAAGGCTATGCTAGCGGCGTTGTTAACGTGTTTATGGTAGTTTGATGTGGCAGTCCTAAACACGATAGGGCGAACTCAGGCGTCTCGAGGAATAAGGGAGAAGGATGCCGGCGATCGGAGGGCAAGGTGGTGGTCGCCGACAGCAACGTCGAAATTCCGTATTCCAGAGGCACGGTGGTCCGGCACTACTATTAGGCCGGTAACTACTTATTCAAGCCGGATCGCTGGAAACGGCCTGCCTTTCTCAACGGGCTGCTTGTCAACGCGAGCACGTAGCCAGGCTAGATCCCCGCCTTCCTCGAGGAATACCATCCGGCTGCGGTGCTCCCGGCACGACGCTATCAGCACACATGCCGTTACAGGTAGATAGTAAGGGAGTGGTGGTGTGCACTGTCTGCACCCGGTTGCACCACTTGGATTACCATCGCTGGCAATCCTACTGAGGATATTGTTATCGGGACTAAGACTAATGTTGCTAATGTTCGCTAGCCGATGATAGAACCAGCCTGAAGCTAACACTTCCCCCTCGAACATTTGGTCAACGATGTCGTTATTGGCCGCCGGCTGTCGTTACAAATAACTCTATTATCATCGTTCGCGCCCTGATACCATTCGCCCACCTGACGACACTATCGTTCTCGTTAATGCCTTAATCGGCGCGCCAACACTCGCTCTCAATGCTCGGCGTTTCATTATCATAAGCGCCGCACACCATTGCATTAGTTTCCTACGTACTCCCTGGCAATGGGGAACTTATGGTGTCTCCCTCTCTCGGTTGGTGTCCTTGAGACACAGGATCATCGTTAACATTCTTATCAGGATTGCCAATATTCCGCATCGTTCTGGGACCAGCCGGTGTCTGTGTTATCGTGCTCCTCTCACAGTAATATCAGTCTGGGACATTCTGATTGTATTATATGAAGTCTAACATTGGTTAATTTGAAAGAGAAATTATGTGATGATGATATTAAAGAAATTTAATGTTCTGGTTTTAATAGTCGAGTTGAATCTGTTTTGTTAAGTATTTTTGTAAGGATTGTAAGAATAGAAATTACAGGTTCAATAATCGATTCATCCAGCAGAGTGTATGTTATGGAAATAAAAGCGGTCCAAGATTGAATTCAGTTATTCTGGATTATTAAATAAAGTGATTTGGTAACGACGAGGAGTTTCCAGTGTCGGTGTCTCGCGCGACATCCTCGAGACAGCGTCTGGAATCATCGTTAATATTGTTATCAGGATTGCCGATGTTCCGCCACGTTGTATGGGTGTCTGTACCACCTTGTTTCTCTCACGTTAATATGAGCCTGTCTGCAATGCACCCTCTTTGGATGTGTTAGTGAGACAAGATCGACGTTTGATGTACGTCGAACACAGGTTTACACGGCTCGCTCGCACCGCTTGTTTACCGTTTCGGCTTGATGAAATTCCGTTGAATTCGAGGGGATGCCTGGCAAAAGATTAAACTTGCGGACCAGTCCCTTTGTGGGTTTTACAGGGTAGACTATGAATTGGCTGATAACGTATCTCCAGTCGTGGGGAGCTCGAAGTATCGAACTAGGGGAACCTACTATTATTTCAATGGTATTGTCTACTGTAAGATTACTTGGAGCTATATTTCTTAAATAAAGCAACATAGAAGAGTGAAAGAAGAGGTGGGTTTAATTTTTTTTAATGTGATTTTTTAAACATATACTCGCAGTCATAAGAACCTTGCTAATCTTCATTGTTTAATTGTAATACCTTATAATTATAAATATTGCCTAAGCAATGATTCGAAGATTATTTTTTGTCACAACAAAGGTCAAACAAAAAATTGCACATGTCCCCAATCTAAAAGGAAATGGAAGTCCGGAATAATGCAGGGGAATACAAGAGGAAAGGGTGATTTCCGTAAGTAGAAGCAGACGCACAGTACCGAGCGTCGAGGTGTGTCACCAGTAGCCATTGTCAACGTGATCACCTGAGCCAACCTTTTTCCAGAACGATGCACTCTCGACCTTTCCACCGCGGACTTTGGCCGTCCTTTTTCCTGCACTTGGGATGTTCTTTCCCTGAGGCATCTGGATGTCCTTTTCCAAGGGACTCGAGACTTTCTTCTACTGGATGTCCTTCTTTTCGAAGTCCTCTCGCAGGTCACTCGTTTCCGCCGCTCCGTTGTTTAGGTGCAGTTTTATTGTGTCTCCAAGCCGTGACGCTTTGCCGGCGTAGCTCGGCGAATAGGCGACGACGTACTCCAGGCAATTCCCGGAGTCCAGGAATGGCCAGGGAGATCGCAAACATGCTTCCGGACTACGTGTCCCCCGTGTATATCTGCCGCTCGCCCCCCCACCAACCGTCCGACTCTATTTCTTATGCTACCTTATGCAGCTCGAGTTTGTTCGTTTCCTCTTTCGAGTTTACCAGTACAAAGGGTGGTCAGTGCTGCCCCAGTTGTGGTAACCCAATCACCGATTCTTGTTTTCCTTGGAAACTAGGTGGATTTAACATAAAATAGAGTGGAGGGTGAATGTATTCTTGAACGTTCATCATAATTCATATAGGAGTATTAATTAAGTTAATAATTCTTAAATCTGATTCAAAGATTAAATGTTATTATACAAAGTATATTTTGACTTATTAGGTCATTTATATTTTCGTTTATATAGAGTACAAATTTTCTTTTGATTTCCACTGCAATATTTTATGTCATCTAAACCTGTATGTTTAAATGTTACACTCCGTTAATAATTACATCCACTATTATGTAGCACTCATAATGATGTACGATAATTCCTCGAAACGAAGTAATCACCTTCGCTATTTGCAGCCTCGTTTACATGCAAATATTGAAATTTTCATTTACTGCTGGGGCGTTTGTTATAAATAAACGATCGTAAAGCACGCCGATTATACCGGCACACCGATGGCTTGTATACTCACACACAGACATACATATCAGCAGGTTAATCGCGCTGAAAATTTCCGAGTAATAACGTCGCTAATGAGTTTATGTTAGAACAGTAAACCTTCCACTACTGTAACGATGTAGTCCGGGCGCGCTGACTTTACACCGCACATGTCTATCGGACTTGATTTATCAAATATGCAAATAGGACACGTAAAAAGTGATTTTCTCTGACACGTGCCCGTCAATCACTCTCTCCTGACATTTATAGTATTACAGCATTCGATGTATTGTTAAACAATATATACAATCAATTTTAAAGAAATTATTTAAATTCCTACACATAATTCAACTATTACATAAAGATTACATTACATTTCGATTATAAATGAATAGTTCAATGAACTATCTAAGAGCTTAAAATTCGATGCATGCAAATTCTCAGGCAGCGCCTATTTCAGTTTGTAGCTGTTACGCAGCTTTCAGTGGACACCATGCAATTACAGGGACAAGACAATCCCAGCCTATCTTGCCGGGGGATCTTTCCCAGCGGCGGTGAATTTCGATCAGTGCGATCAATTCGATATTATTGGCGTGCGGTTCGGGGAGAGCAGCGGCGGCGCCCACTGTGTCCCGAATGCAGTAATTAGCGTTCGCACCCAGGAGGCATTATTGCAACCCCCCTTCGCCATATGGGATCCCGAACACGTCGATCACCGCTTTCGACGTTCATCCTTTCGCAATCCCCGATACCAGTTAGCACTTAGGGCATATCGATCGGCGCGCACCTATTTTCCCTGTTTAATTACCCGTTAAATGGATTCTGTTTACGGTGTAGATTGATGAGGGCGCGTGCAACAGTTCTACTGGCTGCTTGCTCCCGAAATCGTTACGCCTTAGGTCGCTTCTGGTAATAAACGACTAGTTTTACAGTGTCGAGTCAACACTACATTCATGTAACTACCGAAATAGTTAATTAACCTTTCATTTCAAAGAAAACTTCAACAAACACTTCTACGAAAGGTTAAGTTCAAAATAAAATTACACGATTGGAAGAATTTGTCACTTGCAAGTAATATGTATTCCATTTATATTCACATCCTCTGTATTTATAAGTAAATGGGGATTAAATCATGAATATGTATGTGTAACCAATTAAAATAATGGTTTTCAGACTTCTTTTTATTCGACATTACAGAAACGTTTACAGTGCCTTCCTCGAGGTTTTCTTAATTTTCGATATTAACTTACTCAATTAGAGAAATAATACATATTCAAAGGTTACAAGGATTCCAATCGGCAAAGGCATACCATCGAAGCACACAGTGGTCGTTCGACTGCGTAATCATGGTGTCGCATGGGAGGAGTAATTCCAGGGTAACGTAGAGGTACAAAACAAATAAAAAGTTCAAGGTGGTAGTGGACGTGCATTCACCCTTTGTTTATTCTGTCGTGAAATCATCATTAGCCAGGCAGTGGCGCTTTGATCGTATTGATCTGCAAACTGGGCAGAAAATTGGAATAGCAAGGAGGCAGACAGCCAGGTACGCAGGACGCATGAACAAACACAGGCTTGACTATTAATTATTTATAGTAATGTGATATTGATCCGTCTGGCAGTACCTTCCACCGGACTGACCGCCACCATAAACCGCCCCATATATGCCCGTGATCCCACACCAGATCCATATAAACATAGATGGTCAGCGCATATTCTACGCGCGTCTAACTATCATTAGTATTAGTATTACTCGGCCGCAAAGGCCGAACCGTGCGTGATTCCAGTAACCCGTGTGCCAGCAGCCGCACAATGACCCGCTGCCCCGCGTTCAGTTCAATGTACCACCGAAATCACCCTGGCATACACGATCTCTCGGTCATTCATTCATAAAAACCTTTAATGATTGCAGTACGTTAAGCCCAGCATTGTTCAGTTTCAAAGAGGTTTTAAATAATTACGTTATACCCTGAAATCCACTTTTCTGTTTTTAATAGTCTCTTTGAATTCATTCTGCCAAGCATTTTTTATAATAAAAAGTTTGACTGTACGAATCAGAAATTCTATAATCGACTCGGCTGGCGGACAGTACGTTACGGAAATGAAAGCGGCGGCCCACGGCCGAACTCAATTACAAACGATTATTAAATAAAGTTAATTGATATGACGTGCAATTAAGCCGCGGCGTCCCTGGCGCCCGTAATACACGAAAGCAATGAAGCGACCCATCGCACTGGATTGTCAAAGCGCGCACGGAATCTTTATACGACGCGCAGGACCCAGGTTTGCGGCCCGTCTGAATACATTAGCTTAATGCTCGCCGCTCGATAAACGTCATACCAATTTCACTTGTTAACGCGCGCGTTTAATCCACCAAGTTGCAGAGTACGAGATTCAATTATGATAATACAATGTCGATCCGATATATATTTGTAATTCTTGTCATTTCGTCAGATGTCGCATATGTTATTATTTTCTTTAATTAAATCGTCTATAAATTATGCTTAATGCACGATTATAAATACATTTCCCTCAACGACTCATCTGCAATTTTGTTCTTTCAATATAAAATCAAAGTGTCAACGCAATTTCAGGAATCTGTTTTAATAACATCGTGGATGGACAATTTGTAAATGAAAATTAGAATTCTGTGCAGGCGAATCTGGAGGCAGGCGGAAGTAGAGGCCGGCGAATTCCACAGTTACCAAATCACCAAGGATTAAAGCGAACGATTTGCGATTAAGCCGGGGTCAGAGACTTGGGTGCGCGCGCGACGATAAGTTATACTTTATCAGGGGCGGCATTCGCGCTTTTATCTGAAATTAAAATGTCGTTTCACGTGTCACAAACGAGCACCCGTTGAACGCAGCGGTATCTCCGATCTTCATGGCAGTTTTCACCCATTAGGGCGCCACCTGAACACGACGCCCTGCTGTTAAACCACACGAAAAACGAACCGGCTCCCATTAGTCCCCCAAATTTTGCCGCCACGCCCTCTAACCGTTGTAATATCGCGCAGTAGTCATCAACATTTTTCACGTCGTAATTAGCAGTTACAGATAAAGCGAGAAAATGTCATTTGGAAGCGCGAACACTGAATCCTTCCGCATTAAAATATAAGTTATTATATCCTGGTCTACTCGCCTCGGAAAATTTGCGGCTTTGATGTTGAGATAATACTTTAATTTTATTTAAATTATTATATTTCACATATTTTAAAATATTAGATACTTTAGATTGGACTAATTGATAAATGCCTTTAGTACTTAATTGTTTCCGTCAAATTATGCGATTTGTGAACTTCATGTTAAAATAGTTAAATCTAGAGTTCAGACTGTAATACATCACGAATGTTCAACGCCATACGAGTGGCAAAGATTATTTCTGTTAAATGATTCCAAGTGAGTCCCAAGGTCTTGACAGAGTGGGCTTCTCGTAAAAAGCTGGCAGGAAAATGAAGATACTTCAGGTGGAGGAAAGCAAGAATAATCGTAGAGTACCACTTTATATTTGTCTCTCTTCCTCTAGTTCATCCTTTTCCCAGCGTATTCGGATAACGACTGCAGCCATGGTGTGTCGTTCGCACTGCCACGTATTTCCTGAAAGCCTCTTTACGACTTTTCGGCGTGTTTACTGCGATACTAACTGCCGGACCGTCTCCTCCAGTTCCGCAAATTAACTCTCCGCGCTCCCGTCATTTTTCTTTATTAACACAGAAATTTACGAACTTCGGCGCTTCCCTCTTCAGAACTTCGAGAGTGGGCGAACACAAGGAATGCCGAGTTGACCCATTCTGCCTGTTATCCGAGAGTTAATTATTGTTGACAGGCAATGTTCCGCTGAATTCTCAGCACGAGGAGTTAGTTAGTAATGGTTGGTTTACCAAGTTTCGGCGTACTAGCAGTGATTAAATAGCTTGCATTGTCAAATTCGTTATTACGAACTTTGATTTCAGTGTATACGAACTTTGAACTTGGCTGTCATCCAATTTTGTGTTTTAGGGAATTGCAGAACAATTTGAAACGTTTGCCAGGATGTAAGAGAATATGATAGAGTATGGAATGTAAGGGAGACAATCAATAAACAATTTAAGGGCAGAAATATATCATGATACAATCTTGATCAAGTACAAATTAGCAAAAACGATATTTCAAAGGATGGTCGAGTCAAAAACAGAACTCTTATTAGACAATCTTTGCCAATCATCATGACCGAGACAATCAAGCAAGGGTTAATGAAAAATTCCAATATTGCTGTTTATATGTGACGAGCGCGCTAGAGTTTCATGTATTCGACGAGAGCAAGCTTAATTTTTCGTAATTTTAGCCCAGAAATAAAGCCGACCCTTGGAAACTTTGATATTAGCGGGATGGCGAATGAAAATGATTGCCGGTGCTTTCATTACCATGCGCTTGGAATTTCAGATTAAGCGAGTGCGAGGAAGAGCGGAATGTCCGCTGTGGAAGGGAGGCGCCACTGTTGGGAATGCTCTTCGTGCAAAAATAAACTTTCGAACGCGTTGTACGCAGGCTATCGTGCAAACAGTTTGACGTTGTCTCCGCGCGATGACATCCACGCACACATTTCCCCGTTGTCCCCTTCCTCCATGTGACAGCATGCCACACGAAAATTGAAGCGATTTGGAACACGGTAATACACGATAGCCACCGCCAGGCTATCGCACGTGTCGCGCGAGAGTGCGAATATTTGTCAAAACAAAATTTGAAAAACGTGAGCGCGTGTCTTGTATATTAAAAATGTAATACCTTAATAACCTGATTGAAAAGAGGATGAATAGGGTCGCGGTCCCATTAACACTGACACACTTTTCGTCTTCACTAAACTGTCCTATATCGAATCACCATTCATATAATCATTGAACTACTTAACTTTTAAATATTAACAGCTGTAACAGTTCTAGAGCAACAATATATTCTCCATACCAGGAAATAATACAAACATAGTGCACATTGAAACAAAAACAAAATCTATCATTCCTAATAAGCCAATAATTGTTCGGGATTTCTGCAAAAAAATCTGCTCTCATTACGAGGACCGTAGTACTATTGCACCAAGAAGTATAAAACCTGATTCCGCATGAACGCGAGTAAAATCCACGATCCCAAGAGATTCGGATTCGCAGTGTCCGATGATGGAGCGGAGCCGAGGAAAAAGTAGAAAAAGCGATCGAGTGAGCGGCGTTAGAGGGCCGCCGCATTCTGAGGGTGATGGTTAAGGGAGCCGAGCGTGTAGGTGTGCTGGTTGAAAACGCGCGTGATATATCATCCGGGCATGCGACACCTCCGAGGGAAAGGATGGCGCGCGAGCAGAATGCGATAGATCTCTGCTGAGCTAACGAATCCGTCCTCCCGCCGTTGGCCCGTGACGTAAAACGAGTTATAAACGATCGCAAGAATCGTATTTATTGGCGAGATGAAATACGGCCGATGCTTTTTACGGCAAGCATTCACTCCGCGCGCGTTCACGTGCACGGAGTGGAGAAGCATTCATCAGAATGGATTATAATGCGGCCCGCTGTACACGGCAACCCGAATATATGACGCGGCAATGGTATTAAGTATTTGATAAAGTATTGCGAGATCGCGGCCTGAGTATAGGCTGATCAAAAAGTAGCGGACGTCACCGACAGATGCTCTGTATTGTAGATTAATGAATAGTTCTGAATTATGTAACAGTTTTCGAATGAACTTTATTTTGTTCGTTGTATTCAAAATATGTTGTATCATAGCATGTTGTTTATGCAACTCATTAATTGATTAGTAATTAGTTTCGTTGAATATTCAAGTACTTGATGATGTATTTTTGTATACAATAGTTTTATAATAATTACTGCCGTCCATGGTTTATCATTAATGTTAATTGGCTTCGAATTTTATAATGTCGGAGATTGCTATTTTGAACCGACTTGTATAAAATACACCGCTAAAGGTCAGGTCGAATAAGCAGTCAGATCTCTTATGTGTAAATGTAGCTTGTGCGAGCCTGCTATGTAGGACACTGCCAATTATATCGCGATCATCGGAATTGAATTATGCGCTCACAATGCACCGGACATTTATACGCTCCGAGTGAAATCTTTTCGGGATTTTAATGCGCCCGGAATTCACGCGGATTGCACGTACTTTTAATTGAACTGAATCGACGCTGGGAGAATGCCGATTGCATTTGAGGGATACAAACTGTTGTATATGAATTTTCCATGCTGGACAATGCAGAGCAGGAGGAGAAACGGGACTGAATCGTGTATTCGCAACCATTTTCCACCACGAAATCCCAAACTTGTTTGCTTTAATAACATAACAAAAGTAACAAATGGTATTAATTTCAAAGAGGCGATTTATCAAAATTTATGAGAACTCCAATTGATCTCTTCCGATACATTGCATGGTAATCCGTATTTTCTTCTTTTTAATGTATAGTTTATTGTCGTATCAATTGATGATCATCATACATACAACTATTCGTTTGGCTTTAATCAAGAATCCTATAACATTTGATAGACTTTTGAGATCCTTGATGTTAATTTATATTTATTTTGACAAATTTCTGTATCGACAAATGTGTGCGAAGGAGACTCCGTACAAAGAAAAATAAATGGTAAAGTCTGGGGAATGTTAGGGGGGAAAATAGACTTCATAAAGTAAGAAGTCCTTGAAAGGGCTGATACTCCGCATTAATAGGATCGGTCTGTGAGGGTTGCGAATTGACGACTCATCGATTTCATGCAAACGGTCTTGGGGTAAAGAGGTGCCGTTGCAGCCGAGCAGTACTTGGTGGATCTGAGTTACCCAAGCGTCGATTATTCTTCAACGAGCGTATTTCACGTTACGAAGCCAATTCCGTCGGGCGACACTCGTTCTGCCTAGTTTTGGAGTGTGTCCAACAGACGAGCACGGTCTCTCTGCTGCGCGGCTGGCTCTCTGGCTTCGATGATATCGCTTTGGTGACATAAAATGCCTCCCATTATCGTGGCGGAATGAACTCCCCCAGGAATCTGAACCGTATAATAAAGCGGCAAAACTTTGGCAAGAGTACGGTTTTTCTTAGCTTTCTTCTTGCACTCGGTCTCTTGGGACTCTGCGCTATCTTATGGGGAATGTTCCTAGTCCTTAAAAGATGTTTCAAGTAAATACGTACATTTATTGTATTTAATATTCTTTAATATTTTATACAAATATTCTTGTTTTGTTTAATTATAAGAGTAAATACGGAAATGTCCTTTTCGTCATTATTTGTTATCGATATTTAATTTCTGGCTAACTCTTTCAGATGCATTCAATATTACAAGGATACAGATGTTGCAAAACATAGAAAGCAGTTCACATTGCACGATATTCGTGCATTCCAGAAATATCTATCTCTGCCAAGAGTTCCATTTCGTCGAACGTAAAGTTTATCAGATACAATTTCTCGAGGAAACTGCCCTATAACTGGAGTCAGGAAGTTCTAAACCATAGTAACACCCAACGATCTATTAAGATTTCCTCCGAGAAGTATCTCAGAAATGTACTGCAATAACATTCTTCCATGCTGTGGAAGAGGCTTTAAGGGTGTCCATCGTGTAAAGGAAGAGACTTCCGGGGTCATCGGGGGCCGGAAAATTGCGGAAAATGTGAAACTTCGCGGACGATAAGCACCGGCGCAAACATACGTTTCCATGGAAGGGAGAAAAACGTGCTCGTATGATCGTTACGGGGGAACTTGCTCTCTCCTCCGATTCACCAGACCATTTCTACGAATTGTACTGCACCCCTCCCAACCCTCCGTCCATTCTCGCCTGCCTTTTTCACATGCCCACAGCGGTCCAATACGATTGTACGTTTCAATAAAAGATTTAATCGTTGCCATTATACACCGGTACCGAATAAACAAAGACTCTAATTATTGAATTTTCAAATATGCCGAATGTTGTAATTGTACATGAAAGGAGACTAATTAAAAGTCCTTACGGAAACAATAAAACATTTTCTATTACACACATGTATAATTAGTTAATGGGAAAAGTTATAATGATTACTTATCGACTTGAATGGATTTCGTGTTTCAATACTATAGTCAGTGTAATATTACGCTTTTATAAAGGCTGAATTTCATACAGAGCGCACTCGTAATGGATCTGCTTAGTTTTTGTTCGCATGTGAGGAAAAGAGTTCAAAGGGGAGACATATTCAGTTCGCCGTTGAATCACTCGGCTGTCAAAAAGATCGCACATGTAACACGTGCGTCAAAACAGACCGCTCTGGCGCCGACACTTCCAAGGGCTGGGATTTTTTTCAGTGGGGCCAACATCAAAGAAACCATACATTTGTATGTGGCATAGAAATGGAAAGATTGAAGAAGAAAGCGATCAGTATAAGCGAGAAAAGGCGCGGGGGAAGCTGATCTTCATAGAAACAACTTTGTGGTCCAGAGTCTAAGAACTCATGCCATGGTCGACTGCCTCACCATCACCAATCTCCTCGCAACTGCTTCCCTTTCTGCCCAGCAAATGCTTTGCCAAGAGTTATTTATCCCGACAAAGACAGCCCAAGAGAAGAAAAATGGATTTGGGATCCTTGGCGATAATCAGAACGCGCTTCAGTCAAGCGGAAAGGAAACCTACCAAGGTTTCGAACACTTTATCTTTAGTACTTTCAATTCCACAAATTACCAATGATAAAGTCTATCTTAATTCAAATGAAATCCAACTACAGCGAACAATCAAAATTACAAGATGCGACAAAATAGGTGTTGGTTTGTCCAATTGATTAATTAACACTAATTGTACCTATCAATTCCTATCACCTGGATTCCTGTATTCATCGATCAAACGTCATCAAAACCGTATCAGTTACATTACACCGTAGTAATGCAGCCGGATATTCGTTGGAAACAGAAGCTGGTCTCATTAAAAAGGGACACTCGACACATCGGGTCAGAATTATGCTCGTCATTATCACAATTAAATTAGCCAGCGATGCGTCCAGCCCTCGGCGGAAGTCAGTTTCTGGTGGATTCGAGTAAATCCAAACAGACTCCCACAAAAAGGGGGAACCCTTGAGAGGATCGGGCAGGTTAAGCATGGGAAAAGGGAGGAAGTCGAGAGTTGGTAGCAAGAAAAGGGTGAGGGCAGCGGGAAAATAATCCGGTGGAGAAGAAAGCCCGCTTAAAGCCAATGCAGAGCGAACGTCCGGTTAGCCGGCAAGCTCTTTTATTACTATTAAAACCATTCTCCGCGTAAAGCTTATTAGAATACATCTAAGTTTCATAAAGTATTATGTACAAAGAATGTTATAAGTATATTTTTATTAGTTATAGACAAATTCTATGTGCGTCTGACCGACTGACTTTGTAATCTTTTGGTTAAAAATCAAAAATAGTTAGTGAAACTGTAAAATAATTAGTTTAGTTAAAAAATAAGAAGAAACACTTGAATTTGTCATATTTCCCACACGAATTGTATAAAAATTACACTTTTTTGAAACTAACACGTAGATGATCGATTTTTTGAACATTGAATGATAACGATTGAGATTAAGGAAACTAATAACAATGATCTATTGTAATTTTTAAAATTTGTATTAGAAAATTTCGGAAGAGGTGACGGGATTGGTGGGACGGTGAACGGATAGAATCGGTGCAACGCGTTAGCCCGATCACTCGGGGGCGAGAGTGACTATCGAATTACGATGTAGCCCGCGTGTCCAGCATAATCCCGGGGAAATCCGGGCGACTGTATGCCCTAGGTAAAAGGGGTTGCCCTCTGCGGCGCTTTGAAGCCCCCGGCCAAGTGGAGAGGGCGCCGGAGCCCACAAGCGCGTCGGGACGGGGTGAAATTGAGCGGCCATCGCCGCCGCCACTTGAGGACCGGCCTGCAATTACGCGTGCTTCCCCCTACGGCCCATTCCCATTGCCGCTTTGCCAGATTTCGAGATCGCTAGCCAAACCTCGATTGCTTCCCCAGACGCGCTTATACAATGCCAAACGAAAATATTCATCCAAGCTATTCTTCCGGGAGTAACAATTTGCAAATAGGATTTTTGTAGCTGCTCGAATTCTACCATATCGAATGATGAATGTATCAGTTGATTTCAAATGGTCGAATCCACCTTTTAAGATGCGAGTTTAGAATGTTCTGTGGGGAAGTTAGGAATACTAGGAGAATCTTGAGTGGAAATTTAAATTGAATGGAAATCAGAATAAAATTAGGTTGATTTTAATTCTAGCATTGGTCATGGGGCGAAAATAAATATAAGAGTTTAATGAATACGTTTTTCTAGTTTACTTTTGGTTCACACTTGCGGGCTTTTCGTTGAGGTGCCAGAGGTATAATGGAAGTGGCAAGTTTTAATGTTACCAACAGCACTCCAAGTATTTTCGTTACCCACTTTACATACCGAGGCATTATTCGTGAGCCGCTTCTACACCAGCTACTCTCTTTCTGCCTACCAATCCCGCGCTGACTTCCCCCCTCGGCTTCTTTCCGTCCACTGTTCTGTTATAGCCTTGTGCTAAATCATGGCTATATCTCGGCTTTACTAACAATGCTCTCACCCTCACCCTTTCACCCCTGCTCGCCTCTTTATTATTATACACAGCTCTGGCTCTCGCAATCATGAAATTCTCTTAAACAAAGTTTAATATTTAATATATCCTTTGTTTTGTTAAATGTTTCATTAAGTAAAAGATATTTGATACATTGCAAAATATATAATAAAAATAGGATAAATGTTACTACAATAATTGAGTGAATAAAGCAGGATTACAGCAATTAAGATTTTGCGTAACTTTGTTGGGGTTTTTAATTAAAATAATATAATAAAAACGAAGAACATTGTACGCAACAACGGTTGCAAAGCAACGCTTGCGGGCTTCGACATTAACCGCATTATTACAAAGTTCACAGAGCCAACAATAAAAACCGGTATAAAAGGCCTACTGCCCAGCTTTGTTAACAAACCATTGGCTCTTTTACAATAGCGGTTATTCGTCCCTTGAAATACTAGACAGTAAACTCGTGGAAAGCAGCACAATGCTTCAAAGCGCGGAAGTTCCACGAAGTATATTTTGCGATGTCGTGTTTCTGTATACCTTTATGCACACTGTCCTTTCTGCCTTTCATGTTGTGTTAGTTACCCGTTCCGTAAATCTTTGTTGTCTTCTACTTTAACTAACAAAACATCAAGAGGTCCGTGTCGGTCCCTGTTCGTATTTTCTTTATTATGAATTACAATTCAGTCTGTATCTTTCATACTTGATACTATAATGACTATATCAACGACAACAGAAATCATGGGGGATCATTGACCTGTCTTTTCAGTATTCCAGCTTTTTTAAAATAATTATCATCGATTGATAATTCATGAAACTTAATTGGAAAATTCTATATTTATTCTTTCCCGATATTAAGAGACTTCGATGTTCGATCCTGGAATGTTTTTACTGCGGATATTTCAGGATGAGAGAAATTCAGAGCGTTAAATGCGGAGTGTGGGGGAAAAGTCGCAGCTCATAACTGACACTTTTATCCGCGCACGTTTCATCCTGCGGCCCATTCGATCGTACTTTATGACGGCGTGCTGAATCACGAATGCAGGTCACCGGTTCAACTGACAATCCGAACGGCGGATTCCGTTCCAACGCATCGGACATTGTGCCGGCTTACTATCTTTTTCGCCGGTTGACCCAGATCCATTCGTGAAACCGAAAATTCTCTTCGCTCGCACCCGGCAACGCGTTCATCCCGCTAATGCCGGCTCTCATTTTCCGAATGCGCATTTTCCATGGCCACTCGAATCCGCAGGGATATCATCGTCGCGCCACAGTGAAGCCTTTATTTTTTCAATCAACTCTACCTCTCCGATCGGATCTCCCTTTTCACCGTAGTTCCACTGTTAAATGTCATATACATTTATCGACTGCACTGCCCGAGTGAACCTGTTTACTATGCGCGGAGTGATTTATAAACGCCTCTGACCGGAACACTGATACCAGGTGATCGATAACGATGGTAAAACACGGTGTCATTTTATTTTGTATTACATTTTTTATTTGATTAATTAATAACTGAATTACACACTAAATTAATAGTTACAAATTTAGTTATATGAAATATTCAATAGTTAAATAAATAAGAATTAAATATTAACATTACGAATTATATTCTTTAAGGTTAAAAAGAATCAATATAATGCTTTGTTTACTTGTTTTTCAATTATTTTTAACCATGGTGATTGCGAAGCAGAGATTTACACTCCATTTCTTTTCCACAAAGAGTTGTCTCGCAGATGAATAAACACGAGGAGATAAATTATTCAGATTAAAATCATAATCGTTCAGCAAGCAATGAAGCGCGAACGTCAAACACACATCTGCGGCACCATCAGTAACAATGGCTGCGCTCCAGGCCGATCGATCCCACCGTTAGCAAAACAGAAATGCGACCAATGGAGAGAGTCGATCTACCAACCAACGAACAGTGAGCACTGTCACGCTAATTATGAGGAGATTAACTGTTACAGGAGAGAACAGAGCGTCGGCCAGTTATAAACGTTACATGTCGGCGAGTGAAAGCACTGCCGGCGAAATGCCGCAAACGCACGCGAGGCGAATTAAGTTTTGCATTATCGCGTGTGGGATTACAATGAAGAGAGATTAGCGGCTCGCTTAGCACACCGTGTGTACGTAGCTTTGTGCCAGCGGTTCCTCACTGCTTGTATTGCGAATTGCATGTGTACGTGTCTGCAGACACACGCACGACTATCCACAAAGATCAACGTCACCACAGCTGGGCTCGGTTTTTATGCACAAAGCGAGTGCCGTCTATTCCGTGCCAATTTACCTGAAACGCAGAAAAAGCTCGGGCGCGCACGAAACCAGTGGCTTGCGCTGCCTACTTAAGACTGACAGCAGTGCGTTACCCTCAAAGGAATACAGCATGAGCGGCCCGAGCGAAAGCCCTCGGAAAACGGACGAAAGTGAGAGTGCAAAAATCCACAATTAGGGACCTCGACTCTCCATTAGACCCTAATCAACGCTGGAATGAATTTCGCCTTTACGCGTGAGACGCAAATCCTGTCAGCCACTTACTTCATTCGGTGACATGTCGTGATAATGAATATGGTAAATAATGCTACGTTACTTTGTAGTATTGTACTAGTCAAAAAATCAGTAATGTCTAAAATAACGCTTTAAATGAATTCCTTAGTATTCATCGTATTATCTCAACCATAATTAGTGTAATGCGTGCTCTCAGTTACGTATTCCTCGAATAAGAGCTATTTACACGGAAGCCTTTTGATGGATCGGTCGAGCCAATCATCGGTGATAAAAGCACTTCGAATGGGAACATAAACTGGATAATTTATTCTCGACTAGCTCTGGGAAAGCTGAAAAGGAGTAAGATAATTCGAAGGAGAGAGGAAGCGCGAAGGCAGCCCGGGGCGGTGGAGAGATGGAGAGTAGGAATATTGAATAGAGAAGGATATAGAAGAAAAGGGCTTGGATAGAGAAAGAGTGCAGAGGGATTCGATGGAGGAAGTAGGAGAATTCGAAACTGAGAGAAAGAAAGAAGCGTTTTCGATTAGAGTGCAGCATTCAGGACTGCCAACCCAGCCAGCTTTTCACATGCACAATTTATTTCCGCCCTCGCCGTGCATACGTTACAAAGAAATATCTCTGTCGGCTTCCTGCGCCTCGAGGCAGAAGCGGAGCTTAGTAGTTTCGGCAATTCGTAACTGCATTATTGTTTCAGCGATGGCTCGGAGGAGTTATCTGTTTGGTTTATTCATAACTTGCCGGGAGCGCACTGGGACCGACCAGTCCTGGGAATCCCGAGTGCTAAGCTCCTTTGTATCATCCTTAGCGCTTCCCTAAACTTCTCACTTATATCGTCTAATGCTTCACCATTCCCCCTCAAGCAGTTCACTGTCATCAGAATTATTGCTTACTGAGTTTCCCCCTTGTGATTTTGCTTTCGATGGCGTTACTTTCAAAAGAACTCCTTCTTACATTCCAGATATTTTATTGTTATCTGACAAAGCTTGTAAGCTTGTAATATTGAACTTTATATAAATTAAATTGAGATGCGTTTATGAAATTTGTTGATAAGTATTATGATATTATTTCGAAATGCCAGGATATTGGAAGCGTATGTAACTGGGAATTATACTTTTTTTATAATTTATATCTAGGTACTAATAAACACACCAACGATAATCCCGGAGTACACTGGTATTTGTCAGTCGAGTTGAGGCTCGGCCGCACACTAAATCCAGATATAGGACTTTACGCGCCCTTTAACGACGTAGTCTTAATCTCGGTCAGTGTAGCTTACGCCAGGGATACACGAGGGGGTAAAGCAACTATGTAGACAAACATTAATCCAGATTCGCTCGCTCGGCATCCTCGCCAAGTCACCCAGGATGTCAAGCATAAACCTCAAAAATATGAAACGTAACTTGGGTTATCTTACGAGCGCACACTGCTGGTCGTGTTTGCGTGAAATGAAACTCCATTGTTGTTTTTTTTCCGGTTTTTATTTAGTATTCCTGGGAATGGGGTTACTGGCTTTCGTCAGCTCAATACTCCCATTCGAGTAACTACTGTTTTTGTTCGACGAATATTTTTGATCATGAATGATTAAATAATCTTTAATTCACTTGGAGGCATAACAGATGAACACTACTGGTTTATTGATAAAGAACCACACGCTTTGCTAGCTTATATTTTTTATGAAAAAATGTAGCAGGTCGTAGGAACTGGCTTGGTAGATTTACGGAGGCGCAGCTCATGAAAGTTTGAGCGCTACTGCTTTAAGCGTTCGGACGCACACGCTTTTAGCAGACAGTCATTTTTGGAATTTATTTTCTCGCAGAGGAAAAGTGCTTTTAATGCGATGTAGTACTTGAAATGAATTCGTTGAATCATGGAAACGGCACATGTATTTTTACGGATAATGCGTTCGAGCTGCAGGATTAAAGCCGATATGAAAATATTGCCAGGGTAAAGTGCATTTTCCGTGAACGATTTGTCACTCACACGAGCAGTCATGTCATGTCCGAGCTGAAGGGCCCGCCTCCAACAATATTTCAGGATGACAGTTTCCGCAGATTTTTTCCTGTCCCCGTGAAGGAAGGAATATTTTCATTGCAAATGGAAGGTGACGCATTCGTAGAAATATATAATGCTTAATAAAACTATAATACTTCAACAATCTACTATTTATAATCATAATACTCTACAGAAAACCTTAATTAAAAATATCAACGGTGACAATTCAATTTCTCAATAATTATTAGTAATTGAAACTTTTAATAATTAACTTCTAAATTGAAACTAAATTCAATGTATACCATTAACGATTACAAACATACTCTCCAACAGGGCAAAGCCAGTAAACCGACTCTAATCCAGAGACATTGAATTCTGTTTCTCCGAGAGAATAATTTCGCGAAATAGCCAAGTTTGCCTTTGGGACACGGATGTTCACGAGTCTTCCTGCACTCGCGTAAAACTCGAATTCCCTGACTAAGAAGGAGGCGGGTGGGGGGGGGGGGTGGGTCGAGCAGTGTTTTACTGTAGGACAATCGGTCCCGGGCCGTAAAGGGTCGGGCTGCTACTCGCTAAGGCGCGCTCGTGATTTACGCGCCGAGAAATGCGTGCCAGACAGATAAGACAGATATAAATCACGGCCAGCTTAAATTGGAGAATTAATTACCCTTGTACTGCAAGCTCTGAAACAGTGTTACCAGTTCCTATGCGAGAAAATTCACCCGTCACATTCGCAATAGGTCAATACTAATGACAAAAAGATCTCCCATTAGAATCTAAACGATTTCAAAACTTTCCCTCCGTAAATCAACTACAAGCAATCAGGAAAGTTGTTCTGAAATAAGTCTCGGTGGAAAATCAGCAACACTAATGCTTCATTCCAATCAGTACATTTGCGAGGCTGATGCAGTTGGCGGTCCATTTATTAGAGGCGACGGTGGCTCTAACGCGATCGGGAGAAGAATCGGTGTCAGCTGGGGGATAAAATATGAAACGGAAGGTGCGCGCAGCTTCTGGCTGCGGAGCTCATCCCAGTGGGAAATGAAATCGGCCTCGAGGAAAAGACTACAGGAGAAGGGGGTGGAAGAAGGTAGGATCCTTCAGGAGAGCTAAGAGATGCCGAAAGGGAAGAAAGGAAAAATCAGAAGACGCGTTCCTTTCCGATCTACCTTCTTGCGACACCACCTCCTTCTCTTTCTCCTCCTCTTAGGTCGAAGAGCAAAGAAGGAGGGAGTGGGTGGCATCTTATCGTATTTCACGGGGAAACTAAGTGGGAGTCATCCTTTCGCCTCTTCCTCTTTTTTTCCAACCCTCTCTCCCTCTTTCTCCCCCCCTCCTCAACCTTGATTCTGTTGCCCTGGCCATAAAGGATCCACTTACCGCGAGGAAACGATTTCATTTTTCCTGCAGGATCACGTCGAATTGCGCGTCCCTTTAGCAGCCAATGCCAGTGCAATCGCCTTCGATTATGTACTCCCAGCCGATCTTCAGCGTCCCTATATTTCAGGGATTTAGGAAGATCTTCACTTAGGCTCTCGTTCTCGTTCTCCCTTCGACGTAAATCGACTGTTCTTTCACCAGCGACGGAGGAAATTAATATCAAAGGTGTGCTAATTGTAAGATATCATATTCTATGAGTCTTTGCGATAAATGTAAAATATCTATGAAAATAAATATGAATTTCATTGGATTTGAGTCTGTGAATAATAAGATCCATAAAAGGTTCAATCGAGTAGATTGAATTCTGTAAGAAATTACTATGATTTACAAGTTTAAGACATATTTCATATCTTTTTTATTGCAGAGCCTGTAAAAGTGTGTCGTTATCGAACTTCTACGAGTTCCGTGGAGTGGCCTGTGATAAGAGGCTTTGGCCACCTACAAAAGCGGGTGGCAGGAAGCATCGATAATTCGGCTATTGGGCCGGCAAATTTATTGCTAATGATAGGATCTGGCACGTCTAGAACGAGGTCGTTTCACCGGCGCGATTACAGCGCCGGGTCATCGGCATCGGACAAGTGGGGCCCCCGTTTGAAATATTGAGAATACTCGATGCGTGTTCCAACGAAACGTGGTTTCTGTTGCTGTGCACGGTTGTTCGTTGTGCATATTACTGTCGCTCCATGAACCGAATTAACCCTTTGCCAGCCTGCCGACCGCATATCTCATTCGCATCTGCTGCATTCTGCCCTGCTATCGGCATCAGTTGACAAATTGTCCGCTCGGTGTACAAGCCGTGATACTGATGTGCCGCTGACTCTTACAACCACTTGGTACACAGATTTGATCAACCATAATAGCAAGAAGAAATATCCATTAACATTTATAATTGCTTCCACTATCGAGGAGCGCGTAATTAAAACTCCAGGGAACTTTAATGTGCTTTGAAATTTCGATTAACCTGTGCAAGTTAATTTTACATTGAGATAGTATTATACATACATAAATTTATGTACTTTATATTTAAATTTTACTTATATACTTATATATAGAAAGAGAGAAATGAAATATTCCTGCACTCAGACAGTACGTCGAATATTTATCGATACACGAAACAACGAGCATGCTGTACGAATTCAGGTAATAGAAACCGACCAGTCTCCAATGCGGAGTCCATGTTGCTTTAATTAATTAGAAGATAAGGATCCATTTGCCGAGAATGCCAGGCTACTACTTTGCATTTACACGAGTAGCCGAAGTCCCTTTCGAGTCCGACTGTTACCGCTGTACTGTAACACAGCGTTACCACCCTTGCGGCGCGAGGGTGTAGCTCCTAATTTAAATAATTGACAATAATTTAACAGCAGTGCCATTCGAGATCAACGCACTCGAAATCTGGCTCGCTGCCATTATCGGCGATTGCTCCGCCCGCTTAATAACCTGGCTATGATGCGCGGCCCGCGCGACTAATTAGAGCACAATTTACGTCTCGCAGGGCTCTCGACCGGCGATCCACCCGGCAATCCATGGTGGACATCGTGTAAATCTTATCGAATGCCTGCCCGCACACTCTCCCCAACTAACAGCGGTGCATTCAGTTTCCACGCTATCGCACGTGGCCATTAGAAATCAACTGCGCCTGCAGAACTGCGTAATAGTAATTATTAAAAGCTCTTCATTCAATAATTGGAAATTAAGAGGAAACTGAAATATAATTCACTGCTTGTATAAAAATACTTTACAGTATCGTAAAAAATAGAGTCCGAGCAATATAATAAAGTATCTCTTAACGCGAAGATTTATTGGTTCAAGAGGAAATGGACTATCAGGCATTTCTCTTGACTAAATTGCTCTCTTAGTTAGAAGTTAAAAGAGAAAGAGTTTCCGGCGACAGGCAGGTACTAAGAGCGGTAGAAGAATGGGATCCGGGTCGTGAAGGACATACGTTTTCACCGGGATTCGAACAAATAACCGACGATCCCATCGCGGTGGATTTCGAGTCAAACGAGGTTAACCGTGCCAGCAAATGTCTGATGGATAAGACTACTCAGCCCGCCGTCGTAGATACCAGACAGACGTTTGAAGAATCGAAGAGGATAAAAGCCCGGTGAGCCGCGCCACCTCCGACTGGTCGCTCTTTGCTTCCGATAAAAAAGGGCACCCTTTTCGTGCCATGGCTTTATGACTCCGACGAGCATGCTCCTTTCCAGCATTATCCGACATACTTTTAGGGTCACTTCGCTCTTTTACTGTAAGTGCTTTCCTCGCGATTCTTCTTAACCCTTTATGACTTCATAAAATTTAAAATCGCTTACACTCATGTTGTATTCGCATTTTTAAGTTACGTTTTATTTCTTTATACATTTGCTGAATTATATAGTAATAAAAATCGAAGGAATGAAGATATTGAAGTTACAAATAGTCTGATTTACGAATATATGTATTTTTGAATCAGTGAACCAATATGTCTGACATACATATGTAATTCTATCTATTCGATTGGCAGAGTATCAAGTTTCCGGGGCCACCAGTTGACAGTGTCGCCGGGATCGTTACGTTCCTCGAAGCCGCAAGCATTATGGCAGTGAAATGTGATTTAAAGTTCAATTAGGACCCGAACTTCCCTCTCGTTCGCGTAAATACCGTCTAATGTAACTTCTCGCCAAGTTACCTCAAACTCATTTATTCGAGATGGGCGGCGGCTGACCTCATTTCTTGACCTGGTAGTGCAGCACCTAATTACGTAACTACCCTCAGAAATTGAGCAGATGGATTTCTTTAGTGACGCAACTCTGCCCCTTAGCGCGCTTCTCCTTCCACTTGGTACTCCTTCAAACTGAGTGTATCAGCACAAGCTGACGGGAGAATACGCGTGTCTCATTCTCATAGCAAACTTGGTGGATGAACTCGCAACAGGCGTAGGAGTGGATTATTTCAATCGATATTAATATTAATCCACTCTGATATAACCGCTCGTTACAAGTGAAAATTTATACACAACTTTAAAGAAGTATGTACTAAATTAGAAAAATGTATACAGGGTACTAAAATTAGAGTACGCTTTAAATTAGAATATATGCTAGTAGTAGTTGATTTTAACATGAAGAATCGTCGGTTTATATTAACACAAGCCTTGCACATTGTAAGTATTTATAAGGATACTTATGTGTAAGTTTAAAAAGGTTTGAATTTAATTTGCTTTGGCACGCAAAGTTCCGGACGAGAAATTAGTACGGTATGCACTTTGTGGCTCTGTTGACCCAGAAAACTGCGTAACAAAAGTCCGCTTTGTTACATTTCATCGTTCCACGAGCTTGAAACTTTTAACTTTCAACTGGCAAGTTGGCGCTCCGCACTTCAGTCGTACGAAAGGAATTTCCCGGTTCGAGTGTTGGGCGAATCTCGTTCCACGGAATGTCAATAAATGTTCCATGAAAAATACCGAACTCGGACATACAAGTGCCCTCGACAAGTTTGGTATTTTATGTTGTAGGCATTGTAAGGCAGCGAGTAGTTCTACTCAGAGGGAACGAGTATCGGAATGTTTAATTCGACAAGTTTTTACAGTGAAATCACAATTTCAAGTTGCAGCTACTACAAGATACCACAGGATTCTATTTAGAGCAAAAAATGTCAATGTGTTTAAACTCCGCATATAATTTAAATGTCAATGAATCTTTCCCACCAACCCAGTACATAATTATTATAATGTAATACAGAAATAATTATATGACAATATCGATACGTTTTTATGAGGGCTTTAATTTTACGTTTGCAAGTACTCTAAGATACGATATGCTCTTAATTAAAGCGAAAAAATACTGCAGTATAGGAACTAATAGGGTTTTGAAATAGAGCCTTCTTGATGAAGCCTGATAATGGGTCTATCAATAAAGTCGGACTGGTTGTCGAGCTGCGGGAGAAAGCCGCTTAACCAGAGCGAGTACACGCGACGAATGCAAATGCGACTGATTGTGAGGCCTGCTATCGAATTGTCCTTTAATACGGCAGAGCGTGTGCGCGCCTGATCGATCATTGCAATCGGTTTGAAATTAGCTCACGCGGCTTCGGTGTCATTCATACTTCCATCGAAATTTTCGAGGGACGAGCGATGTCCAGCAATGCGCTTTTCGGGCTGGCGCTCGAATGATCGCCACCTGATGCCGCTGCGAAAGTACTCGTCATACTCGTCATCCGAATAACAGGCTGCGCGTTAATCGTCAACGAAATAAAGCATATATCGATGGGAAGCTTTGATAGCTGGCATGGCTTTCATGGAAAATCCCCGTGAAACCTATATTTGAATTGACATATCCTGTTTTTTTTAAAACGATCGTATTAATATAATAATAAAAATGCTTGAATATGTAATTTGTTAAGATCGTAATAGATTTGAAATGAACGCGTACGACGTTTTTGAGTATGTTAATTTCTGTTAGATTTAACGTAATGATTTTAGTCAAAGCATTTTCCGCCGGTACTCCAGATTTTTATTCCTCGCAAGTTAATTTATTGCCGTTAGATAGAATGTAATTACTTTCGATTGCAGCCGCACGCGTACAATTACAGGGCCTGACGAGCACTAGAACTGGCTAATGAAACGTTAAGTGCGTTGAAAATCCATTCGCCCGGTGCGCTCGCAGGCGAGTCGATTTGAGTTCGAGCCGGTGTCGACGGTTCTGATGCTAACCAATGGCTATTAATCGTCATGCTCAATTGATCACCAATACTATTAGTGCTTATTAATCTCGCTTGAAATCACAGGAGAAGAAGCTCCCACAACACCAACAATTAAGTGAACGAAATTATACAAACCTGCGTTTCATGCTACTACAGATTTGAGATTTTATTTTGGTTTTCTTGGATTCTGTTTTCATTTGCCAAAAATATAGTAAAAGGATTGTAAGGAATATGATGATCGACAATACAATGATACAAACTCTATGACATAAAAGAAATAGGAAGAAATATCGACTGCAAAGAAACGTAAATTCTAAACCTACGACTTCGTTAAAAACTTAAAGTTCATAATTGCTTTAAATCTCAATCCGTTATTAACATACCGACAGAATGTCGCTCGAAAGAAGGCGTGCCAATAAATCTTTATCGCTACTTTATGATGATAAGGCCGGCGCGGTCCGATCCGCTTTAGTATAATAGTATCATAAATCATATTTTGCGATAACTATGTTGTACCACCGTGCCTGCTCCAGTGGTGCTCGGGATATAGCGTGCGCCAGTTGCGCCGGTTGCTGATGGATTTTCTCTTAAGATAGTGCGCCACGACCACCTAAAGCCATTACCCGCGGCGACAACTAATGAAATATCGTCTAATCGAAATTACGTTGACCCATTTAATCCGCTGCCTGTTTATTACATAGAAATCCGCAGAGCTTTTATTCGCACGCCATATCTTGTAACGCGGTTCCGCTGACACCAATAAAAGTGAGATAAAATGAATCTTGGAAAATAGAAATAATCAAATAAACGTAGGAATATCTTATTTTGGAGCAGATATAAATAAAAAATGTATCATTTAATATCTGGAAAACAGTAACTCACAACCGTTCCCTTTTACGCAAGTTTTACAATCGTAATAATCATTCGAAGTCGATATAAAAGGGTAAATAACAGATCACATGTCACCTCGACAGAATGTGAAATTTCGGTCGGTACGAACACTGCAGAAAACAATTACTTGAGAGTTAAGCGGCGATCCGCTCGTAATTTGGCAATTAGTCCAAGAGCGAATGAGAGAAGGAGAGGAGAGAAAAGGTGAGAGAGAGAGAGACTGAGGCAGGGCGATTTAAATGATTCCGGGCGGAAGTCGCAACTTTCAAGGGAGTTTGCGAAACCCCGTGGGTAAGGGAAATCGGCCGGAATCAAAGCGTACGCCGGAAAGAGAGAGGAATTGGAGAAAGTCAGGTATGCGAGACCCATGGACGAGAAGTGTTTAGAAAGCTAACTCGTCCGGACCAACCTCATCCCCGATTATAGTTCCCAGTCCCGTTTTCGTAGTCGACGCACCACCCCCATAATTAGCATCGCGCTGGATCAAAACTCTCGGGAAGCATGCACGAGAACATTTTCCGGGAATTCGCTCTCCCCTCGTTTCGAGAAAATCAAAGGGGCGCAGTGGCGTAATTTCGATCGACTCGCCGCGGACGTTCGCTAAAATTCTGATTAGTTTCTTGCTGCTCGACCCTCTCCGGCAGGCAAACATTGTTTTATCGAATAGCTCGAACTACCTCGTCGGTATACAGTGTTATCTCGGGCAAACGATATTCACCGAAGGCTGAAAGTAGGGCGCAATGCAAGCAACCGGAAGGTAATACATTCGGCGCCTAGCGTTGAGAGAAAGTTTCATTGAACGAACTTCGTTTACTTGAAGCAGTGAGTATCTATTTCAATATCGATTGATGTATAACACTCGACGAACTGGTCGATCACTATTATATTAACATATAAACCCAAGAGAAAAGTGAGCTTTTCAATAAAAGAACATGAATAACACTGAATTCAAGCGTTCCAAAGAGATTCGGATGCTCTCGAATATAAAAAAAAATGGAAATCCAGTTTTCTATTGGGCGTTTTGCGCAATAACTTACGGTTTGGAAAGCGATTGGGTGGCAGGCGTCCTACGCCAGTGTAGGCAAAGCTATCAGAGTAAGGGACGCCCGTTAAATTCGAATGTAAAACGTGTAATTAACGCTCGGAATTAGTCGAAGCGTGCAAGTATCAAACTTCGTCGCACGGAGTCAGTTGCACGCTCTGGGAAAATCGGGCGCCCCATGCTGACCACCACGATTTTCCATTGCTATATGCCTGTATCATGGCTGATCCACCCTCCACTTCCACCTCTTTCACCCTTCCGCCGCCAATTGCCGAGAGCCTGTGGACTAGGCTGAAATAACTTTCAGCCCCGGTGCACACATCTACGGTTTAACACGCCGACTCCCCCGCTCGCTCGGATCATTTAACAAAACAAATTTGATCGGGCTTCGCCGGCGTGAAGGACCGAAACTGCCGGCTATTCGTTTCTGCGGCTCCCGATTGCCCATTGTCTATTTGTCTATTTGTTGCTCCCACCGCCGAGAGCTCGGCTAGACGCACACTTCCGACTTTTTGTCGCGCGATTATTTAGTCGGAACGAACTCATCGTTTTTTGTGTTTTTTTCATGGAAACTAGAAAGCTTGGGAATAAAAAACAAGTCTTTTTTGATTCTGCGATTGTTATTGCGATTTTATTTCATCTGAAAGGAGAAATTTCTTGATTCAAAAATCACGAATTTTTCTCTTTGGACCTTTTACCTCGAACGAATTGCACTGCGGAATCTAATCAGCCCGTAATTGCAAGAAACTCCGCTCATGAATGTGCTAAGCGGAGCCCTTAATGTCTTGCTAATGCTCGGACGAACCAATTTCTGTGCGGGGTCTTAAGTATGCTGTTAGCGAGCTGGCAATTGAAAGAGAAGCTTAAAGTTACACGATGTGCGTAAGAGTTCTGAAATTTTGAACCTCGATAATACCATTGCTGAAATTATCGACAAATAACCTGAAATATTAGGAGAATAACTAGTGAGTAATAGCGCCATTTTGATAAAAAAAAGGAATAAAATTACACTTTTTAAATGCTATTTGCATGTAAAATATACTTTAAATTACCCGTGTAACAAACAAAGGGAGGAACATCCACGTGTAACATAAATGACATTTATCGAAGGAAACTTTTCGTTATTTAATAATACAACTATTATCATTTCATACTAGATCAATCATTTAATGACATTGAATAATATTCCCTTTACATGAACATTAAATTCACCAGTGTCAAATGATAACGGATCTGACGGCAGCTACGTGGACAATACGTTTACCGTTCACACATTTTCAATTCGTCAGCCGATTGCAAATTTCGAAAATAATCCGGGCAATCGGACGTAGCTGCCGGTTTCTGCGTATCTCGCAGTAAAGTTAAGCCGAGTGGCAGGGATTTTAGTTCGAAAACGTTCCTGCGTGCTGCAATTTAAATCTCCCCCACCAACCCCATCCAGCGTCCACTGCCCCATTCTCACGGGCTCCGTAATTCCGGCGAGATATTGCCTCACACGGACCATCCCAGCCGAAGGATTTCTTTTCAGAGTAAATAACTTTTCAAAGCGATGGCGCCAGCCCTCGAGCAGGAACTTCTCCCAGAAAATCTTCGTTAATTAAAGAGAACTCTCGCCCCGGGAAAGTTAAGACGCTCCGAGTGCGGGAAACTATTCGACTGACGGAAATAGCGCTTATGCCTGCCACCGCACAGGCAATTACTACTTCCGCCGATGCAAAATAATTGACTGGACTTTTGAAGAAAAAGTTATTTTCCAGAAAGAGAGTTAAGTAATCACAGTTATTTCTTGGTTAGAATGTAATGAGTTAAAGTATATCTGTAATTAAAGTTAATGAGGTAGTATTATGTCAAGCGATGATTGTCAGTAAAAAATGTATATTCGTATACAATGGTTCATGGATAAAAGATATTGTTAGTGATAATAGAAATATTTTGAACGGGATATTGGAATCATAAAATAGAATGTTAAAGCTTTTTAACTGTAACAAACTTCCCAAACAGGAAACAATCAATAATGAACTGAAGTCTTAGCAGTAGAGCAATCGGCGAATCTGGCGATGAATAATGCCAGTGAGAATGAGTAACAAAGCGGCTCTAATGATTTATAACGGCGGCTTGTTAAACGTAGAGTCGATAATCAATAAGTTCTGCCAATACTGCGCTCTGAGAGTTACCCGTTGGCAACCATGTTGCACGTGCAAAATTTGGTGTTCGCGTGTAAATTATCCGCAAATATTTTAGGAGGAAATAAAAGCATCAATGGAAATTTATCGCGCGGCGTCGCGATAAGCGGGATGTGGAGAGTGTGCGCGTTGAATTAATGACCGTAGCTGTAATTATCAAAATTGGAGGGGCTCCGCTACATTTAGTAACAAACGAGCGAATATTTCTCGATGTATTGCGTGTCACTGTTTATACAGCAATTGGTTGCAAAACTTTTCTTGATGATTCTACGATCAATAGAAAAGTAAATTAAAACATAAAGATAGGAATCGAACATGTTAATTTCACTTCATATTAATTTTTGTCATTTACAACATTCTGATAGTACTTACTTTGATATACAGATAGTACAATCATTTACAGTTTGTGTTGGTACCAAAAGCGTTTAAGAAACCTTATCATTTAAAACGTTCTGCAATCTGAAATCTGTCGCTTCGAATAGCCACTTTATCATTATTAGCCAACTGAACCCACACGCTTCGCAGTCTCGGCAGCTGGAAATTCAATGGCTTCGACATAAAAATCTATTTCGCCCCCACGTTTATTGAACATGTATTACGGAAGCAAACGTATTGACACTTCCAGCAGCAGTACTGCATGGAGCTTTTGGATCTGGCAATTCCGGTTGTAGTATTGCAACAAAATCTATGTGCGCATCTCTCCTCGACTGCGTCTGCTAGGCCCATTGGGTGCAACAGTGCAATATGCAGCGACGAAAATGTATTTTCCCGCACACCACCTGCCGGATGACACAATATTCTTGCGAAATTTTTCGAATACGATCGAGTGGTATTACCGTCGCCAGGAGTGTAACACATCAAAATGCAGAAATGCATGTTACAGGGGAGGCAAGCGTAGTGCGAGAGTGCTCGTTTTATGCATTCTACATGTATGCATGGACTAACGCGCATCGATTTTCTCCCAACACACACTCCACCTAATTCCAATTTGTTCGCCCGGCGTCTCTGCAAGCCCGGCACGTGTCGCACTCTTATATTAAATCTTCACATTAAACTCTGATCCTTTGACAGTTTATTTTGAGCTGCACTACCAGGCTGTGCCTTATTGGATGGTGGTTTTTAATAGCAGAGCTTTCATAAAGCTTTATCGGTTTTCAACGAATCATTCGTAATGTACCATTCGCTATTAGAAATAACAGGATTTATTCTTATTTACCATGACTGTATTGCCACAATTGTATAATCTCTTGCCTGCAAGAATATTAAAACTAAAACAATTCTCAACTAATAATAAAAGAAATTCTGTAAGTCCAGTTGTTCTGTTAAACAAGCGTTGTACGAAGGCTAGAATAAAAATCCAATTCCAGGGTAGTCGGGTTTCAAGCAGAAGAACGGCATGATTTTGTAAAAATCCAGACTCGAGCGGGCCCGAGCTAATATTCAAATTCCAAATAAGGCAAACCGAAACAGGGCTGCCAAAAATCCAGCGAGCTAACAAGCGGCCGACAAAAGGTGGGTTCAGGGCGGCAAAAAAAAAAATCCCGACAATGAATTCGCAAGCTCAACTGGCAGCAGGAAAAATCCGAGCAGCGTGGCCCCGTGATACTCTCTTCGGCAAGAGAATGTCCATGGGCTGCTCTGATTGTCAATGCAAGTGCAGCAGCAGCAGCTTGCAAGTGCCATCGCGAAACAATGGCTCGTTTCGAGCGCGCAGCGGCTCGAAATTCAGAAATCCGGTGAATTCGGTACACGGTCATTGACGCAGTGGCGGCGATTCGCCAAGGATTACGGTACGCGCCGCTTCTGGCAGGCGCGCATTGTCATGCAAAGTGAGCGGCGCGTCCACCAGCAAAGACCAGTGACCCGCCACTGGTGTGGATTCACGGCGAAAGGTGGCGGCAATGCATTTCCTTCGGTTACACGTGTGGTAGGAAGGCAGCGACAGTGGTGTAGGCCTGCAATTAATATGCACCGAGTGATACGCGTGATTCGGCGATCCCGCTCAGTATGCGGGACAGCATCGCTGCCTCTGATAGTGTGATTGTCCGTGCACTCGTCTGCCTGGCAATCCCAGCGGAGAAGCCCTCTCGTTCGCACCTTGTCGCCCGGCGACGCGAAACACCGGTCAAGCCCACAACCCCCAACTAATCCCTCGAGGAGCCTCACCCCTTATCAGTATTCAATGCCCTTAAACTGCTTTTGACATGACCGCCGAGAGCCGCACGCTCCCTTGAATTATACTTTGCAAGCTCGATTCAAACAACCCTCCATCCGATAATACTTTTTTCCCCCCTTTTGTTCTTGCCAGCTTTTGATTTCCACTTGGCAAATTAACTTGGCCCAAGGGAGAAGAGAATCGTGTTATTTTTAGAAAAGAATATAAGAATATTATTAAAGGGAAGTCTCGTCTTAGATTATAAATCCTAGATTCCTTTTATTTCCTTACTTTTACCTCCACAAAATTCTATTATACCCAGAAACCTAGAATAATAAATCAAAATATATACGATTTTGAAAGGTTACAATCGATTTATACTCGCACGGATGAAGCCACGATCCATTAGATTTCAATCTCCCTTCAAAGAACGGCGTCCATTTAAGCTGGTATTTAGGCATCGAGGGACTATTAATACAGTTTGGAAGAGCATCGATCATCCCAGCAATTCATGACGTATCTATGTTATTGATATCGACGTTCTACCATCGCATTCTCCATTGTAGCCGAGAAACGGAGCTTGGTGCACGTGTATTCCTGGTTGCAGGGGCGAGCAGAACAGCTCGTTCTCCCTTATCCTCATATAAAACGCACATCAGCGTACTCGAGAGGCGGCCTGGCCGAGTCAGCAGTGACCATTGTTACCCCTCGTGGGAAGTATGTAACATGATTTATCGTGGCCGGATGTTTTGCCAGAGGTCTTTTTTTGTCGGCGGTTCTACACGTTGAACGCACTTCACTCTACCCAGGGGTTTTACAGTTTCCACGCGCCACCGAGATAAACAGGCCGAAGTACCTTCGAGGAGCGCGATAGAAAAAGTTTGAGGGCCTTCGTCTAGTACCAGCAAATTCGTAGTGGCGTCAGTGAGCTTTTTTTCGAAAGGCGCCATTCATTGTTCTCTTGATAGGAAAGTGGGGATTATTGAAAAGCGCATATATTCCTTCTATAGTAATATATAAACACATTAGCTTGATATTGTTAAGAAAGGAATTTTAGAGGGTTTAATATTCATAGTTTGCTATATTTCACTAATAGTATACTGTCTTTGTCTCTCGATACGTCGTTGATAAGCTTGGCCTAACAAAGCTTCCTCATCTTTGTCTAATAAATCAGAAACATAATGAATATAAAAAATTTGTATTGCTCTATTATTGCCATTGTCAGTTCCACGAGAACAGTGAAACAATGAAAATCAGAGAGTAGCGGTTAAGCTGAGGAAGACTCTGCTAGAGGCAAGTAACACCCGGGTACATGAAGCGGGCGAGGAAACAATCGCCACTATATCTAGCGACGGTATAGCTGTGTGCTCTAATTTATTTAAATGCTCCATTGAGCCGAACACACCGGGAGAGAGCACTGGGGAGACTGACGAGCCGGCTCATTTATTCCGCAGACCACGATGGTTCATTCCACCGTGCGGATCATGGTCCAGTTGTTCTCGCGACCGGCTACCACCCGAAAACCCTCTGGTTCACCCTCCCACGAAACCTCCCTGCTAACCCCTCAACTATCCACCCCGGATTTTGCATGGCGCGATGACGATTTGGAACTCCGAACGCACACGGATCACCTGCAATTTTAAACGCGCCAGCTGAAGGTCTGCGAGCGTTGCACCGATCCTGAATTGGTGATCGTTTCGAATGATTTATTAGCACTGGCATTAACCCGTACTGCTGCACTATTGTGTTAATTATTTTTGATCGACCCTGCTGACTAGTCCTGTAATACTGGTGATCAAATATATCTAATATATTTGGGATTAGTGTAGAGATTTAGGTGCCACGTTTTTGAATTGTTTCGTTTTAAATTATGTTAAGATCATGAATGTCTATACTGTTTCCACGGAATATTAATATGAATTTACATTGCTAATTTATAAAGTAAAATTTCAATGATGAATTTGAAGGAAGACAAATAAGGAGCAATTTCCTTTTTTTCGAGAATATAGAAATCAGTCACAAATGAATAGAAAGTTTCTCACGTGAAAAAAGATTGCGCATCGTTGCGCGTGAAAGCGGTACTTTTGAAGGGACAGGGTAGAAAGGATTTCGTCCCAAATTGAGTTAAAGGAGAGGAGGTCTACTTGGATGAGCGGCACCTGTGATTTTGAGAAAGTCACTATCCCGGAAGAATCGATTTCACCGCGCGTTTAAGGGGGGCTCTGACGAGCCGTGCAGAGCTTTCATTGGCGATGACGAAGAGCAAAAGGATGTAAGAATAAAGGGACACGGGAATGCACCTTCCGTGTACTCTCGAGCGGACGAGCACCGATCGTTTAAACGTGAACCAAGCCTCTGCGCGATCCTGTTCGGATGCTGTTATAGGAACCCTCCAGAAGCATCTTCCACTTCTCGCCTCAACAAATTCAATAGTTTTCGGGTATTCCATCAGTGTGGAAAACCCGAAAATTATTTTCTTTGTTATCTATTGACTTTGTGATTTTCTTACAAATACAAGAATTATAATTAAAAGAAATTATACGAGATATTTGAAATTAATCGGGTCAAAAACAATTTCCTGAGAAAACATTCATTGATTCTCATTCCGTTATATTTTATACACTTTAACTGCAACAAATGCATTAATTACGCAATTACGCCAATTGCAGTTTACAATAAAGTGCACAAGCCTATAGTGTGTGAATCACCGTTCAGGGGTTAAAACTACTTGTTTTCAATACAAGAATACATTGCCGTGCTCGATCGAAAGTGCTTTAAATGTCACCGACATCGATTCGTTTTTAACGACAGAGAGGCAAATAAAAAAGGCAAATAGAAATCCGAATGTCAATATCGCGAGTATTTTCAATACATTCCCCGAGCAGTCTCGAGTGCACACGCGCACGAAAACGTAGAAGAAAAACACACCGGAAATACATGTGGCTGGCGAGTACACGGTACTCGGTAGAAAGTGATTTAAAAACAATTCTGTTACCTGTGTCAGGATATCCTCGGAAAGAGGCATGTACGGAACGCAGGTGCTCGCGAGGAAAATAATGTTACAGGAAGGGCGGAGATGGAGCGAGAGAAAGAGAACACAGCGTGGAAAATGGAGAATAAAATATACAAAGTAGATATTAGGATTGAAGGAGACCACTATGCTGTTCCAATCGAAAGAACTCCGACGAGCAGATAGAAATTGAAAGACCCAGTCAGCCGGCGATAAGGCATGCAAGAAAAATACCCGGTGAATCACGCAGGGTTGAAAACAGATAAGGATCAGGATGCTCATACGAAACACGTACTATTAACTGTTCGAACACGGGCGAAAAGTTAGTTTCTGGCAAGGGCAGGCGCCGAATTCAATCAAATTTTTATCTCTCAATTTTCTCATAGTCTCCTCAAAAGGAGAATTAATGTATAATATTTTAGAAAACTATATTAATTATAAGACAATACAAACATATTACGACCGATCTTCATATCTGGTTCTACATTTATTCCATTAGATTTTATTGCGACAGATCGTCAAAACCCAATTAGAGGAAAGAAGATTAAACGAGTGAATGAGGAGTCGATGACTGAGTTTAAACCCTCGTTCACGTTAAAGGCATAAAGACTAATAGGTCTGGAATGCAAAGTACGAATAACAGCGAAACATGAAACATACATAAATGTAAGAAGAGGATGTCATGTCAAAGCGTTCACTCTATATGGGAAAAGATCTGCCTCCGACTGGACAAAAGGAAGCGCGGGTGAAAGCAATTAGTCGTACGATGGTTTTGTGGTTTCACTATGAAGCGAACTGCAGACGCCACTCGCAGGATCCGTAAACTCTAGTGAGATGCTGGCTCGTTCGCTTGTCTCTATGGTGAAAGACGTATCTTATTCGTTGAATGTTATATGTATGACAGTATGTATGAGTGCAGATTTATTCTCCTCCTTTCACATTACGATTTCTTTGACGATGTTTGTTTGCCAATTCATTCAATCGACCGAAGAGGTGCTTTTGAACGATAAAAAACTTACTAGAACCATTAAACGCATGAATATTCACGTAACAATCTGACTTACAGTTATTATCAATTATATAATTGGCAAATGCATTGCCAGTCGTTTCTATAAGGTTTAACAAGTACGTAATATAACATATAAACAGCAATATTACAAAATGAATGAACAAAATTGTTGATTACTTCGTTGAAAGTTTGATGTCAATTTAAAAAGTTCTACTCTATACCAACTGTCTGTATTTCAGACTAATGTCACTGGCAACGAATTCCATCTAAATCGAGTGTGTCAGAGGAATTGCAAACCAAGGAGGGGAGAATCAGCATTTGGAATTTGGCGAACCAAATTCCGAGTTGAGGCATCCCCGCCCTTGCGGGCGCTTTTATCTTGGCGAAGAGTCGGACAGTCGAAACGAGCTTGTCGCACTGCTGACTGGCGGACTTTCTATGCGGCCGGAATTGCCACGCAACCACAAAAGGTTGTCACAGCAATTGCGAGCGGCCGCCTCGTAATGCTCCAGTGTACTACCATCGTTTGGTTTGTGCGGCGCAGTACTGCCTCTCACGAATTGGCTTGTCCACTGGCTTGTCCCGTGGCGCAGAATTAGCGCAAGCCTCAAATGGGCAAGTACTTGATCTGTGCAATGAAAGCACTATGTTCCAGACGTTAAGCTTCATCCTTGATCACTCCACTTGCTATTCCATAAAGCCCTTTCTATCTTTTATATAAATACTTATTCCATTTTTTTTAGTGACTTTCAAAACTAGGAGGTTCTCAATTCATCCCGTATATATATTTTTTATATTTATCATCAAAGAAGAATTTTCAAGAATTTGTTCTCATAAAGTATTTCATTGGAAAAATGATAACACCTATAAAAGTAGGAATTGTGCAATAAGGTTTTGAAAGTGACAGCTCTAAAACTTGAAACACTTATGCTTCTCTCGGCCGTTTTTTCTGTCACTTGGTAGCCCAGTTTCCCCATCGGTGTGAGGGGTAAGTTCAACAGTGGCGATGTCCGTGCGACTGCCGCTTAAATAAATAATTGCAATACCCTGCGACCCCGCGCGGCGTGTTACGTCGTTCGGCTTCGAATGCCGCCTGGTTCTCCTGAATATTTCAGGACGCAGCTGCTGCGACCCACGCGCTCCTGCTACGCCACCTTTTACCAAAGGCTCCATGAATGCTGGGTGATCCTTTGAGCTCATTCAAACACGCACATGCCTGACGACCAATTAAGTTCGAAGGTACCTTAAGCGCGTATTACCCCACCACCATCTGCTTTTTCCTTTTTGCATGTCCTTGAATCTTTTTGTAAGGAAATTAGACGAAAGATATATTTCTTTATAATATTTCAAAGACTTTGATAGATGTGTGTTTATTTATTTTTTGAGTTAAAAACGTTTGGTTTCTTCCGAGTTACAATAAATAAAGTATAATTTATGAAAAGTGAACTTTTTGTCTCTTTTGAGTTAAATAGAATTATCGTTTCGAATTGTTTTGGTTTAATTGTCAATCTACTTACTCCTAATTTCTCGTTCATTTAATATGACTTTCAAGAGTTACTTGCTATTGCAAAATGTATCCAGGAAGCTGAAACTGATTAATGTTCGATAGGACTGCAGGCATTGGGTGAATAACGAAAATTGAAAGAGTCCCCAAATTACTCTGCGGTATTGGGACATCGAAGACCCGAGGTCCGCCATGGGGAATCCGTCGCCAATATTTATGCCATGAATTTTTCAGTCGAGCCATGCGTGCCCGCCCAGAGACGCTGCACGAGGTGAATTGAGTAGAGTGAAAAATATATAGAAAATTATGAGGGTAAGGAAACGCGACGGCAATCTTTTACTTATGCAGAGGATTTGTTGAACTCAGTGCTACCCTTATGCCTTGTCATAAATATATGATGCCAACTGAAGAATTCAAGGGCCAAATGTACTCGAATGTGCCTTTCATGTTCTCAGTCATTATTACTGGAAACATTTCAGTAACCACAGCCTTTTCCTCAATAATTCACTGATTTCGGTAAGAAAGTGATAATAAGTTGCAGTTTAGTACTCACATATTTTATGTGATGGCAGAAGTAAGAACTGGTATGAAAAATGTCAATATAAAGAAAAATATAAAGCCCACTTTACAATGCTTATGATGACATTGTAAATTATAATTCTGTCTTAATTGCATTGCGTTACCTAATTGAAGGGGGATTGTATAATAATAATTGATAATATTAATATTCGCATTAAAGACAAACCGCAATCGGTCTTGTTGTACTATTTTCATCAAATACCGTTAATGTACACCATCACGCCAATTAATTATATCAATTTGATTATATCAGACTAATTATGACCCCAGCCAGCATAATACTCATAATTTGCAATGTGTATTATATTCGAGCCAATCAGAGCATAGTGCACTATTCATTTAGTCTTTTCAGTATTTTCGTATTTTATTTATTTATTCAGTATTTTCAGTTATTTTTAGTATTTTCGAGTTTTGTCTTGATAGGAGTGTCGCTGTTAAAGTTTAGATTGTTAATTTGAGACACGGATCAACCGAATTCTTAAATCAATGATGAGAGTCGAAGTAGTTTCCAAGTCGTTTAGATTCTTCGTCTAAGATAGTACGCTGAAATAATGAATGCTCCATCAAATTTGCAGCTGTTGTGATCTTTTAGAGAAGCTATTCTCTCTTGCATGGCACTCTCCGCCAACACTTTTGGGTTGCTGTATATTTTCAACTACTTTTAAACCATATTCAAATACTTCAGGATTATCATGCGAGAACCAATAGTAGTCCAAGTGTGATTACATTAAACACACTTAAAAACAATCTCAGAAAATCTAAATTACCCACCAAAATATCAATAAATCATGCCTTTATTACGATATGTCTTATATATTATTTGTTCTCATGGCAAACAAAGAACACTTTAAAACTAACAGCATAGAGAACAGTAGGCACGTTCGGAACCGTGCAGGATCTCTCAGAAACGTCACGTTGCAAGGGTTATGTGGCCATTAAAGGGATATCTGCGACTCTCGATGCGTCAGAATGCCAGGCATGCAATATCCTAGCCGAATGAGAAACAGTCCGAGGCGAACCTGGAGGAAATGCCAGCTGTAAATAGAAGAGTATCGGGAGTCGAGTGGCGGGCGTCCATTACGAGATTCTTACACGTTGGCCGAACTCCCTCGCACAAGTGTGAACCCATTGGCTATGCCGTAGCGATAACAGAGGAAGTCTCGAGAATTTTGAGAATGCACCCATTGCCGCTCACATGTGGCCATGGTTTAATGATAAGTGCTAGCTATCCAGGAACCCTAGTCAAGAGGGAGGGAAAATGAGAGAGAGAGAGAAGGGTGAACGAACATTCCACGATCGAATATCGTGCAGCTTCGAAATAGTTCACGCACTCGATCGCGCGATAATGAGCTTTCAATGAGGGCAGTACGATCGCAGTTACGACGGCGTCATCGGGAAGTTGTCGTAATTGCCAGTGGCGTGTGCTGCCTAAAATGGAGTTTAATGAAACGCAATATCGCGGCAAATTCTATCGATCCTCCCTTACACAGAGCGTGACACCCTCGCGGCAGGATGGATCAGGTTGGGTTGACAGATAGTAAAGGATGAAAAATGCGAGTATAAACGAGAGGAAAATTACGTTGTGATTCTAAATTGCAATGAGTAATTAATGTTTAGAATTCTATAAAAGTATTAATAGAAATGAAATACTTGGATATTGAAATCCAATTGTAGTGTCATATTTCATATAACTACAAAGCATATATTATATTTAATTATTGTGAGTAAGTAATAAGATCAGGGTAACGTAAAATTCGAATTGTAGTATTTGCCATGGGTATGAGGATGAAGGAGAAAGAGAAGGGGGTGATAGACAGTGGGAGGCGAAGGATACGCGAATAAGAAGCGAGAGAAATATTAATGAAGTCTGGCGTTTGAAAGGATACGCAACCCTGAGCCAAAGGTACTGAATACCCCTCTTAATTAATAAAAAGCAGCTAGGAGCGCGGAATACAAGCACCACCGCCTCGGCCTTACGCGTCAACGCTATCTCTCGGTATAACGATATCGGCTTGAAACCCTTTGCTTACCTTTCAAGTGGATATCGCGCGCGTAGTAGCCCTGCGTGAAATGTTCCGGTTTTTAGTGCGCCTCGTAAAGCGTCCGCGCCGGTAGAGCGAGTAAAGTGGGCGCGCATTTTAGTGAGATGCGATGGTTCGTAAAGAATGGATTAAATTGTTTGAGCGGAATACCGGCATTGGTTAATCAATAACCAATCGCGTGGGCTTTCCATAAAATACAGACCACTATTACAAAGTACCGAAGAAACCAACAACAGATCCGGAAAGTTTTAAAATACAAATTAACTTATTCAGTAATATCGTATGTCTTCCACGAGTTTTACTATCCCCGATTTTCAAGAATAACGAAAGCACGGGTAATTAACTGGCATCGGAGTTATCGATTATCAATGAGGATTGGGTTTCGAAATTTTAATTGAATACCCGAGGGAGTATTTTCCTCTTGCAAGTATCGATGTACCTCCAGTGTTTGGTGGCTTCGTCTCGCCTCGGGGTGGGAAATAAGGGAGTCATTTGTATTAATTAATTCCCGAAGAGAATGGCGGCCGATAAAGGGCGAGCAGGCCGTTGTGAGAGGCTGTTATTATTCGACACAGGAGACAGAAAGATCTTATTGTCGAGGGATACGTTTGCGGCATTTACCTGAGGCCAAGGTATCCGCAAATTGAATGAAAACTTGCCGTTACCACCCGGTTACCATCCCTTGGGATATGAAAACAGTGGCTAGCCAATTACGCGCTTATAACAAATTCCGGCGGTATCCTTTCCGCGAAAGGGTGAGAGACGTCTTGAAAAGCTTTGCTGCTCTCGTCGAGTGTTTCACCGGTGGCAGGTGCGCGCCACGTAATTTCGCTCTCCAATTATTCGCTAGACGCCCCTGAGCTACTGCGACTTACTCCCGCTTCTAGCCGAAGCTGATTAAAAGTTTTCATTTTTAGTCGCTCGCTCGCTTGTCCAAACGTCCTCGTGTTTACGAATTCGGCGAGCGTGCTACGGTAAACTTGTGTAAGAACATTCTGAACTTTGAACGTTTTCATTCCTACTTCTTTGTAACTCAAAGACACCGATTTTTGTTTGTTTCTGTCACTTGAAAAAATATACAAAAATTTGTAAAGGAATGTGAGCTCTCCAATTTTTTACTTACTGTGAAAAATTGTACTTAAAAAAATCTGTATAGGAAATGTAGTGTAAGGGACACGATGTCAAGGCGTTAATAAAATTCCGACGAAAATTAGGACGGCAAATTCGAGATACCGTAGAGGCTGACTTCCTCGTAGATAAGGGATTTCGTGCGGCTGTAAGCTCGATACATACACCCGACATATCTCCGCCCCGAAGGTATCAGCGTCAACGAGACTGACTTGCTTTACTGAAGCTCCGTCGAAGACAGGGCTGCAGGGCGGATTGAAAAATTCTAATAAAAGCTGGCGCGCGCCAGGCATCTCCGGCTCAACGAAATCGAAATCGATTTCTCTTACGAGGCAGATTGCCATGGTCGAAGGAGGACTCGAAAGTTTGGTAATGGCGATGTACGATTTCCCTTTCTGCTCCTGCCTTTGGGATTTGCATCAAAATCGAAAATTAGGGGAGCTGTGGTGTCGGACGGGTGACTCGGTGTGGTGGGAGGACTCAATTGGAGCGGTAAAAAAGAGATGAACCCGGAAAGCTGCTCCTGTCGCTGGAAGTGCCGAGTAGGATAAGATTTGCAGCCCTCCTGCTTGTTCTGGCAAATTGTATCACACCACCGTATCCCCGGCTGATTTTCAAACTTCCTTAAGATCGACTCTCTTATGTATTCCGCTTACTTAAACTCCATTCGCCTACCCTCGAATTCAAATGCTCTCTTTTCGTGGCAACGTTTTTCTACCCTGCTGGTTTTAAGGCTGTCCGGAATTTTGAGTTAACTTTAAAAGCATTTTAAGTTGGAATTGTGTTACCTGGTATCGCATGAGCTAAAATGATCAAATCAATATCTTTTGTCTTATTAATTAATGACGAACTAAATATATTTTCCCTGTGTTCTTGGGAAAAAAGCTATCTCCCGTACTAAGAATATGCCATTAGCTTTTTTAATGGGTGTAACATTGTAAACAATTTAATTGGTAATCAGTGAGCCTGCGAAAATCTAACTGAACGTACTGAGATCGGGAAGCGCAAGATCGTAAATGGATTATCGGGATTATAATAGCGCGTCGCGTTCGAGCGTGAAATTGTTAGCATCCTGATAGCCTGAAATAATAACTAGGGAAATGAAATGAGCTGTAATTCTCCCGGCGAGGCTTAACAGCGGATCTCGTGGCGGATGGGAGAGGATTTCAGCGTACTTCCCTTTACTGATAGTGTTTCTTCATCAAACCGGGTTATGCGCGCCCCCTCGCCTCTGTAAGCGTCTTTGCGACGATAAATTCCTTGGAGAAAATTGCGCGCGGAGCTCCTGTTTTAACATTTCATTTTTAAAAAGCGGGTCATTCTTAATGGAAAGCCGAACATAAATTTGTTGGAGGAAAATTGAACGAATTAACAATAACTATGGCGAGCGATAATCTGTTTTCGTGAAGTAATAAAAATAATAAATATTTCACATTTGTGCAAATTCAATGTTAATAATTACTGTTATTAAGAACCCTCATCCCATTGATATTTACACATTCAAACAATTCAACACATAACACAAAGCCGCTTAACATCCAACGAGTTCCACCGCTCAAAAGCAAAGTACATTGTATGGCAAACAAAATGCTAAATAAAGGCGGAGTTCTCCAAGACAAACGTAGCATGAAACGGGAATGAGAGAGGCGAGGCGATAAGAAGTAAATTAACTTTATAAAACGAGCAAAGAGGATAATGGACTCTCGCGAAAATCGCGGCGAGCCGACGCCGACGCCAGAGCGTCGGCCGGCGCGGCGCGCACCCTTTCCGGTGTAAATTAATTACAAATTAAATGCCATTACACCGACCCGGCAACAATGGCCCGGCGGCCATTAATTACAAAACAAACGCGGCCGACCAGTCGGCCACGTCTACGGGAACTCGAATTTCCTGCCGAGCATTCCACGTGGCTTGAATCCACCTGATACGGGTTCTCCGCTTGGAATAAGAATATACTCTTAATTTCCTTGTAAGGTCTGCTTCGAAATCCAACTAGATTGTATTCTTGATTCGTATATACAAAATGCATTTCATGATTGCATTATACGGCGTATCATAGAATTCAATTTATTAACCTTCTGTCTTGCAATATTCAGTTACGCATCATGTAGGGTTGATATTTTTAATAGTATTAACTGTATGTAATTATATATTATATATAATTAACTATATTATACTAAATCAATTGTGCATCAAGCATAATAAGATCAGTCTGATAATAATTCGATTTTGATTTTATATTACCCCGCTAATTGAAGAAAATTGCGCGTATATCCCAGGAGAGTAGAATTTACATTAACGGCATAACCGGAATAATCAATGGGTCGAGGTATTCTCGTATTTAAAGGAATTTCGAGCATTATAAGGAAAGTCGCCCCTTAACACGTACCCCAGCCTTCTCGATCTCTTTCCGGCGCATTTGGAGCGGAGCCTATCATGATATTCGCAGACCCATTCCACAGGGGCGACCTCATTTCGTCCTCCTTAAGCGAGCGCGTACAACCGAGCATCCTAATCGCTTTATCGTTCCGCTGGAATATAATCGCTTGGTCCGAGCGGAGCTGCCTTCGAGAAGTAGTCATCCGAGCTGATCTTCCGTCTCCGCAAGCTTCCTCGAGGACCTCGGAAGGAATCGGTGGTGGAAGATCCAGCCATTGGTCCAAAGGACGCGCGAGGAATTCCTGGCATTCAGGCTATTTTCACGTCGGAAAGCTCCTGGTTTCATATCGACTCCGCTCCAACCGTCACCTGCCCACCCGGCAACCCTCCAAGATGCACTTACACACCACTCTTCCTCTTTCGCAAGCTGAATGCACTGCCGGCGTCAGAGAAAGCTGCCACAACCCAGCTACAGCTCGGTTACTTACTAGCCACCGAGAATTCTTTCACCTTCCGCTGTATTGTGTGTACTTCTACCAGTGGCTGTTACGTTCTCCTACAAACTCTCCACGCACTCTATTTCTACGAGAACATATGGACTTTTTCTAGCAAAAGTTAGTGATTGGTCTTGATGTGTTTGAGAAAGTAGAAGTTCTTTAATCGAAATCAAGAAAGTGGATTTTAATTAGTTTTGTTAGAATAAATATTTTATTTTCCTTTTGTTTTCGGAAAGAACGGAATTAAGAAGCATTGATATTGAAAGGTGGCGGAGATTAATAAATGATTAATTAGTAAATAGAACAGCAGTCAGGGTTGAATCATCAATAAAAGGAATTCCTTTTTAGAACAACCAGGCCAGGCACTGCAGTCGCGCTTTAAATGATTCCACGGTGAATTTTACTTCGCCGACCATTATATTTTTACGCTCCAGTTAACGTGTGCTGCCGGCATCGTGGGCGATAACGCGCGATATTTAACTCTTCCGGTGGAAATTTGGGGGCAGAACGGGGAAACTTTTGGAAAAATAGCTGAGCTGCAGTAACGCGTCCGAAGCAGCGCGCGTGCCAAGTGCTCCCACATTTCGTTCGCCGTGGAACTCCTTCCGCTAAACTAAATCTGGCCGCAATTAATAGAGCCGCCAAGAGCGGATGGGAAAAAAGCTGCGAAAAATTCTGTTTAATAGCTTCTCGCGCGACAATTACGGGATTAAGTGCTGAGTGCGATTATGACGTTGGAGAGCTGTGTAATTTTTTGCCAGACAGTTTCGAGTGTTTCTGCCATTTGCCTTTCGTCCATGGTCTAGTTACTAATTAATTAGCACTTGTGCCTGATTTCAGCCTGGCTTTATCTGCCTCCAACTTGTTCAACGATATTGCTGGCCGTATATGTGCACTCGTATATGCGTTCACGCTACGTCTGCACATATACAGGCACACATACTGTGTTAAAGTCTACACATTTTGCCAACAGTATTCCAGGTGAATACAATCTCATTTCCATGTACATAAGAGGTGGAAGACGTTACTGGATATCCCTCGGATGCCACGAGAGAGGGAAATCAAGATGTTCTACTAGAAACGTAGAAACCCTTTTCAACCGCAATATTACGTAAAGCTCGAAGGAATTCCACTACACTATTTTAAACTCGCTAACGTATTTCTGGAATTTATATTAACTTTAATTCATCACACTCGATGTGTTTCCTCGATCTATATTAGAAGTAAATGAAACTATCGAACACTTAAAATTTCCATCTCGAATCGACAGAATTAATACAAGTAAAAGATAAAATAAAGTTATTCCCAAAATTAGTATTCCTCTGTTTCTAAAAATTTCTTCGAAATACATGTTAATTTGCATTGCTATTCACAAATGATAATTTTCTTATTAGTTTCTCGAGGAAGTTGACTAAGTCTTCTCTAATCTCCATGCTCGCGTAGCAATCTTCCTCAAAAGTTCTCGGGTTCCATTCAAAGCACATCCTGGCGCTTGGTAGATTTTTAATTGTCCTTAAGTAGACCAGTGCTTTCACCAAACGTATTAGAGAGGGGACACTCGGCGAGGAGGGGTGGGTGGCAGATTATGAAAGTGTTTCAATGGGGTAGCCACAGTAATTAAGGGAGAGGAGGCAAAGAAGGAGACTAATGAAAGCGGAAAGGGAAGCTGAAACTGCGGCCGAACAGACAGAGTGGATTTCCTTTCCTTCTCTTTCTCCCCCAGGCATCTTTCTCTCTCTTTCACTCGGTTCGAGTCATCTTCCCTGGAGTACACGGGGGAAATTCACGGTATTCTACACATTCTTCCTGTCTTGGGACCGAGGTGCTTCTTGTTGCCTCGCCCGCTCATTCCCCGGGAAAATGGCTTGTGCATTTACGTCCGTCTTAGGATCGCTGCTTGTCAGGCAGCCCGAAATGCTAATGAGAATTGAATTCCGCACTCCTGACGAATGGAGCACCATCTCCCTGGTAAACGCCCTCCACTAAAAGAGCAGTTAACTTTGCTAGACTTACGATGGGAAGTCAGTCTTGCCGTGACAGCCAGTTTTCAAGAGTATTGACAGACGTCTTTGCGTGGAAATACTTGTTGTGTTAAATGTACAATTTCATGTAGTGTTGTTACGATATGTTTGTTAGTTATAGTAAATTTACATTAATATCGTCGAGTATATTAAACTTCGATGAAGTTTTATTCAGAAATATATAACCTATTGACTGATTTATAATGTTATAAATTTAAGAGAAAAACAGCCGATGATTCGGCTGTATCGTGTAGTTAGAAATATAATTCTGGATAAAGAAATGGAGGAGTGCGATTACATAAGGTATAAACGTTCAAAGTTATCAGGTGCGAAATTAGGTTCGAAAGGATGAGAACAAGGAGTTGGTGCTTCCTTGAAGAGGATATCATGGTGTATGACCCCGTTACCAAGCGCCTCAAGGTATTCTCCAAGAGGTTGTCGGACAAGATGAGACGCAGGAGAGCTTATACCAGTCGAGGCTTTTCTTCACATATTTCAATAAGCTCCTTCTCACTATGCAATAAAAAGAAAGCAAGAAAAATGAAGAGAAAGATACTGCTTTTAATGCTATTCCAGTCACGCTATGCAACTAACGAGAAAATGATTATCCAAGAACACAAAGCCTGGAGAAAAAAAAGGTGAAAATTAATTTTCCTGGTGTAGAATTTCTATTACTTTTTAGTTAAACAAAATTAAGTTTATAATTGAAAGACTAAATTGCATTTTCAAAATTTAGAAGTTTTACAGCAGAAAGAATCATTTGGAAGTTCATAGTCTCCCACGACTGAGAAGGAAGTTCAAGTTTATTTGATATTCACACTGAATCCACTTGATAATGCAAAAGAGTATTGCTAACGGAATTTGTTAGTTATGCATTCACCATATCCCATAAAGGAGGAAGCAGAATACACGATGCTTTCAATTAGCTTAGAAACTTTACTCCAAAGGGACGGGGGTGCTCGTTTCACGTTTATCGGGGCACGAAAGAGTGGTGGATGAAACTGCCTTACCTATATCACGTGCTCTACGTGATCCGCCAATAAAGCCGTTTGAAACTTCCGCCGCCTTTAGTATACGTATATTCGTCTGACCTCTTTATTCTAGCCTAGCAATTCTCAGGTCTAGTCCTTTCTTTTTCAGCTCAGGAAAAATCTTTCTCTGCTACTGGAATCATAGTTCGTGCGATTCTTCTTGTTTCGGATTTACAAAGTCCTCCGCGTAAGAAATCACAGATATGTTACAGAAAATGTACAATTCCTTGAATCTAGCAATGAGGATTAATCTATTTCGTTTAAAAATCTTTATATTATATTATATTATATTACATCCCGTTTCAAAACACATTTTAACATTCTCGAATCTCAGTCAGAAACCTGTAATTGAACTCATTTCCCACCTTAAACTGCACTCCATTTCTAATTACCAGAACTGCGGGGCGAAGTCTATTTGCAGCAACAAGTGCCACGAATATCCAATCTCTCCAGCCAATCTCACATGCTCGAGAATATTGCATAACTTCGAAATAAAGCCCCTGGTCCTGGTGTGCCTTAAGGCATGACGAACAGCTTTCTCCGTGCGTTCGCCTTGTTAACTCATTTCCTTGAAGACGAAAGGTTCTTCAAGGCATGTTGTCGCCTGCAGTTGATACTCCGAGCGTTAGGTTTTGACGCCGGGCAAGGCAAGCGCAGTGAACGGGACATTAGAAGCCGCTTAGGCAGGGGTGAGCGCACCACGTAGAAATGTGCACAACAGGCTGAACAAAGCTAAGGGAAATGCGAGCACAAAGGTAAAGGGGCGTCGAGATTTCGGCTTTGTGAAGCTTTGCAGCCTGTGTTCGCGTCACCGGACTTGCCTTGCTCGCCTGGACTCTTTCAAATTCTGCTCCGGAGAACCTTTTTCTTTTTCCACTCTCTCACTCTCTCTTCTCCCTCTTTCTCTTTGTGTATGTGACTGTGTATGCGAGCGCGCGTACGTCAAAGCATACGGCAGTTTGAGCTACCAATTGGCGGCGAAAGTATCGGATTTCGTTGAGCTTCGATATGAAGCTGACCCCAACCCCGACGAAGTGACTGAACCCCCTTTGCCCCGGAAGCCTCGTATAACTGCATATTTTCCCGTCCGCTTACCTCGTCCTTGCCCCGAAGAGGTCGTGGCACCCAGCCTTTATGTGTCACGCCGTACGATCACGAAATGAGATCGACCTTTCGCCTTTCCCGCTTTTTGATACACCCTCGGGACACACTTTAGGACCGCGGCTACATTGACTGGCATAAGTGACCTCCTTTTGCAGTAAAAGGCTACCCGTATCCCCTTTTTTAGTTCCGCTCGCAGTACTTGTGGATTGCACTTCGAGATATATTGGAAATGACACGGTTTCACTGTTTTCAAGAGAATGATTTTATTTATTAACGTCTCTTGGATAGATGATGTGAAGGATCTCTATGAAAAACTATGAAATAAATTCAACATACTAGACGGGGTACAAAAAAGCTTCAACAATGCAAGAATATTAGCCAACGAATATTGTCAATTATATTCAGCAAATTATTATTTGCCAAAGCTATATCAAATAAATAAAAAAATAATAATTGCTGTCATTGATTCATTCACTTAATTTAGAATCAGCTTACAAGCTGCTGGGAAAGCGTTCAATGCATAAAAGGACACTGATCTAGCGTATTCTTATCGAGGCAATCGTTTAAGCGGTTCTCTGCACGCGTTCCATCCCACTCACGAAGGACTAAAGGACCAAGAAGTAGAAGTGAAGAGGATATGTATGTGTGCGAGCGGCGCGCGCTTGCCTGACATCAGAACTTCGAGGTACAATTCTTCAGTGGAATTTTCTTCCGAGACGGCTGAGTGCACACACTGCTGCTCTGCACGGCGAAGTATGTCCAAGTTCGAAGTACTAGCGCGCACAGTCAAGTAGGTTTATGGAAAATAATTCGAGCTGCCCACGTAAAATACGGCCTCTCTTACCGGAGAGCTCTACGCCCCACTTCCGGTATTACCGGTGGAAGATCGAGTTAAACCGGGGCGAGCGCCGTCCCAGCATTAACTCGGTTCCACCGCATTCTCAGCTAAATCATACAATGAATGGACGTATTCCACTGGGAACGTACTTTGCTAAAAGCAGTATTCCCACGCAGATGCGCCTTGATTGTGCGAAATTTAATGATCCAACGGTATGAAAAGAAGCCTCCTGATTCTTAAGTCATTAATTTCATGCGGCTTTTAATTTAATTAATACTTTAATCAATGATGTATATTTCTTTGTAAGACAATAATTAAAAATTAAAAATGTAACTAAACAAACAACTTGTACCAATTTCCCCAGGAATACGTAATCAGCAAAGCGATGAATTTGATTTGACTTCACCGCAACGGTTCTTGATCACAAAATCAATACCTGTTCCAATATCGAAGGTATATTCTGACAGTTGTCAACTCGTTACGAAATCGATCGTTCTCTGACGAGCTTTGGTTTATGTTTGCGTGGAAAGGAAGATGGCAGACATTTGTCAGGACGCCTCGCTAACGAGGGCTCATTTCTAACGATAGAAAAGAGATCGTTGCAGAGGTCGGGCAGGTGATACCACCTGGCCAGAATATATCGACGAAGGTGATAATCGCGAGCGGCTGCGTCCGATCTGGGGTTGGGTGAGTATCGATCCTGAGAACGTAATCTATTGGTCCCCTCGGCTCAAGAGCTAACCCTCTTGATATGTGACGGGCATTTGTCTCTCTTGGCGAATACGAGCATAACAGGGCGCGCGCGCGCCTAGCGTCTTTACGAGACGCAATAAATACTCGACGAAAATTGTTGTTACGTGAGCCTCCGCCCTGGCTCCGCAAACCCCTTCGATCACTCCGGCAGAAGGAAAGAGAATGCGTCGTTAGCTCGATCGAGCTCTCCACGAAAACTAAAGCTCCATTGACATTGTAGGCAACGTCAATGTTACATGAACCTTGTTATCGATTTCCAATATTTGTATGAATTGAAGGCAGATTTTGAAATTTCTCAATATTCATATCAACTATTCGAACCGATGTATTATATAAATCACACTGTGCATGGACTTCTTTTTTTTGTTTTTGATTATGTTAAGTTTACGCTTGCGGGCAATTGGAAACAACTGCATCGAACGTCATATCAAAGTATTCTTTTTGAGAATAACAGACTGACCGTATTGTTACCTGTATGTATATGCGAATATTGCCTTTAAAATGACAGATATAGTATTTTGTGGATCAACCTTAATGCGATTAATTCCTCGACGCTTCGGTTTCAAAAATAGGACATACCGATTGAATCAGTTATTCGCCGCAAGTTCCATCGGCTACCTACTCGGGAAACTTTCCTAATTATGCCGACTGTGTGTCTGCGCGCCGCAATTTAAATTTGGTTCCTGCCAATTTTACCGCTGCATCAGCACCCGCTGACTCGCAACTCTTCCTGATCACTGTGCATAAATAATCGATTACATAGGCGGACCAAAGTTATTGTAAACTTGAAGAACGAGTCATAAAGAAGCGTATAATAATTCGCAAATGGTATTACAAAAAACAGAACCAAATTGAATTGCATGAGTTCAGATTCAACTCAGGTAATTTAATTTATAATGCCAAGCACAGTTACTTGAAAAAGAATTTCATTTTCTTCGTGTATAATAGTAATAATAAGGCAAAGTAAATTGAAATCTTCCGCGAAACCTGTTTTAAATAAAAAAGCTTTTTCAGGTTGATTAACATAATCAATATTTACTAGCCACGGTGAACCACATACGCGACTGCAAAGAAACTCTTTGGTATCTTAGCGATAGTCGATACACATTCGCAAGCTCAAGCAATAAAAACAGGGGTTTGCTGCTGGACGAATAAGTACCGTTTCAGAATTTATTCGGGCGTAACCCCGGCGTTATTAACCAGTTCCGAAAGTGGTGGTGGCTTCGTAAACAAGATAAAATCGCGGCGAGATCTGAATGTGCGGAGATATCAGAGAGTCATGGTGCTTCGAATCGAGTCGAATCGAAGCGAATGTGTCGTTCGACTCGAAGCGAGAGAGTAGTCGACTCAAAAGGCACCGAGCGAAGAACCGGTGAAGCGCCAAAGCCCGATATATGTGACGGGTGCAATTTTACGAGGAAAGTATTCCTGCCGATCCCTAAATAAGATTTCCAATCCCCACTGCTTCACTTCTCCGCCCCACCCACCTGACGGTCATTTCGTGAATTTATTTCGGCGTCCCGGCGCTCTTGCTGCTATTAGCTGGTTCGAGAACGACTTGGTAAACAAGATAAAATCCCGCACACTTCCGCTGAGGCTCCTGGTTTCCCCTTAACAACTCCGGATAAATACGCTCGCCGGGAGAGCGGAAATGAGATAAGAGATGGGAGATGTAAACAAATACTGCGCAAGAATTGGTGAATTAGTATACGTATAAGAACAGATATCTGTATCATTGAAAAAATGGATTTGTCAAGCAAACTATGTTAGAATAATACCCATCATTGTTAAATGGAAGTGACGAGGACGTTTCATAATGTTAGTTTAATCACAGAATCAATATTTCGTATTCCATTCATCAACACATTTATCAACCGCAAAAGTTTAAAATACTCGAAACACCGAGCTGCAGGAATCGCGGCGAATTCCAGACATAAACCGAGGAACTTTTGGAGGAAAAACGCAGAATAACCCCATCATTAAACAGATATCAACTTTCCTACCACTTTGACCCGCCCCCAACTGGTACACCTAACCCAACTTTCTCATTATTCCAATCGGAAGGCGAAACGTGAGGGAGAAGCGATTCAACCAGAAAAAAGGAAGGACTTGTCCCGTTGGAGGAATCAAGCGAACCCCATCGAAGTATCTGCGATACCTGGTCGATCGAGCACTTGTGGGCCGAAAGAGCAACGTCGGGCGAGCGGAGATCGAGAGCGTCGACCAGAAGAACAGTGTATAAACAAGCGAGAGAAGAAGTCCGAGGGAACAAATCGAGTAGGAAGGGCGCGTGGGGGAGAGTTGAAGAGAGAGCCAAAGGACATTGTGCTATGGGAACTTTCTCGCAGTGAGAAGGGTGGATGAAGTGGGGGTTGAACGTTCGAGGTTCCGAAGGTTGGAGCTCCTTAAATCGCGCGATAAATCTGGAAGTTTTGACTTCGCGTGTCCTCGAGGAAACTGTCGGGGGCATATCGGGCCGGCCGAATTACCCGACGTAGAAAGCTGGTTTCCAGAAGGGGGCGAATTGGGGGGGTGGAAGAGGGTGAGATGGGTAGCGGTGGCCGGGCTTCAGTGGAAAGAGGGCTCGAATCAATATAAAAGTCGGCAACCCCTTCGTAACCAGGTATTTACGGCGAGCAAATACTAAGGGCTCAACCCCCTACCCACCCCATTCTGCCGCACTCTCAACTACCTCTCTTTCATCCTTGCATTCGTCCACCCACGAAAATACGATGGCGGCGCTTTCTGATGCAAATCCTATGAGAGATACCACTAACTCGCCAATCCCCCACCAGCCGACCCTTTCTTTCGCCATCATCGTCCCTTATCCGACTCTCGTACTTTCTTGCTGGCCTGATGGAAAAACATACATCGCACCGCTTTCAGGTCACAAGTTTTCCAAGTCTTTCATGACGCGCCAGGTGAATGCAAGTTGGTAACACTTCCGATCTCTTTAACCCCTACCGCAGAGCGGCCGAAATATTAACGCGTGTATGGTGTGTGTATGACGTAATTGCTTTTGGTATTTGTTCGGCGCTCTCCTACTGTGAGGAAAGTATTCCGCTAGAGTTGCGTAAATGAGAATTATTCCTTTGACTGAAATGATTACTGTCTGCGTGAAGAGTCTAAAGGTGTTTGCGACTCTACAACGGTATTCTGGATGGTTATAGGTTCGTTATGCCTTTTTGTACTTTGATGTTACTGAATTTTGAACACTGTTTTGCACTTTTCACTAGTACCGTGGTGGTTACTAATAGAGTAGATTCCACTATTTTCAACAGAAGAGTTCACGGAATTAGCATCGCGATATCCTGCGTACTGTCATTTCCTGTTAGTGGAAAAATGTCCTCTCCAATTTCAGGGTGGGAGAGGGATGGGCTTGGCTGGTAAAATTAATATCTGGATTGCCGTGTCAAGGCTCGAATCAGAATTTAATATTTCGAATTGGAAAGACAGTCGAGCGAGAGGAGGGAAGGCGATGTGTCACGTGCGTGGTGCGGCTGCCGTGTATGTGCTGCGCGTAACATGTTGCATTTTGCAAAAGTCCGACAGGGGGGTAAGTGCACCCTTCCGCCGGCGATCGCGGCGGGGTTAATTTAATTACACCGGTTACCCTTGCGCCGCGAGTGCCTCGCTAAATTTAAATGGTCCCGTCTGTGCGTACCCGTGGAATCCGTGCGTGCCCGGATCTACACGCGCATGGGTGTACACACGACTCCACATGTATGCACAGGGTGCTCCTCAAGTTTTGTAAAACACTTTGCATGCTCCGAGCTCGTAGAGAATTTCGAATCTATTTGTCATAACCACTGTTGCAGCAGAACTTCACTACTGTAGTTCGTGCCTTGTGGTAATTTTACAAGTTAAGCTAATTAATTTACAAAAGTGATATTTGAATTTCATTACTGTATTTTCACAGACTCATAAGGAAATGTGAGAGACTTATTCAAACTTCCATTTTCAGTATTAAAAATAGAAAATGGGAATTAGAAATGGGAAAGGCAGAATTATCCACTTTCTGTTAAGATTAACTCGGTAATTGATATTTATAAATAAAAATCGAGCAGTCGAGTAATGTTTACGAAACACCCTGTATTGTATGACGGGGACGCGACGATCGAATAAACTGCGGCGAGTATGAGAGGGTGCAAGAACAACCAACTGTCGGTGGAAAAGGGATAGAAGGGTAGGAAGGACGGGATAGGAATTTTTTTTCGATGCGGCGGAATACGTGCTTTATACTGGGCCGCTGGAAACATTGACAATACCATGGTCGGCCTGCAAGCACGTCCGTCATCGGTCAAGAGTTCCTGAATTAAAGTGATAATATACCCAGCTCCCTGCTCAGAATAATCCAACTTGACTAAAGCAAGGAAAACCTCTCAGAGGAATGTGTATTTAGTATGTTTCCATTTTTATACGCAACCCTGTCCAACATTATTTTTCACAAAATCTCGCTGCTCTCATTCAGTAAAATTTACATGGCCATATTGAATTTTCATGTCCAGCTAAAATCTTTGATAAATATAATAATATATTGAACAAAGCTTTTCAGAAACATATTTTACCTCTTTAAACGGTTCCTACTATTCAGATAAATTACTGTTCATACAAGCAAATTACAATTTATATCAAAGGGTATTCTCATTAGACTGTCATGTCAGCATTTCTCTGAGTGGAGTCCTATTGGTACATCGAAAAAAGTGAAAGAAATCAGAGTCAAAGGGAGGAAAGATAAATTTGCAATTAATCAGCACAGTCAAAGACGATACGCAGTAAGTAACGTAATGCACTTAATATTGCCTGTAACAACATTGACTTTCACAAGTACATTATTAGCGATGGACACTTCCCGGGATCTCTGTCGTTCTCTGCAAAGAGAGGAAAGTCAGCTGCCGGGAAAGAGCAACAATACATAATGGCTGTAATTACTTTCCAAAGTGGACGCTCGCAGCGATGGGCCAGCATTACCGGTGGAGCAGTGCTCTCTGCCGCTGCTTCGTTTAATTAAAGCGGAGAACTTTTCAGATAGCTCGCACACGTCCAATACGCGATTTGCCAGGATCTAAGAATAGCGGGGAAGTTTTCCGAGAGAACGGCGAAGTTCTCCGACGCCGACGCCGCCGCCGTTGCCGCTGGCCTGTTCTATTGTGGCAGTTCGATTAGCCCGAAAACCGGGCGGTGCTTTAATATGGATAGTTGAACACACTGGCCGAACTAAATTGCATACGTACTCGAGTTCCCGAGAGCTTCTATTAAAATGTATTACCCGGCTAATGCGAGTTTACAAATGTACTGTTTGCGAATTTATCGGACCGCCGCGCCTCGCACGCCCGTTACACCGGCTCTCTAAGTCATCATTTGGTGTCACGTTAATCTCTATTTATTGGCCAGTTGCTATTAGCACTGATACGAGCTTGATAACGAACTTACGTATTAATTCGATTTAATGCTCTCGTGGAGAATTGGCCGGAGTTTCGAGTGGTTCTAGACTCGCGTACCTCCCAAAATACTCGCATTTCCTTTGTCTTTGAGAATTCGATCAACTAGGACAACGGGATTTAGTGCTCTGAGAGCATCACCGCGTGTAGTGCCATAACTATGTTGGGTTAGGATGTTTGCAATACAGTCATAACCAGAATGAACGTTTGCAAGCTTGGAAAGATCTCGGTTTGGGTATCTAATACTCGTTAGCCTGTCTTGTTGGAATTACTATCATACTTTATCTAGTTATTTTGTGTCTTAAAAGTCCGAAGATTGTAAATTAATTAACTTATTTTAGTTTCTCAGATAGGATGGAAAGATTTTATGTGAAAGGAACAACATATAATTAAATTTAAGTCATAACAATAAAAATATGTACATCTAAGATAGAATTTACTTTAATGTTTCACTGAGTTTGTTCAGGATTGTCTCTGACGTTCCCCCTCCAAATAACTTCAGGAGGATACCAACATGAGATTGCAATCAAGCGAAGTACTCCTTCACTCCATGGCGTAGGAGACAAACTTTCAGCTGAGGCTATAAAAATCAATCAAGCAGCCAACTGTAAAATGAGTTGAACCCTTTCACTCGAAAAGTATTTGGAACACTGGAAAAGCTGTTACTTTTAATTAAGTAAAATCGTAAGAAAGACACGCACAGTTGAAGCTTCCTTTTCAAACATTAATCATTTAGTTAATACCAATTCTACGTCTTATTATTGATCTCCAATGAATACATGATGTGATTATAAGACATTGGTGACTAACTTCGTTTTAATAACTGTTACTAGGTCCAATGTAAAAGTGCAGCGAACCCACAGAGAATTCGTCATATTTACTTGCCGCATTTCACCAAATAATTATTTTCCATGATTAATAGTTCTTGCACGTTACTCGAGCGCACCAGATTAATAGCAGATTAATAGTGCCCGGGTACTCCTGCGATGACGGGCTAGAATTTATCATTTCGACCCAGGGGATTAATTTGTCCTTAATCCGACAGAACCACACCGGGAATTTGTCGGTGTTTCCATTCGGAGCTTCTTGTCCCGCGTTCCTTTCAATATACTCGTCCGTAGAGAATGTTGTTCCATTTCGTGGTATCGCAATATCCTTGCTTCGCATATTCCCTCCAAGTATATACAATAAGTATCAAAGATTTATTATTGACAAATGCATAATATGATTCGACGCGTAGCATTCATTAATTGTATGGCAGATAAATCCGGTTTTATATTCCTAAGCATATTAATACACAAAACGTGCTTGCATTATGTTTGCCTGGTGCTTAAACAAAACTTGTGCAATCTGCTCGTTTACAATGACTTTTTCCGTTGTCATTTGATATAACCAACAGACGTCATAATGATTGCAAGTCCTTTATTACACATATCCTCTTGTTTCAGGCTGAATAATTTTTTATCTAAGTGAATCACAGACAAAGGTTTACAAAGGTTGACATATGCTTCCATGCGTTGCGGTCGCCATTCTCGACACGACATGCGCGCCGCACACAGTGTAGATGAAGGAAGTTGCTCTGGACAAAGGTGGTGGAAGAAAAGAACGAATGACCTGAAAGCTACTAGAGGCGGCTTAACGAGTACAACGTCAAAGAGAAGGGCGATATTGAAACGAGCTTTCGTTATCGGCAATCGATCTCATGCGTTACAACCACGAGGACCTCAGCAATACTCGGTCATACTAACAGATGCCGAAGGACTATTTGCGTTTTTCAATCGAAAACATTAACGAACGCCAAAGGGGATATCATTAATTCATTTCCCAGGAGTCAGCAGCTCGCCAGCAGAGCCGATTACGCTGCAACTCTCCGCACCCCTTTAATCCCGCCCTTTTGCGATAAACCTTGACAGAAGAGTCACGCTTGCCCGTGTTCTATGCGTGTATACACGCATATATACAAGCCTCAATTTCCCGTGGATATAAATTCGCCGCTGATAACACTTGCTTCGTTGTATTTATGGAATAATCTGGCATGGTGAAAGTAATGCCTGCGAAAGCACTAACAACCCCCGCTCAATCCCATTGCCCATCCCTCTGAGCATGGTTTCCACTCGTTGATGAAGAATGCTTGGGGAGACGCGATACCTCGCAAATATTAAGGCTCTCGCCGCCTATTATCTCACTGATGAATACGCTTCCGGCTACTGAGAGATTATGCGGTTATTATTGCGTGTTGCAGATATTTCACAATAGACTAATTCATCTTCATTTTGTATGATGCAGTTGGTAAGAACAGCGGTATTTGATGTAAGTTACGATGATCTATATAATTAATATATCGATTATAAATCACAGCAACAATAAATAAAATAAATCAATACTTCAATCACAAATTGAACAGAATAAGAGTCGTGTCAGGGATCCATAGAATTCTGCAGCGAGTATTTCAAGAGGCCGACTGAAAGGAGCGTTGAACGAACTTCATAAAGCCGAGATTAACATCGACATTCAGGGAAAACAAGTACACAGAATTGGGAGTGGAATAAAAGCAGCCGACTGGAATTTCATTTTGCTTCTTCAATGGACGGATAAATGTACGCGACAGGCGGCGGGTGGAGGGAAGAGTCACTTTCGCTTCCGTTTCGAAATTCCCATCGAAAATCACGATCCGGCGGAACGCTAGCGGGCGGAAGTAATGTCTCTGTTTTACAAATTCATCCGTCGCAATGGGCCAACAGAGGACGACGCGGATTCGTTGCTGGGGTGAAAGAGAAACCCAGGCTAGCCCGTCGGTTGGCCGACGGGGTTCGGTGGAGGGGACGATAATTAACAGGGCTTTCTCTCGCGTGTGTTTTACGGCCGCTGCAAGGATTCCGAGCGCATCAATTTCGGCCGGTGCGCGAAATTGCCGGCCGGCAGCACACCAACACTGACACGAAACCCGACGTTCGTGAACGTCCTCGTGTTGTTGGCGTCGGCGTCGTCGACGGCAGCCAGCGCCGGATGTCACGGTGAAAGCCACGGACCCCGACAGTTCTCGCCGCATTTAGCCCGCCGCATTTCATCGTCGCTTCCGGTCTCTATGCGCCCCCTCGTCATTCACCAATGAAGTTACCGCCAGTACCCGCTTCCTTAATGACGGCCTATTTTTCAAAGCGCTCTTGTGAATTGTTGTTGTGTTGCTAGAAAAAAGCCGCTCAGGACTTTTCTACTGGACCGATCAATTTTGCTGTTATTTTTGTTATATTTGATCCAAAGGGGTGATAACAAAAATTTAAAATAGTTTTAACGCGAATTCACGTTCGGCTAAAACCATGCTAACTGGATTCACAGAGGGGTTTACAACAAGGCTTTCTAGATTAAGAGTCACGAAAGAGACGCAAAAGAGAGAAAGTCAAATTAGGCGCGCTGATCAACAAACATTTATGCGTACGTGGGAAGTGTTTAAGGTGCAATCGGATGTCCTTGGGGCTGACTTTACGAGGGGGTTGCAAGGGTAATAGGGTATCGAGCCTCTGATTTTATTCAGTTCAACCGAGTCAGCGTGTGCTTTGCCATTCCAAAACGTGCCGCTTCTTCGCTATCCGACGAACAAGGGACAAGCAGTGTCGATTCAGAGAAAGAGGCGAGATTCAGTCGAGTGAGAGCGACAAAGAAACACTTCCGAAATAAGTTAGCCCTCGCGCTTCCTGGGGAGCCAATCCCTTTTTCGCAATTTGAATAATCCGTTCCTCCGGGACTTTTAAGTGTTTTTCGAGATTAGACGCTTTATAGCTACTGCTCAACAATTTATCTTCGTTCCAATGACTCCTGTGTCTTCGGCATCAACTAGGTGACACTCAGAAGAGGAAGCTTTTTTTAGACATACGACATCGAATATGCTCTTTAGAAAGCTTGCTACTATTTGTATAAACACGATTTCATTAATATATCTTTTCTCACATACTTTTTTTTCACTATACTCTACTTTTGCTATCATTTTTCATGTGAAATCATTATAGAAAAAAGCTTTGAAATATTCAGATGTATTTAGGGCAGACTAATTAACCGGGGACAGAATTGAAAACAATTCACTAAGTTTTAATTACACCCCTAAATGTAAAGGATATAAATCTCACGATGTGATTTTCGATGTCTCTAATGAGAGGGTTATCATCATTATAATTATACATTCAGGTTCTTGTGCATCTGGCTATATTTGCTCCCCTCATTTCTACCCTACTCTTTCTCGTATATGCGTATGCATGTGCATTCATCGTTGGCGACGGTGTACTCTTAACAGGCCGGAGGAAAATCAATTTTGCAGGCCAGCTGTTGTCACTGCTGATGATTATAAACGATGGATGCGAGTTTAATGAGCTCGCGCATGAAATAGCGCTGCTCCTCGTGAAATTATGGACAGCAGCCGAGCGAGCGAGCAAGCAAGCGAGCCGCGAGCGTGTTGCGCTGCCCTGAAATTAATTCTACTGCTGGCTGTGTGACATCGCGGACTGTAACGCTCCTCAATTTCGATGATAGTGCGCGTTTCAATAATTCACCGCGAGATACTGGTTGTTAATGATAGCTGGACATGTGTCGAAAGGTATCCGACAGCAGAAAGTTTGTTGCCGTCATGAAGATTCACACACCGTATTATTTTGTATACTCTGTTTTATGAACGAGAACTTCCTCCACTTGTTGAACTTTCAGTCAAACCTTGGATTTTTAATCGTCGAAAATGTTTTAATTGATTTCTAGTATTACAGAATTATTATATTACTGCTTCACGGATGAATTTATTAATAATAACTAATAGCTGTGGAGTAAGTTTATAATACATTTTATACAAAATATGGTAATAGAATTTGCTCAAGCTTGACACAGTGGAAAATGAGTTTCGCAAAGAACATGCTGCCGTTCATAAAGAAACTATGAGATGCCGCTCAGTCGGTGCACACAATTTTATTGCGAGGAATAGAAACGACACTGTTTTGCTTTCCTCCTTTTAGTCGTGGTTTGCGTACTCGGAATATTGCAACATCCTGCCTTATATCCGACACCGACATTTAAGGGTGTGTACACAAGCTCGGCGACCCGGCATCGCGCGGTCTGTTATTGTTTCCATATTTGCAGTCTAATAGAAGCATGGCAGCACGCCGAATGAAAGACGAGACAAGTAAAGCTGCGCCCGACAGAATACTCTAACCGTAGAATATTCCTGGCCTGCGCGCGCGCCCATATATCTGCATCCGACGTGGATTAGGGCCGACGATTTGCGGCCAATGTTACCGAGATTATGCCGCAAATGCCCTCTGTATCTCCATTTTGCCGGCATTCTCTAATTAGGCCGCCGCTCCTCGTCAATTGTCCCGGTGATTATGGATGGCATCCAAGTCGCAAGGTTCCTTGCACTTTGTCTCACTTAATCACGATTATTACTCAAAGCTAATAAAGGAAAATTAATCTATCGTTAGTTCTTTTTTAAATTCAAGCACTCACAGGGAAAAGTGGAAATGGAACGAATAATTACTTCAGTCTTTCTATATCAGAAGTTTAATTGTCGCCAAGTCAAAATAAATAAAAAGTAAAGAAGTTAAAAACAAAGTTAAATAAAGCAGTCGAAGTATTATTAACGTTAAAGTATGCCGTTCAATTCAATCCAATAAGAACGTAGATCGATCTTCGGAATAGCTCGATCTTTATCTAACTTCTGAATGGTTAGCTTTCAAATCGATGGCGTCCATTCCTCAATGATAAACGAGAACAATGGAATCCTTTAGAATACATACGTATTCAAGAAGTGGAAACTCAGGCTCAAGAATTTGCCGATGTTAAGAACAGCATGAAGGTTAGATGGAAACGTCGGCAAAATATTGTGCTATACAACTGGCAGGCGAGTCTATACGCTTTCGGTACGCAGTAACGCTTAGATCCCTTCGAGGATGCAGATCCTTCGGGGCGATACTGTCTGCAGGCTGTCTTTTTCCTCCCTCAGGGTTTCCCCATCCGGCAACGGAGGAGATTCTCCTCCTCTTAGCCGCAGATTCGACGAAGCAGGAGAGTTCTCGAAAGGCTTCGCTTTAAACAGAAGGATTTACCTACGAGGCGGGTCCGACGCCAGCCGACACGACGCCCGCATCCTCATCAATTTCCTCTCTCTCAACTCGGCAGCGTCTCGGGACAGCCGACTGCACCAACGGCAAGCTTCCCTCCTTCTCCTTTTCACCTATCCCTTTTCCGGCTGCTTTTCATCCCCGGCTATTTCTCCTCTTCTCCTTATCTCACTCAGCAACTTCTTGCACGCGTTCCTTCGCTTCCTCTCGCACTTCTCTTTCTCACTCACATCCCCTCTTTTCGAGCGTCTCTTATTTATCGCCGAAATATCGGCGCGTCTACGGGGACTGGCTTCGCCTGGCAGACTGACAGGCGCCCGATATCGATATTCCCTGATCGAGAAATCCGTCCCTCGTTTTTCCCCGTGATTCCACTGACTTTACCACCAGCCCATTAAGGATCGCCATTGGGCGGCTGTGCTTTCGCGCACTTTCATCGTGAGCTCTCTATTGTCTTCCTCGGTCTCATGTTTCGATTGGAATAAGATAAATAGCAGGCTTTCTTCCTGATTTTTTTTCACTGTCGGAGGCTACTTTGTTCGCTTTCGAACGAATCATGCATATTATTCGGGGGTTGTATGTGTATAGTGTTTCTATTATTCTTTCTTGTATTTTATATTATCTGTATGTATTTATTTATGTATCACTGAAGTTAGTAGATGATTTGTATAATGAAGATAATATAATGTTTGGGAATTTCGTATTGAGGTAATGAAATTACCATTGAAATTATTTCTACGCACCTGTGATTGGCATAAATTTAACGCGCGTTTAAACCTGTCGCAAAAGATTGACTTTAAAGTCCAACGTTCTCTTTCGGCTCTCTCAAATTTCATACTCTTGACTCGTGTTACTTGCGAGAGTGTGATATTCGAGAGTCTGGAATTCCATTAAGCCAGAGTCGGGCGGAACTTTTTTCCAGTTAGCGGCAGTTTAATCGTTTATATCTTCAGCGAGGATTTCGATTCCCTGATGGAGCTGGGTGCACGTCAAAAATAGGGAAAAGGGTAAAGAAAGGAAAAAGGAGACGAAGGGAAAGGATACGTGGGCTGATTTATCGTCGGATACGCAATCGTGTTTCGCAGTAGGCGAGCCTTCCTCGTTTTGACACCTCGCGATCGAAAACTTGATGGAATCCGCGATGGACAGCCTCCAACCGTTATAATTCAATTTCAGGCTGCCATGCCAGGATTCTGTCGCTCTAAGAACTATGCTTGATCATACAGCTCATGATTCAAAAAGTAATAATTGCTGTTCATTATCGTCGGACACCAAAGATTTTATAATATTTAATCGCATATTTCCATTCGATATATATTATCGTATTAAATTCAATTTTTTCCTTTCAGGTCTTAAATTACTCCAAGAACGCGCAATTACCCGGGAAACTCGTTGATAAAAAAATTCCATCAAAGCTACAATAACCTCTGGGAGATGGAATAATTTGAAATGTGCGGACAATTGTGAATCCAGGGAATTACTTTACCGCAAAATCGTTGGTCCAATTACATACACTCGGAAATTCAATTACTCTTAACTCCGAATTTATGAAGTCTTGTTTTTTAAAACTTAAATATATTACTGCAGATCGAGTTGTAGCATTGGTGAAATTAGAGTATGCGCAGTTGTATGAAAGAAACATAGCACTAGGAATTATGTAGCAAAGTAACTACGAGCTAGGAAATCCGAGCGAGGCTTAAAAGTGTAATTCCTGGAGTCCTAGCACTCGGTGTTCTCGAAAGCCAGGCACCACATGCATTACATGAAAGAACCAGGATTCCCCGTCGACAAGGAATGGCCAACCTGGCAATTCTAGTGCAGCCCACTCGTCAGGATTTATGTCCTTCCGCAGGACCAGTCTGACCCCCAACCAACGCCAGCCGAGATAGTGCGCGGCCTACTTGAGATAAGAATATTTTCTATCGGTAACACTCCTAACTGAATCTGACCCCACATTTTATGGCTCTTCTCGACTGTGTCCAACGCCACTCGACAAATTAAATGTTTCTCGATAAAGCGAACGCTCCACTTCTTCTCCCTCCATTAATTTTCCAGATATCCTTTCCTCCTAATAATAGAGCAATCAACATTGAATTCCTATATAAATCATTATATAATCATATTGGCATAGAATAATACTAAAACTTAAAAAATACGCCAAGTAGCAAGCATATGATTATACTCGCAGAAGACATGGAAGAAAAATGGTTCTTTGGGCCGATATCAGTCAGACGTGGATCCCGTTCACCTGACATACGAGAGATAGTCATTCGGCCGAGAAATTACGGCGGCTTGTGGCAGTGAAGCCCACTACAGAGAAACGAACAGAGGGTAGATCTGCGCTTGGATGTTCCGTGTCGATTTCAGACGAGGGGTGTTTCGGGGTGCCTGCAATCGAAGTTTTATCGAAGCCAACAATGTGGCGCGTTTAGAGGATCGTTTCGGAGCGTGCCACGTGCAACGACGAAGCCAGACACGCTGCTGTGTAATCTATAACAGAAGCTATCTTCCGAGAATCAGTGAGCTTCGCTTCTCTCTGTCTCTCTCTTTCCATCTCTCTTGGACTGTTGCGAGAGCAAGTGAAGTTTACCGACGGAACGAGCGCGTCTTGCTGAGCCTGTTTACGAGTATCGATAGCTCGGCGAATTCTCGGGGATCGGGAGCGAGAGAACCGACACACGACGCAGCTCGCGTGCAGGGATGCTGTGCGACGCGACGGGGCAAAGTGATTCACGTACTCGACGAGAGGAAAGCAGTACGCTCACCGACGCCAACTACCTTCGAACAGCATGGCTTCCCAATGAACTTCCACTGCGCCTGATGTTTCCTCGCAATGCGCGCTCGCGAGCTCGTCCCCTTGCTTGTTAAACTCCCGCCCAATATACTGATTCGATACTTAATTAATCTTGACTCAGGATTGATGTACAGCCGGTATTGCATTTCTCCGAGTGGGAGTACGAGAATTGCTTTATGCGCCACGGAACTCTTGCGACTTCAGGCATGCCATCCTGAGTTTCCTCCAATTATCGTTGAGCGGAAAATTGGATGGTTCATATTGTTGGTAATTTAATGTATGAATAGATTAAGTGTACTTTACCGTCTTTCGTGAGAATGTAATAATAAATTGTAGTAAGTGTATTTTTCCTGTGTTAATTAAATATTGATTGATCAGTTGATTAAGTAATAGAATTGGCGAAATCGTGGAACTGGTCTTAATCACGAATACTCTAAGTAATTTATCGTGATTCAAAATGATTGAAAATCGAAAATGATTAACGCTATCGATGCAATGTATAACTGAGCTAACAGGGCGCTGGATCCAATGTCTCAGCAGGAGAGCAGCGATACATGTCGCCCGGAATAAGGGTGGCTCGCCCGTAATTAAGTCCCGAGCTGTCGAGCTCCGCTAGGCGCAACGAAATAAAAAGTGTGCTTTAGTGCATACATATTTATGAGCTTAAGCCAAGGCGCGCGAATTCAAGCCTTAATTGAAAAACTGGACCTAATTGTGAGTAATGGTTACGACGACCCACGCTTCTATTTAGGCCAAGTCAACCCTCATCCAGTTGTCATCCGGCTTTTTCGTCAACCCGTAAGCTACAGGAGAATAGGCTTGACCCTCGAACAAACAGAAAGCATCCACTAGCGACGAATACGGTACGAGAAATTAGCTTAAGTCGAATCCACTTGAAATTCAAGCGATGTAATTTTCAAATGGAAGTCTCTGCTATACCCACAACTTCAAGAACATCGATAACAAAGCAAAACGTAGTCGAAATACATTATACCAATTACCCAATATATTTAGAATAATTCTCTATAAAAAGGTACTTGATTGAAAAAGAAGAAACTTCATTATGAAGAATTTATTAAAAAAATTAACTATAGCATTTTAAGAGTATTTCCTTGTTAATTTCATACACTTCACTTGTCCTATCCTTGTTTCCAAGCTCTCCTTTTACACATCCAGCGCAAAGTGGACAGGGGCTTTGATATAGGTCAGGGGGGACGTGGATCCATGAGGGAGAGAAGGGTACGAATCTCAAGGCATGACTAGAATTTGTGGCGAGCGGTTAACTTAACTAGACCACCGGCTGCTCCGAGATTAGGTGGTTAACCGACTAAGCCGCTTAAGCGATTAATTTTTAATCGGTTAACTGTCCACGTCGCGTTCCTGCTCCAGTTGTTACCGAGTACCTTCACTGTAATTAATGGCAAACGAGTAAGTCAAAGACGGGTGGATTCAACGCGGACGAAAGATATATGACTATCATAGAAAATGAACGCTGAATTATTCCTGAGGTATATTACCTTCTCATACATATTTCATAAGGAAAGATGGAAGAGAAGTATGTAAAAAATGATAAATTTCTAACTAAATATGATCGATTTCAGAAACCAGCAAAGTGATTTTCCACAAAATTGTCGTATATTTTAGTGTTAACGAATGAGAGGCTTTTACTCGATCACTAACTATTCTTGACAATTTAGTAGAATGAGATAGTGGAAGTATAACAGGAGAATCAGCGTCGTGAAAGCCTAACAGCAGGGTTCATAGATCGGCTATTGTTACGGAGAACACAACGATCCAATACCCAGGTGAACCCTTGATCCCCATAATAATGTCAGTGCAAGCCCGATGGAGTAAAACACGAGCATGGAGTTCCACACTATAGAAACTCTCCTGTGGCAACTATCAGGCATGGTGGTTGGGTTCACAGCGTTCTTGGGATTCGGTAGTGTTCACGGTAGGTTTCATGGTGTTCCGGGTGGTTCAGCTCGCAGCATCCCCGGAGTTATCTTTCGTTTATGAGTTGGCGTACTTTATCGCGGCGGGCGACATGTTTTCCTCGTAAATCTCGAAGTTCCCAGCCGTGTAACGCAGACCATAGCGAGCGCTAGGATGGTACACGTACAGGTACGTCTCGCTGGCAGCGAGATGGCAGACTTAGAGAGTAAGTGCGCCCTTGTAATCCTTCTGGCACACGTACCTTCATAAATTGGATGGCGAGGCAGCCTCTCCGCCCTTCAATGCTCTGTCCACTTGCTCGAGAGCGGCAGGCAAGAGGATCGAAGCGAGGAAGACCGCAGGACACCAAGAACAACGACTTCATATTACGCTCGGCAAGGCGAAGATAAAGTCTCGCGTAAAGCTTGGTGTTATGGCCCCCATACTGATACATCAGGCGACAGTGTGTCCTTATGCTAACCAGATGGCTCCGCTTGAGAATTTAATTCTCAAGAAACTCTGCAGGGCTGATGTTGCCCTTGCAGTATTTTTTCAAAGTTTATTATTTTTCGAAAATTATTAGTTCTCTGTAAAAAGAACACGATCTCGCGGATTTAAGTGAATCAAGGGCGAAAGATGATTTCAAATACAATTGCTAGAGAAACGAAATAAGCGAATGTTAGTGCATAAAGGGGAAAATCATGGATGGAAGTTCGTTGCTTGAGAATTTGGATAAATAAACCGAATATGTTACGTAAACATAATATACACGAAAACAGTCAATAATCGATTAATATTATTACGCGGTGAATTGGCATTTTTGTTTGCGTAACTGGTCAACCGTTGTAAAAGACTTCCGATGTTTATGTATTCATTCAGACAGCGTATTGTATTTGCTAAACATATGAAACAGTTGCAAACGGTTATTTGGAATTTAATTCAATCACAAATAAAACGTGCATTTATTATTTTTAATCGTTGTCCGTCTCTGCTTCGTTAAATTATTCCGTTTCATGTTTGCACGCGCCAACCCTGATTTCACCGATAAAATTGTAACACACGAATGCCGGCAGAGCGTAAGTGTTTCTGATTGTAGAGGACCATCACGTACTGCAAATGGCATTGTTCTCGCACAGCGATCAAGCCGACAAACATGAGAACTCAGAGAATAAAGGTATAATTACTGCGAAAAATGAGAAATTCCAGAGGACCGTGTAAATCTTGAAGGAACGTGCATAAACCTACTATTTATGCAAGAATATAACGTGCCGCCAGCTTGAAATATGTTTTCATAAATAAACTCGTTTCAGGATTATTAAATGTGTTCTTTCTTTGAACGATAGTATCAGCAAGTTATAGTTCATAATTATTTAAATATTATTATTATTATACCACTCTTGCCTCTATTATTCTTGTTAGTATAGAGCTCTATAAAATAGTATGTAAAAAATAACAAGCTACAGCAAGGATTAATGCACAATAGCTATACGATTTTATACTCTTCTGTATTCTCTAAATCATGATCTGAAATATAGAAAATCCGTATAGTTAGGCGTTTCCGATATGCCATTATTATTGAGGCAATATAATCGTTGTATACATTATTATTCTGGACGTAATCCCTCGATCGATGTAATCCCCAGAACTTTATGTCTTACAGGCCCTACGCCAATTAAGCAAAATCCCCCCGCACCGCTTTTGTTGATCCAGTTTGCTTATCCGTTTAACGCAAGTAGATAATTCTGCTTGGGCAGGTGGCTTTAATCCAAAGTATTGGAGCTTCCACTCATAATGCGACAAGGGTTTTTCTCATTAGAAGTACGAACGGCTAAATTAAGGGACGTCTGGATTTCGGCTGGCTAATTAATTTCTTACCGCCCGCCGCGGAAGCCCCACGAAACTCCGGTTATGAAGGTACTGATAAACCGTATCAAACTTTTTCCCGGTACCTAATGAAAAGTCCATAGACCGCAGAAAATAAGCACTAATTATTACGGTAAAAAGAAAAAGTTGTTGCGAGCATGCAGCTCGATGAATATAATCCAAATATTAGGATCATTCCATTTGCGAGTCTCCAAGCACTCACGGAAGCGTGTCTGCAGGTAAAATATTTTGGGATGTCGCCTCGTATAAAAATCCATTCGCTCTTCCGGCGAAACTGAATAAGCCGGCCGTGCTAGCCTCCGCAAAACACCGGCGCTGCCGTCAGTTTTGTCGTGAGTCGTGTTTGCTAGTGCATCAGCCGTGTGCACTTGCGCTTCTGTCTCTCGGGCAGTAGAAGAAAGGCGAGAAAAAACGTAGCCCGCGTAAAAAGTGGAGGGGTGGGCGAAAAAAAGAGCGAAGAGCGGGGGTGCGGGAAAGGGAGTAGAGGGTAAATAATGAAAGTGTAGTTCTGCTCAAAAGGTGCAATACAAGTCGGGGCTCGCCAGGAATAATTTATAGCCACCGGAATTATGAAGAGAGCGACGCACTTGATGCGCTGCCGTTGGTAGACGCGTGTGCGCGTCCACCAACAATCATATTTACGCGGGCATGCACGCCTCCTCCCCCTACCGCCGATCTCCCACTTTTGCAGGCTCATAAAAAAGAAATGCGGCAAATGCAGGCACGAAAAATTTTTTCGCCCTCCCTGAATGCCGGATGAATGCGGCCAGGTAAAAATGTCGTAAAAAATTTATTGTGCATCAGGTACGCAAGGTAACGGCCACTGTACTATAGTGCGCACCCATAATACTTGGATAGCACGCGTCGCCTCTTGCTGAAACTTGTGATGATTATTAGAAAACGTACACTGAAGTTCTCGACGGTGCAATTCTGGAGAAATTCTATAGAAATGTAAAGACAAGAATATCGCTCGAATTGAAATTGCCATTTATTCTTCCTTTTAACAATGACTGTTATTAAAGCATTTCTTCTCACTTGTTAATTAATGCTTTTACTATTCATTACTAACAAGACTTGGCTGGAAAGACTTCGTCACAGAGAATGAAAGAATTGACTATCCATTCAAGGGACATCCTTCTAAATTCAACGAAGTAATCATTGCTCGAACGAAGGGTCTTAGGACTTCCAAAGGATGCAGTGGCGAGTTTCGCGCAATTTCGGGTAGATCTAGTCGCTCGAACGGTATTATTCGCTAGCGAAAGGAACACATGGTAGACTGTGGATAGTGGTGCAACGCAGGGAAAGCGAATAGGAGCGTTTCACTTAAAAAGTTTCCCTTAAGGAGGACTCGCCGGCTGAACAGGCGAATTCGGTGAGTGGGGGAGCAAGAAGAGCGAAGAGGAGAGGAGAAAAGAAGAGAAGAGAGTTGGGCGAGCAAGGCGAGACGGGACGGCTGTCGGAATTAGATTTTACACGAAGCACCATTTTCCCCTGGGCTGGAGGAGACTTCCAGCCGAGTGAAATACTGTTATCAGGGGCAAACGCGAATACTCCTTGGGCACACAGACGCACAAACAATGCCGGACTCATACGTGGAGCAGCGAACAAACCAATATCATCGCGCGGACCGCCAGATACAGTACAATGTGGATGAAATACAGAATAGTTCGAGTGGGCGAACTTTGTGACAGACAGGAAAAGTGTCTTGGATGAGTTCAGAAAGAAACCTATCGCGTTTATACTCTTATCAATAAAGAAAGCAAAATTGATTGGGCGATTATTTTGATGTAAGCAAGAAATGGAAGTTTTTAAAATATTGCGAGAATATTTATTAGTAGTATATAATATATAATCATTAATATATATATTTGTAATTGAAAAGTTTTAACAGTACTAGTACTGTATTTTTGTCTACATCACAATACTTGCCATTTTCAATTCACTGCAAATTTATAGTCACACCAACCCTTTTTTAGAGTAAAAGAATAACAATATTACTAACAAGAGTATATTTAATATTGCAGTAAACAAACGTGGACGAAATGGCAATAGGAAAAGTGTGAGGTACGATAGCAAAAGTAGCAGACAATTTCCCACTTTCACTGCGAGACAGCCGGATGCGAGAGACGCGTGTGCATTTGGAGAAAGCGAGAAAGTCGGAGGAGCATAAAGGGATCGGGCAAAGAGCCGTCGCACAACAGGGTGTGCGCCTCCGCAATCCAAGCTGTGGAAATGGAAATATCTGAATATTTCTGTTACATCGGCAGAAACACACCAAGGGGGAAAAAAATATTTCCGCAGCGAATTTATGTGTTTGTGGCTGGGAGAAACTTGCGCGCGAGCAGTCTGCCATTGTTGTGGCATCCGTCGTCGCCTGGGGATAGGAACTGTTACACCTTTAAGTAAGAACAGCCCACTTTGTTTGGAGGATCAATTTCCATGCCGCTGAATATTTGTGCTCCGACAACACTCTGGTTCTGTTACACACGCTTGTAATTGAGTAATGTGTTTCCTCGCGGTAATGATGGTTTGTTATGGTAATTGAAGTATTAGTAAACGCAACATGTTCGTCATTTCGAATATCAGTCGATAGTAAGCTAATACGAATACAAAGCTCATAATGTTTAATCTTGATTGTACAGGCACAAAATACAAAAACTATCATATTCTTCAGACGTTTTAAAATTCTGATATCTTCTTTCTAATATTTCCATGTTTTCAGTAGACGTGAGGGGAATTTGGAGATGCTAGTACGAAAATCACCATTTTGTTGTTGGTCCAAGTGTCCAGGTGGCATGGTTGCTGTGCTGGTACACACCATAAACAGACACTAGCGCGAGATAAACCACGGATGAAAAGCTCGGGGCAGCCGTTAAGCTCCTGATCTCCTTTTCGCCGGACTAAGTGGATACAGGAGCAGGTAGGAACGGGCTCATTTCGGATCTGGCGGACCTTTTAAGTTAATCTCTACTACGGCCGGATTCATTGCGCTCGAGAGATGAACCGTGGCCGGAAAAAAAGCGGCTCTGGAGGAAGCTTGCTTGAAGAAGAGCTGCGCTATACAAGGATCCACTATGCCAACAAAAAGCGGGTCCCTTCCTACCGCATATATAGAAGCTAGCTACGAAGGCCTTGCGTCAGCCGAAGCTTCTTTCGCTTAGATCAATTTCAGGGCGGATCGCTTGGACTAAGTAAACCCACGGCCGAGTGAGATGCCTGGACAACGGCGAACACCACGTTTTACGATTATGTTGTGTTATCCGGTGTCATCCCTCGTGTCGCATCGACACGACGCTCACAGAAATTTATGTTAAGCTTATAAAGAAGTTATGTGCTTTTCCATTAAACTTCGACTTCATACTGTGAATGAGAAACGTGGAATTTTGGTCGACTGTTTGATGTCTTCGAATTAGGGGAAGAAATTGGAAATAAATTACGTATTTTTTATTTATGATGTTTGTGCTTTCCAGTATTTTATAGCAGATTAATTGAAAATATGGAAACAATGAAAAGAAAGATATGTAAATTTTGATTTTTTTAAAGAAATGTCTATCGTATAATTAGGTTAGTTTCCAGATCTATATAAATGAATTTGATCTGATTATAAGTCATAGGTTTAGCTTAGGATGTTATCTGTGCAAATAATTGGATTAACTCAGACGGAAGACAAACTGATGATAAGCAAACCAGGGGGATTTGACCACCATCAATACGATCGAATCTCTCACAGCAGTGGTTCACCCCAATCGCAGGAAGGATAAATATGAGGAAACCATACCCCACGTCGAGAATAACGTTATTTACGACTCGACCCTCGAAGAATGATTTACACTTGATATAATATCCGGCCTGCTGAGATTTAAGATATTGATGAAATTGTATCACGAAACTACAGCATATTGGGGGCACGGAATCTGATTTAGGGTAGCTAAACGTACTATCTCGATCTCGTAATAAATATTTCGCATAAGTATATCTAACAGAATGATAATGCTTACTGAAATTCACCTCCAACAAATATATCTATTACAAAGATTAAATTTAATAAAAAAATCTACTACCATATGAAATTTACTATTAGAAAAACAAGTTGAAAGAATCGCGTGGCGGAAGTAGTCGTCCTGTTCCAGGCGAGGTTGTGGACATCGACGGTATCGTGGTTGATCGCTATAATGAAATTCCCGAGTGTCGTTAATTAAAGCGGACCGCAAATCAGTAGCGCGATTTGCCGGAAGTGCACGCGCTAAAGCTCATGACACCGGGTGCCAGTGCGTCGGTTCGCTTTCATTTGTCAGACTGGATTTAATTGTGAACGGGGGCGGCTGCGAAGGGCGAAGGCCGGCTGCCATGGAGCGCGTATGCAGATCAGTCGCTCCGATCGGCATCGGGTTGGACAGCTCGAACGACAATATGCAAATCTGACGAATGACGCTCCTGCAAGCCAGGACACATCTCTGCGTTTAGCGTAAGCTTACCAGACAAAACCCGATTCATATTATGGCTATGCTCTCGCATTGTCAGCTGCACTCTGCCAAGCGAATGTGAAAGGCACTTGAACGAGTGTATTTCTAACGTGAATCGGGTTTAGCAATATTTCAGACCTTATGCTTGCATTGCAGTGCTTCTGACTTCTTCCCGCCACTTTTATTGAGCATGCAAGAACGAGTGTAGGTTCTTTCAAGAATCTTATTGAGAATCGAGAAATGTAATCTACAGCAGAAATGAGAAATAAGAATAAATATTATTAATCTTCGCCGTCGTACTTGGATATTCATCTATAAATAAAGTGCTTTTTTCATTACAGTTTTCTATTGGTTTTCAATTTGAGAGAATATAATTTACGGAGAATTAATACAGGTGTAATGTAGGTAAAGCAGAATCAATCATTGGAAACGCAGAGGTATGTTCGTCTCACCCGAAATAGAATGAATATATTCGTGGCAACGCATATAACCAATTAACACCGCTCTCATTTATATTGGACAATGCACGTAGACACACCGCACCAAATAAAGTTAACATACCGTTTATACTCGAGTGCTGGAACATCATTTATGAGCGCGTGACTGATGCACATACTCTTTAGTACACATTACACTGCATTTTTATCATTCGTAGCCTCAGCCGCGTGTATGTTAAATGTGACACGAATTACACGCAGGCATCTAATTAGTCTTTTTAATTATTACAAACCAGTGTGGGACAGTCAGACTGAATTACTGCATTACAGACTTCTCTCTGCACTCGCTGTAATTTATGAAACTGTAAATTTAATTTGCAAAAATTGTTCCCATACCGGACGTATAAAAAGACCACCATTTGTTACACGTATGTATGCTGAATTGTTAGACGACCAGTAATAGAAATTAAATTCATTAAACTGTTAAATAGAATTAAATGCGTTGGCTTATAAAATTTATTTATTGTGACTATATTCAGTTACAGATTTTAATGCATTTATAGCATTTTCTCGAATTGTAATAAATATGTTAGTCCTGAATGAGTATGTACGATGAGTATAATATAACCCCAGAAAATAAAGTGAATTCATTGAATATGATAGTAGATTTTCATTGGAATCGATGTAAACGTTACAAATTAATGCTTTTCATTCTATTTAATAGTTTAATTAATTCCCTGTCGAGAATCATAAACCTGAACAAAAGTTTAATGAATGTGGATGTTACATGTGTATTACGTAGATTATATGTATAGATTAGATAATATCTTGGGGAACTGTGTGGTGGGCGATGCGTTTATTAAGGCCATTCCCGAAATTGGCAATAATTTGTGAATTATGGTTATTAGAAGAGTGTAAAAGGCTGTCGGATGGGTTTTAGCGATCTTATAAAGCCCGGTCTCTCGCGGTCCCGAGAGTTAATCGCTTTTAAATCCTGCGGATTCCCGTAAATACAGAGCGGCCCGGCTCTCAAGCCACATGCCGCTCCACCGCAACATCGATATCACGGAATTTGCTATAAATGTGGATTAGGTGTGCTTGTATCCGGCTAGTGGTATTTCATGAACCACCAGTACCTACTATTCTCTTTTGTAGAATAATGTACTGAACGAATCTAGATTCAAGGCAGTGGTGGATGCGAGAGAACGATAATTAGCTAGACAGTAATACAACGCGGACTAGTTAACTGTTTGCAGAATGATCACTGTTTGGTTAAGCAGCAATAACTTCGATATATTAATTATTGCTATAAAGATGCACGAAAGTAAAAAAAATCTTTGTTAGTTAACACGATTTTATTACTCAAATGAATTTCACGAGTCGACGCTTATGATTAATATCGAGCGACATAATGAATAACCAAATAATTAACACCGCCACCGACTAGACAGGCAAACCCGATCAAACGCAATGCGAGGATTGATGAATAAAACTTCATTAAGTTTTAATACAGAAACCTTGAATTGAACATGTGAGGTTTACCGCCCGATAATTACGAGCCCTCTTTAATCTTGGTACGCAGCCTTTTGCAAACATTAATTCCAGAAAGCATACATTCCAGTTTGCGCGGGGGTGGCTTTAAAACGGAAACGGCGATGCTAAATACGCTGAGAGGAAGATCAAAGTACAAATCAATCGTCTGCGGCCGATGCCAGACAGACACCAGTACCGGCGGCGGCGGCGGCGGCGGCGGCAGCAGCAGGAGCGGCGCGGCGGTGGCGTCGGCTGGCGTAACGACGCGTTGAAAGGAGAAATGAGTGAAAAGCGGGACGTATGTATTTTCATAATTCTGCCGGAGGGTGCTTCCGTCGCGACGTCGCCGACGTCGACGTACTCTCGCATGGGAGTCGCGGCGTCTGGACACGCGGAAAGGGCCGACTGTGCGGAAAAGGGACGGCGGAGCCGTTTCGCGCAGGATGCGCATGGAGTTTCCGCTTTTCAGTTAGTGCCTTTGTCCTGACATGAGATGCGTAATAGGGTGAAGCTGGCGGGCACGAGCGCAGCCAGACAATACGCACACCACGCCCGATATCGGCCCGATACTCACCGATTCCTCCCTCGTATTTCGCTTTCGACCTTCAGGCGACGGAACTCTGCTCTCGCACAATCTACCCAGACTAACCTTTTAGGGTGAAGCCACATTTGCGACGCGTGTGCAATTTTCAAGCACTTGAGAGTATCAGAAATACTCGCATGCTTTCTTTATTGTAAAAAATGAATTTTAAGAACGGTTATTCGAAGAGTTTTATTATACCACGTGCTATTTAGTTACTAGCATAAGTCTTTCAAATGTCTGATTTACATGGAAGATGTAAAGTGACAGAATCGGATAAAGGTAATATTTGAAAAGGAACACGAAGGAAAGTGGTAGAAACTAAGATACAAAGAATTGAGAATCTAGTATGAATAGGCTTTAATAGTAGAGTAAGAAAGTAGTACTTCATTAGTCATGGAGTAAAGAAGTACTACTTTCCAATTGAAATGAATAAAAAGATGTCGTGTCCATACACGAAAGGATTAATGTATACAGAGTATTTGTAAAGATCACGTATAAACTACTTTGATATTGTAATCAATGTTTACACATTTTTCCAAAGAGAGTTCATGAAGTGTCATGTAAATTGTAACTCTAAGACGGTTTAGTCAGTGTGACTTCGACTTTAGTATTGCGCTCGGAACCATCTGCAGGCGGTCGGGATTGTCAATGCAAGCTCTATCCAACTGCCTCGCGTTCATTCACACCGTTCTTTGCCCTCGCTTCGGGAACAATGAGGCCTTTAATGAAGCCCTGCTGGCATCGCGCCGACATTTTTCAAAAGATTTTCCACGCACACCTTTCTCGTCACGCAACCGCTCCGCTAGCGAAGCTCATAAAAACAATGGAGGATCGATTAGTCGAAAACTGATTACCCGGATGCGAGAAAGAAAGTTCGTACGAATAGGTACGAAATATAAATTCTGAGAAATATTGAACACAGTCTATTTCTGCGTTTTTAAATGGAATTATACTAGTTTTCCATCACATTTCATGGTCGAAAGTACTTTTGATTCACATTAACTAAACAGAACATTTCAGTGACAATTGCAAAATGTAAGAACGAAAACGTTAAAGCTTTCGTAGGAAGAATAAAGCACGATAAATTGCGAGAAAACAGAGAGTGCTGCGAGAAAGATGACGTTTTAAAATTCAAACCAAATAAAATCCGGAGCGCACTCAGAGCGGGAGCGAGAGTTTTCCCAGTGATAGAAGGTATGAATCATTATGAGGATGTAAATCAGGCCGCGAGTGCATACTTCCGCCAGAGGGAGAAGTGGATATTCCAACTTTTCCTTTGTTCGAGTCAGCGAGTCGCTAATATTCGTGCCACCAGGAACTTTTTGGTCGGCTAATAGGGCCAGAACGCCAGTTTTGGCCACTTTTGGTGCACCTTGTCCCATTAACTCCGAATGTTACCCCCAACATTGTTGTTAATAAACTTTCCAACAAATTTTCCATTTAATTAGCTTGTACTGTGCGGCGGAGCGATAGTTCTAATAGCCTCGATGGTTATTATGCGACAATAATGAAATAAAAATTCCACAAACAGGGTAGTTACTCTATATCTTGTATATATTCATGTATTTGAAACTCACCATAGCATCGTTGAGTGTTTACTATGACAAACTTTTCGTAACAATATTATTATCAGTTGCTGTAACCCCGAATCATCAAATATCCACTATACAAAATAATAAATAATCCACACTATTGTTAAAAGCACATGTATGTTTCACGACACAAATTCAACACGAATTAATAATGAAGATCATCGTGAAAACTTTATCAAAACTGAAGTTGTAGTTGTAGTTGTAATCGATCGAAAAATCGTTAATGACTTCAGGCCACTATTATAAGATAAGTAAAAATATCTAAAGCATGGAAATCCCGCCGAATAATTCTGCACAGGGTAATAAATGGGAACATCGAAATACAGTGGATTCAGGAGCGGAAACGAACGTGGCAGATCGCTTCGAAATTGCGGTCGACTTCTGTCTCTAACTATTCGCAAACGAGAGAAACAATTTCGCGGTGCTCTATATGTACAGTGGGAATAGTTTGTCGAGCGACCGCCGTGTATTACGCACCCCACCAATCAGCAACCCACTTTTACCCCTTCCAACAAATACGTCTATGTGTATCGGGTACTAACTCGATCGAAAGTACATATGTATGTACACGTGTAGTCAAATCAGAGCCTTCCTGAACTTTTACTTATAATGGCTCTGACCGACAGTGTGGAGATTAGTTGGCAGAATGCGGGTTGACGTGCATTCGAATGACTTACCGATTCGAACGAACTGAAACTTGCGACTTGACATTTGAAAGCGTTTGCGATTTCAGGTTCGAAAGCTTGGAAGTTTCTGCCACTAGAAATTCAATGGTGTTGGAGAAAAAACTTTATTCGTACATGTGTGTTCGAATAACACGCTGGTTGAAGTTTCACTTATACTTTTTTCACTTTCAATTCTGACTGATTATGTATAGATTACTGACTTTCTGATTGAAGTACGAGTGATCTGAAATTTTCGACTTATGTTTAGAAGTTTTTACTAATTCAAGTACAAAGGCTTGGAAGTGTCTGTCAAAAGAAATTCGATGATGCTCGGAAAAAGCATCGCATCACCTTGTTTGTGCAAACCCCAGCAAAAGAAGTAATTAGAAAACGTCGTTCTCCGGGAGCAACATCGCAGTCAACCTGTTTTTGCTGCGCCAGGTATAAACCTATAAATCACGGAGCCGCCTAATGCCACTGGCAAATGTAGCTCGACCATTAATCATACTGTCATGAATTTCAATATTACAGCAGGTTTTGTGACACGATTATACAAATTATAACGCCATCGGTTTTATTGTGGGTGTGAATGAACGGGCGACCTGGATTTCCTAGCGTTTGTGCCAATGCAGAATTCGAAATTGCATCATTCTCCATCAAAGATAGTGAAAGGATTAAAATATCTCTATTAGTTCCATGCGCTTAGAATGAAAATTATTACAAAGAGAAATGCAGATATCTTTCATTACTAAAACATTGAAACTTGTAATTTCGTTCTTGAAATTATTATAGACCAACAACAATGAAAAAGGCAAGCTAATACATTACGCAGAAGCACGTTCCATTCAATCTGACGACAAAAAAGAAATAGGATTGGCGATCTCGAAGTATTTCTGTCTCTCTCTCAACAGTAAATCGAAGCCGGAGACTGTGGCGTCCGTCCCTCAGGGGTATAAATTAAATTTCACAAAGAACACCAAGAAACCGTCGTCTCCCCTTACGAGGGAATGGGAACTCGATCGTAGCAAAAAGCGTCGCCACTATCCTCAGCCTAACCAGCGACTTCGTCGGCTTTAAGCGACAAGATTTAGCGACCCTTACAGAAATCGATTTACCATTACTCACGGACTTCATTGGATGACTGCAGGAAACATCAATCATCGGGTAGACGTCTCATTCTTTTAGTAGAAACAGTACTAATTCAATATACCGCATTTTAGGAATCGAATCTTATGTATATGAGAAATAAATTTGATTGTATATTATTTTGTTACTTATGCTACAGAAAATAAATTATAATTTATATATTTAATATTATTAATTATTAAATTACTAATATAGTTCAGTGAGTGGAGATATAATGTATTACTTGTAGTTCCAATAATTATTTCGAGGAATGTATTCATAGAGAAGTGCATACACCAGAAGTTTAAAAAATCACTCGCTGACACCGAGAAACGGTCTTGTGTTCCTCGAGTAATTAATTAATCCATTTGTTAGCCTGCATATGAAACTGAATTCCCGCGCTGTTCGCGCTGGCAGAACGTCGTTGTTTCTTCGCTAGAAACGCTGAGAAATTAGTTTACTAGAAAATAGGAGAGCTAGTGCACTCTGCCAGCAATGTACACCGGTGAAAAATATAAGGTTCAAAAATGTAGCGTGTACTAGAAAATGATAAAAGAAAATAAACCCAAGTTGCGACAACGAACTAGAGCTAGTAAATAAAAGATGACAAACAATTATGATTGAACTAACAAGCTTAATTAATTATATCTCGCAATTAAATTATATCCTTCAGATTTTATACAACCAAGAGTCGAAAGGATAGCTTTTGTTTCTCAATCACTGTCAGAGGACTCAAAACTAATCGTTACAAATTCCAAAAAATCCTGTGTATGTTAGTCGGTTTCCCGACGTTCTATCGAAGCGCACAACCACGAGTTTAATCTCATTTGGAAAGTAGTGGGTACGCGGGCTCTTCGAAAATTTCGTTTGAACTCTAATGGCTCAATTTCTAGGCGCTTCACTGGTACACCTTAACATGGTGCTGCTCCTCGAGGCAAACCACACGTCCATGAAGCGGAAAGTCGAGTAAGCGAGCGAGGAAGAAAATTGGGGCGACTCGCGCGAAAGAGAAAGAGGGAGATAGAGTGGGATGCATTGAGAGGCTGGGGTGCAACGGTAGTCGCAAGGGGATATTTTAAGTAGGGCAATATGTTCCAACCAAGGATGTGCTGGGCGCTAAGAGGCGATACTGTCGCCGAATGAATATGAATGAAACGAGCCGCAAATGAGTTCCGCTAGTCGTGCAACGTGCATGGCAACTCGGACGCAAAATGAATTAATTTTAACTTTACGCCAACATCGTGAGCTCCACATATACACCAGTAGTGGTGAGACCCTCTAGGTGCCTCCATCTATACAGGGTGATACATATTTCAGAGATGTATTTAGCAGAAATTACTATGACAAGTAACCAAGTGTTTTTGCCACTTTTATTTCGCGCCACTTTTTAGGATCATCCTTTGAATTTATGTTCCATTTTCCCCGCATTTATGAATATTCGCTTTGCAGGGTGACAGTGTAGAGTTGTACAGACGTAGTAGAATGATTATTATATTAATATGTTTGATTGTAGTTGGTATATTTTTGTGTGACGATATTCATATGTTAAGAGCCACCCTGTATACTGGCAGTACAGATAGGTGAACCACTATGGGTTTATTATTTGACCGTAATTATTAATGTACACTCTCATTTTACGATTATGCTAGTTGCTGGAAACATCAGCGTTGTAGCATTATGTTTATGCCAATAGGCTACTTACTGTCTACTGTGATTATAAATGCGTTGAGATTAGAAAGATGTCTGCCGGATTTTAGTAAAAACATATTAAAGTCATTATTATGTTAATAAGTAATAAAATTTCAATGATTCATTGTCTAATATTTTTACATCTCAATTCTTATTACATCAAAATCCTTGTGAGGACCATTAAAGCAGTCATATACAGAATGCAGTACAATGCAAATTGTAGAATTACACTAGTTGCAGGACACCATAAACTAGGTACTTTATGTAATAATATATGATTCGCAGGAGACCCACTGAATACTAATTTCTCCGTCGCGTCAACGATACCTTTGGCCGAGCAGTATACCGCGCGTAGCCTGTAAACCAAAGGGCTTTAAGCCAACGCGTCGGATGAATTGTACACACTGATAAACCCATGGCAGAGAAACTTTAGTAATTGGGATTACGAGTAAAGAATTTAGTCGGCAGTTTTAGGCGCGCATTCGCTCGCCCAGCTTTGCATATCCGAGGAGAGTTGCGAGGCTGCCGCCTCTCTACGGAATGGTACTGCTCCGTTTATCACGCCACCTCTGAAGATTAAACACTGGAATTCTCCTTTGCATAATGCATTAGACGCAAGTTTCTAATGTGTGTCGCGATGTGTCTCGAATCAGACTGCGACACTGCCAAATAATACACTCGCTATCTGCTTTTTGATTACCATTCCGTGCATGGATCATTCTCGGATTAGTGTTGTATGGAATTTCGACTGGAAGTCTGGTTTTTGTGAAATGATAGAAAGCATGTCATCTGCTAAAGATTTTAGAAATTTATATGATTAGGTCATTGATATATAAATTAATAAATAAATGCCGATCATAAAGTATACGTAAATCAAATATTGAATAAATACCAAAGTAATTAAAAATTCCATTCAAGCATGAAGACACACTTTTTTAATTGTGTTTTAATGCGCATTACTTTTCGCTTTCGCTATCGCGAATGTCTGGGTTGAAGGTACGCTTCGAAGTGATTATGAAATCCTATTTAGCGGGCCGGGTGGAATAAAGAATGATGGATTAGCTGCGAAGAAAATGAAGCCGATGCGAAACAGCCCATTGGCTCTTCAACCTCTCCCGCCCTTGTACCGCCGGCGCCCCCGGAAACTTTCTGACACCGAGATTACTTCGAGATGGGCTTCCGTTCTCTCGCGGACGAAAGCTAATTTAATTCCAATGTCAGTGTCAATAAAACGCACTTCACAGCGAGCCGGGCGTATTCGATACTGACAGACTATCCGATACTTAATCGCTCGAAACCCCAGCTAAACCGTGACAGTTACGAAGGATGACTGAGCCACGATAGTGTATCACTGTGGGGATATTTAATAACCGATTCCGAGTAAAATAAGGCTTAAGCGATACTGCAGTTCCCGTTGCCGCGATAATAGTGGCAATCTTGTAAAACCACACGTGTTTTACTGATAAATAATTCAAGTTGAATCCTACATTCATATTTTACTGTTTTTATAGTCGATCAGCGAAACAGAAACGAGTCACGCTAGCGCTCCATGTGTTCTGAACCGAAAAATTTGCTACAAATAACTAATATAAGTTTTTATACTACAATTACATACTCGTGCATGAATATTCATACAAATACTTCGCCCGTATGAATCATACTAATCAAATAACTTCTGCAAAAAAATCGGTTTTAAACGAAGTGTTTTTACTGTCGTTTTTTATGGATCTGGACCTAGTATTAAAGAATAAGTACTATTTTTCTTGTACATCAGCAAAGCAAGTGCTAATTAAGGTAGTTAAAGGTGAAACCTTAATTAGTGTAGCCCAGCAGCGATTACATCAGGATGCACAGTGTAAAGCTGAAGCGGCTGCTAATGGTATAATCAAGCCATTTCACGGACAAGTGCGTGTATACACGCTGTGTACCGATTTGCATAGCGGTCAGCAGCCACTGTAAGACAGGATTTTCGTTTCGCAAGTAGCGCCACCGGTGCAGCTGGGTCCCATTGTTTCCCCGGTGATCCCTGCCCTGTCGCAGGATGATTATTAAACAACCCTCTCTCTTGTCAGTCGTGTACACGCGCACCACTGCACTGTAAACGCCCGAGCGGAAAATGAAATTTTAATGCTGAGGGTAACCAAGTTTACTTGGGTTAATGGCATTAAATCAATATTGACTATCCCAATGAATAATCAGATTTTTTAATAAGAACATAAGAGATAAACGATTTCTTTATTATTCTAGAATATGTTCCACGTGACATTCTCTTCCTACACACTTCCATGGAATCAGCGAATCAGGAAATTAATTCGCATGTAATCGATACTTCGGATAATCAGCTTTTGAATAATCGATGCTGGGATAATTGCAGCCGTAAACAATGGCGGATATATCGGTTGTTGAAGCGGGGGCCGACAATAAAATAGCGAGCAGTGGCGCACTGAGGGAATTAATATGCCGGCGCTTGAGCCTTTACAGGGAAGTTGGCATGTAAGCCCGCCAGGATTTGCATAAGGACGATTTCGCACGGCAGGAATTTTCGTTTGATCCCCCTCGCTGTTTCTGAATTCTGTACTCTCGACAAAGAACCCTCTCTCATTCCACATCCTTCTCCATCTACGCCCAATGCATTATCAGTGAGCGTCTGATTCATCCTACGTGAAAGTATCAGACATGTACACACTCATACTCATATGCTCAAAGCGTGATTACTGTACGGGAAAGTAGAACAAAATTCGAGAAATCTCGGAAAGTCTCGAAAAGATTAAATAGGAAAGGTTTAAATCTTAATTACATTACATGGTCTGAACAAAAAGTCGATTATCACTACTAAACTAATAATTAAACATTTTATAATAGTAATCGCGAGAGTAGGTTTAATTAATTCGTAACCTTAATTCTTTGGAAATGTTCTCCGGTACTTTAACTCTAATGGGCTAGCATTTTCCCTCACATTATTCTTCATCATACTCGGAAACCAATTTTCATACGGGCAATGATTGACTTTCCTGTGAAAACTAAATGGAAAGTGTAAAACCCGATAGCGCGAGCAGGAGGAATCCAGCTAACTCGAACTTCCTGAAATATGAACTACTTCACCCGGATATTCAGTCTGGAAATTCTATAGCGTCACGAGAGGAGTGAAAAGTTGCTAGCTGAATTATTACAAGCTAATCAATAGTCAGAAGGATCGATTTGTTTAAACGGTTTCACCGAGAATTCACAGTAGCTGGTTTGTGCAAACGTCGAGGACAATAAGTGTACGAGTGAGTGACACTGTACTTGTATTATGTTGAGCGTGCATGGGGTGAATGGCTGTGACTAATTGACAAGTCTGTGCAATGCCATTAGGGTCGGAGTGCCGCTTAATGACTTCGCATTGCGCACATTGATCGAGCAAGTTCAAATATATTTACTGAAAGCACTAGGGAAACTGGGCTGCCAACTGAGCGGCTAATAAAAGGCGACTTCCCTGTATAAGCGTTCCATGTATAAAGGGCTCTGCACGTGTGTAAACTGTCCAACTCGGTGACTATATGGAATTGTTATTATTCCTCGGGGTACCAAAGTTACTCGCGTACTCGAGACAACAACGCTCGAAAATCAAAGATGTCTAATAAGCTGGTGTGTATTACCTTAACGTATTGCCCCCAGCGCTACCCTCTTCACTGAAATTTGTATTGTCTAGTACCGCACAGTGTCAATGTACACTTGCAATACGATCTAATATGTACTTTGATGGTACTATATTGTTATACGTTTTTTGGCAGTTGTAATAACTAGTGTAATTCTGTGGGGAAATTCTCAAAGTTATAATAAAATAGTTCTATGGATTGTAGCACCTGAAAGAGTAAATAAATTATTTCATGAAATTTATTATTATATTAATTTTCGTGTTCAACTATTCAATTTCAGGACATTTCTTATTCCTTGGGAGAATCTCATAACAGAAAATGCAAGGGATTAATGTGATATGAATCGGCTTCGTACGTTGACCTTCGTTGTTCCCCTAATTAGGATAGCATGGAATTTTGATTAGCGAAATGTTTATAAAAGTACGAGGTCAGTTATTGGACTAATGGTTAGAGAAGTCTCGGGAGAATCCGGTAATCGCCTTTGCGATTACCCAGATCGTATCTTATTGAGTGATCGAGCGCGTCAAGTCGGTACGTGCGCGAGCGCGTGCGCAAACAAAAACTTATTGCTAACTCAGAGTAATAAAAGTCAAGATTTACGGCTTTTTAACGGCCCAGTCTGCGCGGGACGCGAATTTATTTGCCGATAAATCGCCGGACGGAAAACTGTTCGCAACTGGCTTCGGATAAATCAGAATGAGTGCGAGCAATCCTTAATGCGGCCAGCGGAATGTTTTTTAATCGCACGAGCAATTAGCATGGAATAATGGAAAACCGTAATTCCCTGTGAATTCAGTTCAAACGTATAAACATATGTTAAATCCTCCAATATATCCACCAATGAAGTGATAGTAGATCGTTTCTACTACATGTGGTTTCAGAAAATGATTTTATACATCATTTTCATACTAGTATCCAGTTCGGACTACGTGTTGATGATTAAATTTATTAGCACTATTATGATTTGCAATTCCATTTCACAGTGCGAGGGAAATTATCGAACAATGTGCAATTAAATTTTCTAATCCGTTGCAGTTCTACCGATATTCGTCCGATGCACTGTAGTTACAGAGATTTGCCCGTGCTAATTGATTAGCGCGCTATCGATAATAATAGGATTCATAGATATTACTGGCCAATCAAGAGGAATTTCAACCGGGCTCGGCAAGAACGTTTCATAAAACCTTGCAGTTGGCGCCGGCGGAAAACAATGTCTGTTAATTTCGTTCGATTGCCATATTCATCCCGGCCAATTTAATCCAGCAACAAAGGGCGCGTCGTCGAAAATAAACAGGCGAAATTTTGCCCGATGACAGGGCGGTAGTGCGTCATTCACTCTAGCGCGCGCATCACGCCGGCAGACGAAAATTTTTAATTAAAAGCTTGATTAATACTCGCGGAGCCGCGGAGAATTATGGATGGGTGAAATAACAACATCAATTAATTATCGCCATGGAATAGAGCAACATAGAAAAAAGCCGTATGCATCGGACACGTCTGTGCGTCGGAGGGCGGAGGGGGAGACCCGTCGTGAAGGGAAAAAAGGGGGAGAGGGTGATATATCGCCGGTGATGACTCAAAACTGACAGGTAAGGGGGCAAAACTGAGCATGCGAGAATTAATAGCCCCCCGAACTTCATACTCACGACTGAGTATGTTGGAAAGTCTGCATAACAGGAAACAGGAGCATCCACTCAGTAGAGCCATCCGTATTCCACTCCACGTTCTCACTATTCTATCACATTCGTCGTTACCCATTTAGATATCTAACTATTCTTTATTAATAACACACATGCGTCAGTAATAAATTGTAGTTATTGACTTTCCCAAAAATACACGCCGATATACCAGTGGCAAGGCGTGAAGAATATTTCCAAATGATTTGACGACAAATGTTTGTGATAGGCATAAAATATTACTTCTTGGATGGAAATATGAAGATTAATACGTTTCTGTGGGGCGTCGGTCACGTTTAGCTTTATCTGTTAAACAGCCTGTAAATCCAGAATGTGGGAAGGCATGTGCTCTGACATATTCGGGGATTTGGATATGAATCGATAGTATCAGCAATGGATCAACTCTACTCGATAAAGTTCGTGTTTTATCTAATTCCATTCATATTGTTATTGTACGAGTTTGTCTGGTTAGATGTGTGTCTTGCATGGACCAATGGAAGAAGGGACAATGCAGAAGGCGTTGCTAGTACGAGTAAACTAAGCGAAACGACACCTAGTCCATAGAGTTCTCCATGTGAGCTGGCTCTCCTATCTATGCATTTCCGGATAACGCTCTCCTCCAACTGCACCCTCTTCCCTTCCCCTCTTCTCCTCTTTCCCCCTTTGCTTCTCTATCTGTTCTCTTACCGCCGCGAGCCAATACCACGTTTATGTTGTAATTTCCGGTCCACATGGGTATCGCTTTATGCTCACGATTTTCGGTTACCGATGATCATTTGCTCCAGCGCACCAAGGAATGGACGCAGATAATACTGATAGCTTTCATTCCCACAGAATTCCTCTGGCATATGATACGTATCTGCGACTCTTGTCAATGAACTATTCTTTATAATTATTGTAAAGAAAGAGAGTTCTCGTAAACATTTACTATCATATAATAACTTACAGTAATGTAAAAAGTTCGAATTTTCTTTACAAGTATAAAGGGAGAAGCTCAAGTGTCAATAAATGGAAGTTTCAGTTTCACAAATTCCAGGAGTTATTGTTACTGGCATCGCTCCCAATCGATCACCGTGTAATCTTATTAATTCAAGCGTGACCAGCTAGGACGAGCAATTTCGGTAATTGACGAATGACTGTGGTAATTACTAGGGCTTGACAAATGTAATTGTGTGCGAAAATTCCGCGGGCACGGAGTTATTAATTATGCGGAGCGGTGGATTCGATGTGGAAACGGCAAGCCACTTCTTCGTCGGTGGGTCGAATTGACAATCGGGCGCCGATGAAATGTTAACTGGCGCATTGTTAAATTGTTTAACTAGATGCGCGCCGCTTCATATTGATAATGATTGGTCAGCGCGTAATCGCTGAATATGCAATCGAACGCGCAAATGTTTGCAGTCCGACGAGCCTCTATTTGTACTGGGAATTCGGCTATCTGGGATCAGAACAGCGCCGGAGTTCCATAGCCACAGCATCCGCATGCCGTTCACTAAAGCAAACCAGAAATAAGTGTGCGCCAAGACAAAAGATGCGCCTCTACTGCGTGGAAATGAATGATGTTCCACTGACCCCCTCGCTATTTCTATTGGCCGCAGATATCATCTCTTATTATTCCTCCTAACTGTTCTTCCACTGGCGCAGGCATTCATTAGTGTGGCTATTAATCTAAATGAGTGACAACTTAAAGGAAAAATAGAAATTGCAACTCTGGAAAAATAACGAAATATCATGAATTCTCTAAATATTACTGAGCAATAATTAAACATAATTAATATTTATGAGCATATAGTTTTCAACAAGTGCGTCTTTCTTTATTCTCATATGTTGTACTCGAATAATTTATAACAGTGGAATAAGCCCTACCGATCCCTTTCGTACGAATATATTTAAATAATAGCTCCCTAAGCGTTCCAATAATCAATGGCAATTAGCCGAACTCGGGGAACAAAAATAACGTACAAATAGGACGAGGCATGCCGTTTACTTCGACGTGTTCCTTTTCCGGCCAGGACTTCCGCCTATGCTTGGTACACAGGACATCGATTCCAATTTATCGGTAGCGCCGTTAAAGCCAGCAGCGCTCCATAACTTACCGGTTGTCCGCGGGAAAAAATGCGTTGGAAAATCGCGGTGGCAAGCAAGCGGACTTCGAAAGTAAAAAAGCAGAAAAAGGCCGCGTCGATCGAGGCTGAGTGCAGGACAAGAACAAAAAACAAGGAGAAAGAGCAAGAGAGAGAAATAGCTTGCTTTGGCGAAAGAAGGGTTTCGAAATGTCACTGCTAAAAAATGTCAGGGCGTCCATCGGAATTGGAATGATTAATTGGCTGCTCGGAGAACGTAAGACAGCTCGGTGAATTTGCCTCGCACTCCGCTACCAAATGGCCCTGATGAATTTCAGCGGATCCATTTGTTGAGGAGCGAGTGATACCCTTTCCGAAACCAATCAAGCGATAGTACATCATTTCTAATTCATACATTTCGGAAATTAAATAAAATCTTTGGACGGTGGTCGCAGAAAGTTTTTTACACATCACTTTTATATTAATATTCAGTTCGAACTACGCAGTAGTGGTGACATTTATCACAGCCTATTATTATATGCAATTTTCTTTCACGATGGATGAAAAATTGAGGGAATTGAGAAAAAGGGAGATGGAAAGAGTTTGCTTTGTCGAAAGAAGGGTTCGGCAATGTCAGTGCTAAAAAATGTCAGAGCGTCCATGGGAATTGGAATGATTAATTGGCTGCCCGGGGGACATAAGACAGCTTGGAATTTGCCGGGCACTCCGCTGCCAAATGACCCTGATGAATTTCGGCGGATGCGTCCGTCGAGGAAGGAGTGATACCCTTTCCGAACATCATCACAGTGACATCGGGCGCCGCCGGCTCTTAACCTGTCCGCTTATACGGCACTTTTATTTTCGTCCGGGGATACATTTCGCCCTCTCTCGATTTTCCGCCAGACGGCGTCGCGCACTCCCGTATTTATTCTCTGCGTACAGGTGGTGGGTGACTTTCCCTGAAGTTCGTACAGTGTGCACACACATGCGAGTATATTGCGTTTCCGGGCTCCCCAGTGGGACGTAAGGAGTTCCAATTTCGGCGGCGGGGCAATCGAATTGCGAAACGGCAAGTGCGGGCTTGGAGAGTTTTTGTATCGGCAATCTCTTTAACGTTACTCGCTCTGGTAGTTATATATTGGATTCGTAACGAGTACCAACGTTATACCGTTAGAGAGAAGGAATTTAATGCATTCATATGGCAGGAATCATTGAGTGTCTTCCCTGTGATAAATTATTGAATACATTCGAAAATGTCGAATAATATCGATCTAGAGTCATTGCGAATTAATGAAAATTATTCAGTCATTCTGTAGTAGCACAATTAATTATTTGGTATTCAATTACTGGCGCTGCCAGTGGCAGCATAAAATATTCCATCGCATACAGCCAAAGGCCTAGGAAGCAGGGATTTGTATACAAAACGTTACATTCGCGATCAAAGCCATTCCGAAACCCAAAGGATTTCGTGCTCCCCTTCCCACCAGGATGCCAGCATCCCTCGGTCCAAGATCGAGCCAAGAAAAAGCCGCTGATTCATTCCGGCGGATTTGTTAGTACTCCCGCGCCCGCGCGCGATTTCGATTCCCAGCCGAGGATATTAGTCACTGGCTCCCCAGCACAGGAAGAGCCCGGGCCCTCCCAATCGTCCCCACCCCCCGAAAGGAACCGATTTTTATTGGCAAGAAAGAGCAGCGAAAGGTCAGCATTCGTGCGTGGTAAAAATATGCCCTCGCAGTGGCATTCTGCCAATGCGAGCGAGCGAGAGCGACGAGAAGCTGTGGGCGTGCGGATGAGAAGGGGGTGGAAAGGGGGTGAGGAGGTGCAAGAGGGTATGCGGGCGTCTAGGAAAAACGAGATTCAGGAAAAGAGGATATCCATGCTCTGCAAATGCGACGACGAAAAAGAAGGAAACCAAGGCCACTCTCCCTTCGTCTCTTACTTTCCCCTTTTCTCTTTCACTCTTCCTTCTTTTCTTGCTCGTCTTTGTGCTTCCACCCGACGCCCTTTCTATTCCTTCATTCCTCTTCTGCCTTTCGAGGAAGGGCGGGGTCACCCAACGAAAGCCAGTTCGAGTACTCCTCTGCTCGTTCGCCGGAAAAATGTGACGCACGCGAACAACTTTTAATTCGTTTCTTTGTGTTCCACAGGGTTTCATCCAAGAAGCCGTATTCGCTGTCTATGCTCGAGACTTTCGCCTCGCGATGAACATATTCTTACTTGCATCCGCGTATGTGAGACAAAATTTAGTGAAATGACAATATTTCTTAACGTTTTTCTTAATATGATCAATATTGTTACTTACAAATATTATGCAGTTCAAATTACTATTGGCAATCTGAAGTTTCATATAATGTAATAGATGGTATTGATATGAGGAAGAGTAGGCTGTGGTTTATTCGGATTATGAACATTTGAAATCGTAAAAGTGTAAAGGAATCCAACCAGCTAAAGAAGCCTAACCAAATGCGACTTTTCCACCCTTCGGGTTCCCTTTAAAATGGAGTTAGTCCTCCCATAAGGGAACTTGGAGCGAAAAAGTTCCGCGTGCGTCGCCCGATATTTATAAGGACCATTGACTACAAACGAGCCGGCTTACGGCCGCATAAAAAATAATACTCTTTCTCAAGGGTAGGTGAGGGGGTGGCGCGAGAATATCCTAAGTGGCTCCCGGAAACTGTTTAATGGGCCCGCTGTACTCATTATCTCAATTAATACTACCCTAGTCATGAAAATGTTGGGTATTAAACCGCATTTTAGCTCCCATCAACTTAGCAGGATGACTGCTCAGGATGTTTTGTAGTTTTGTATGCATGAAGGAACGTCATGGAGTAAAAAGAACCAACGTGTGTAATACAAAATCTCTCTCACGTACAAGAATTATAAACTTGTAATATGAACGTTGTATACATTGTACGTATTACAACATGGACGCTGTATCGTAAGTACTCCGGAAAATTAAGCGGAGTTTCGGGAATACGCACGCGGCAAGATGGAAAGGCGGGGGAAACTCGTCCCGAAAGATCCATCAAGTAGCCAACGAGCGCGAAATAGCTCTGAAGCAATCTACCACTAAAATCAGGAAATCGGTGCTCAGCCGGGTAAGAAAGAACGCTCGGATACCACTGGGCTCTCCATTCTCAGACAGGAAGGTCTGCTGTATTACACCGGAAACGATATAAAGTACTCGGGCCTGAAGATCCCGCACACAGCTGCGAGATTGAGGCCAACGTCAGCAGAATGAAATCTCGCGCGAGTTGATCTATGGCATTGCCGGGGATATAAAGCTGTGTCCTCACTCGAAGAACAAGCAGCAAAATTTTGTGGGATTTTCGTGAAAACGTTTTCGCTTCTCACCAAAAATGGTTCTATTAGTAGTGCTAAAAATTGAAGCGCATTATTTCTACGTCGATAGTTCGAAAATATTTCAAACACCAAAATGCATTGCACTCTTTTAGTCAATTTACAATCGTATATGCGCTTATACCGGAACAAATCGGATTTTCTTGGGAAATCGGCAGATAGTCAAGGCAGAGTGTAGTCCAATCAATGGGAAGGATGCCATTTCCCGAAACTCCTGCTGGAATCCGACGCGGATTGCGTTACTATTAAAATCTTCCTGGCGACTTGGCAGCGGCAAGAGATCTCCTTGCTGGGAAATAAGAATTGAGCACGGTCCGACGGAATAATCGGACGTGGAATGGTATTGGCCGCTGGCGGAAATAGGGCCGAGCAGCTCCAATAGGTAAGCATTCCCCAGGGCTGCTTACAATTTTCTATGCGGCGATAAACAAACAGCTGGAGAAAAAAGCAGAAAAATGCTGAAAGAGATGGAACAAGCGGCGGCAGGTATGGAGGGGGGGGGGGGGGGCGGAAAGGGGTGGCTAGGGATGAAAATACGGGAGAGAGAGAGATTTTTTTTCGCCCGCAGCAAATATGCATAGTGGCGGCGCGAGAGGAAATAATGTCGAGTCCCGGGAATTCGGAGGCACACTCGCTGCTCGGACACATTCAATCCTGCACGATTAACCCCCCGCGCACCTCTTTCGATACACACCGCAGTCGATTGCTCCGCTGGCTACGTTAGAATGCAAAACTGCAAAATACCAGCTGCCACGTTCGACACCGAAGCCATGAATCCTGGTGGAGCTGGCAGCAAAATCACTGAAGGCCTGTAAAACAGGAGGACGCTCCTCACTCGATCGTTACTTCCAGACAAATCAGTACAAATTCAGTTCAATTATTCACTCATCATTTTCGATGGGATTAAGATTAGTATTAAAAAAGATCCATAAAATCTGACAACTTAAGATTTGAAAGTCAGAGATTATATATAAAACTGTTTAAAGGGTTTGAATATTTAATATCAAAGCAATATGGGGTTTTCGTAGAAAAAGTACTTTACTGTAGGTATGTACAGACACGTTCGACCATCTTGAACTCAGAAAGAAGAAACACGTAGGTCGTGAGACAGAGATCTCTGGAAGCCGTAGTTTTCTTCCGGCATCGACCTTTATCTACAGGCTATTCGGGCGGCCCTACTTTATCCGGATGTATCAAATGGTCCCCCAGACACCTTTCCACCCTCTCACTCATCTCGAGCAACATTTGTACCTGTCGTATATACCACCGCCCACCTGGAACGATGGGAGGTGCTGGTCTCTCCGCTTTCCTACTAACGGCGAACCCCTGGGTACACCTGCACCTCGATTCGGGACTCTATTTTATTCATTAGTTTCTAGTGCAACTTTACGGCTGCAGGAGTCGCGAAGCCCTTGCTTTTACGATTTATGCTGACAGATATCTCCGAGAAATTAAAAGTTTCATAAGTCGTGGCGGCGCGGCAAGCGGGTCGCTTCCCTTGAGAGTGCGATAAAATACGACTTGTCTCGGATTTCCTGCGAACGAAGTAAGCAGCGCCGTGCACTCTTTCGCCCTGTTTCAGTCTGTTGATCTTGATTCTCTTAGATCTCGCATTCCGCCAATCTCGAGATTGCTCTTGTTTTCAAATGCAGAAGTAAGCAGGCTTCGTAAAAAGTACGGGTTTTTATTTTGTGGAGTAATTATACTGATATCATTTTTTATTCTGCAAGAATCAAAAGACTTGTGTAAGTGCATAAGCTCTACACAATAGGAGTCAAAAATAAATGACTCACGTAAATAAAATTAAACCTGTTGTAATTTCACGTTTGTAAAAACATATTTTTTCATTTTTGTTAGACGAGGAAGATAAAACTCGAATGAAACTTTGATTAAAACTCGAATAATGAAGCTCGGCATTTTGACAGAGTGGCATAGAAACATAGTTGACCTGTTGGTTGCTAAATTGTCAGCACCAGTTGCGGATAATTAACGAAATTAAGGAGTTTCGCGATATTCCTGGCGTCCACGGTGTTCTGTCCTCCAATTAATATAACTCTGCTGGACTTTCATAAACATGTAAATCCCATAAGCTGCGTATAACATTATCAGAGAATCCTGGTGGCTCTGCAATGCAAACGCACCATCACGAATTCAATGAAGTGTCTGATTCGACTGTGCTATTTGTCCCGGCTGTGCAATAACTTAACTCGAAGTTTGACGCTTGGGAATCGGAATCCAGTGGAAAGGTTTCCAACGCGTACTGCGAAAATGAAGCCATACAAAGTTGCAACATTGCAACATCTAGCTTGTGGCCTTTTATACTGCTACAAAAGTATACCATATTTTTCCTGTCTTGCGCCATGTAATTTTAATTATGCAAGAGTCCGAAAGGGTCTTCCACTTTCATTAGCATGAATAAATAAGAGATGCGCTCAAAATAACAAGTAGAGAATGTGGTTAAAAAATAAAAAAGGTATTAATAAAGAATAAAAATATAAAATGTTAACAGTAAAACGAAAATTAGAATTCTGAAGAAGACCTTCTGTTTGTGAAAGAGTCAGGTAGCAAAACCACAGAAACGGATTGTACTTCATTTGGTGTGTCGCAAGCTCTCGGCCAAAACTAATATTGTGCAATTTGCACATCATATGTTTGCCAAATACCGCGTGCAAATCACTACGCCACTTATGCTCGCGTTACACATACACGTATGCAAACACGAAACGAACGAAATTTGGCGGAATTAAAGGTAGATCCGCCAGTTTCCTTCATTCCTTCTGCTATCGAGCACGATAACAGGTGTTCAAACAGTAGTCGATCAGGATATTAATTTCCGTGGAATATTAAAGGATAGCCTGCGGCCACGTGACCTTATTTGGCCATGGATAATTTATGTGAAAATTCTGCAAGAGGATCAATGCGCCCGGCCATTGAACGATCTCTCTCTTGAGATCCGAGTATCCTGGACCCGGAGATATGACACACTGAGAGCCGCACTCCTTTGAGGCACGTGTTTCGTGCATCGAAATGGAGCACACCCTTGCCCGATATGTAGCCTGCTCACATTAAAGCGGATGCAACCTGAATACGACATCGTCGTTCTGTCCATTTCCCTATGAATCCCATTCATGCTTTAGTTTAATCTTTTCAGTGCGGAATTAGGTGCACGAACTATTCGTACTCCTTTTGGCTACTGTAAAATCTCATTGATTGAAATTAACGTCCTGCATTAAACTTTGCTGTAGCCAAAGGGTTAAAAAGTATCAACTATCAAAAATTTGCATTAAACAAATTAATTCAAGTCTAAACGAATGCTTGTCACATTAATAAAGAAAACAACCGCATTGAAAACAATTATTCATCAGAATTTGACCCATTGCAATCTTCTCAAGAAATGCCAATAAATAAATCGAAGAGAATTACACCAAGAGCATTATGACTGTATGAATTCCTCCTAGTGCTTTCAACTCCATACCTACAGAAAAGAAGTGGAGGACAAGTTACAGGGAATCAACTGTTGCCGGGATAAAAGAAGCGAGCAGTTAATCTGGAAAATAGGACGGCGACGCCCGACACATGGGGCGGCCGGCCAACAATGGCCGAGTGTTTCCTTTTAGCGGATCAGACATTGCGTGGACGAGCAAACGAGAGAAGTACAAATAACAGGAGTGCCGCGGGACGAAGTACCCAGACGCGCATTCATCGTTTCAGCACAGATGGGGAGAGAAAGTGAGATAGACAGACTAATTGTAAGAAGTGGGGGATTAGAATAGGTCCATTCGTCCATCCGGCCGTTTATCATCTTATACCCTCGAATGCCGGGCCAAAATTCCATCGTCACGTAAGCTTGAAAAACAAGCGGGATGATGAGGCAGCTCTCGACTGGCGAAAAACAGGCCGCGTCAAATCAGACGATAGCCGATTCACTTTCTTTCATTTCTTTAATGGGATGACTGGTAACTGTCCTGAGAGGGGACTCGCTTACATCTATTGAAACGTTACACCCTCATCCATGAGCATCCCCTGCGTCCTCCCACTTCTCCCTCTGCGTCGACGGGATCTCTCGGTATGCTGGAAAGTTTTCGACTTCGAAAAAGAGATCCTGCACCTAACTCAGCCGAACGGGGAGGCTGGGGAGGGGGCAGTGCCAGCATAATAATCCACTTTAATGTGACTGCTGATTTATTCATAGGGAAAACTTGACACCGCCGACTTTGGAATAAGCCGCTCCGGCCATAGGAGTATCTATTGATCGAGAAGTGCAAGGGTACTGGTCTTTCGCGTGTACTTTCAATTAAGTTCAACATTGTGTTCTCTGTTGTTTCTGATTTTCGGTAAATATTTGTTCATTTGTGTATGATTTATGTATTGTTAAATAATCAGTAGTGTAGATATCGAATATGACGTTTTAGTCCAATGAAATCACTGTAGGTATGACTTTACAGTAATTAATTTAATGTGTAGTTGTTGAAAATTAATAATGTTATTATTTAGTGGTACTAGAAAACATGTGTTCTTTAATATTATCCAATTAGCTCCTATATTAAGCTGATGGAAAGTAGTTCGGACTCGGATTAATATTTCTTTCAATCCGGATTCCCCAAAATGGGTTTTTTACACGTAAATTTATGTCGCTTGCGTCAGAGCTTTCGGCATACCTGACCTGGATTTACTGAGCGCTGTTAAATTTAGGAAAAACTTCGCTTTACGATATGCGGTAATGCACGTTTCTTGTTCGTCTGTATTTAAATGTGGCCTGCGGCTACTTGGCGTCATAACATTGTCGTTCCATATCGCGTCTTTCGCTGAGAAGCTTTGACGCTTTCGTGACATGCTTTTCTAAATTGAGTTTCACTCACCCCTCCATCCCTCATCCAACTTTATTTTTCTTCAAATTTTGAATGTGGCAAATCTGAGATTCTATATTGGGGAACAGTTGTAAAGGACTGCAAAGCGCTTTTTAAAGAGTTTCTAGGGAATCCTTTGAACGGAATTTAAAAGGACTTTATCTGCCAATAGGGAATTCGGAATCCGCAAATTTCTAAGGGTTTGCTTAAGGATTTAGGACCAAGTTCGGTCAAGGCAACAAAAAGTTACTAGTGGAGTTTACAGACAAAGGCAAACTTCAAGTTATTCAATAATTTTCAATCCCAGGATGATGAGTACCAAATAAGAATTTTATATCAAGTACGTCAAAGAAGTCGTAGGAATAATAACATGGTAAGAATAATTTTAATTATGACGACGCAAGCGCGAATATTATTTTTACCATGGGCTATAAACTTGGATCGGGAATGTTTTTGTAATCGAACAGCTTCTTTGGAAAGCGGTTCAACAAAACAACGCAGAGAATCGTATATGCATACGAGCGCAACAAACTCTATAACGTTTCGATCCATTTCGTGTCTGAAAAATAGATCTGAATTTGGAAGGAGGTTTAGAAACACAGGCTTTTCGATTCACAGTAAAAACATATAGCTCAATGTAAACCGAAACTTCGAAACTGGATATGAATTCAATGTAGCAATCCTTTCAATTTTATTTTACTTGGCCAGTACGTTCTTCTACGAGTTCAAAAATATTACAATTAAAATTGTACAACAATATCACAATCCCTACAATAATTCTTTCATATTCAAATGACTTCTAACAATATCTTTTCCATGATACTCCAACACAAGATTAAATAATAGAATACCCTAGAAACAATTCTACAATACTACTTTCAAAAATAACAAAACCAACTCTCGAATACTAGCAGAACACCAACGACATTCCACTCTTATACTAAAGTATTTCCAGGAGACTCTCCGTTTAATTTCCCGGTGCATCGCTATCGCCTTGTGATCGTGAGCTTCAGTGTGTGAGCCTTTATTTAAATATTTGTCCGACGACAAGCGTCCCTAAGGTGAGCTCGGAGTACTTCGAAGCGTGGAGCGAGTACGAAGACAGGCGACAGTAAAGGGTGTACGCAAGCGAAGAAACAGCTCGCTTGATGCCAACAGCTGTGGCACAAGGCTGGCCGAGAAAAGGCGGCAGAGAGTGAGAGCCGTGAAAGGAAAGGCGAGAGGAAAAGACGGCTGGCTGGGTCCACGTGCCTCTCCAGTTCGGTGTGTCTCCGGAATACTGTTTCCCAGGGAGACTCCTCTCGCCGGCTCTTTCTCCGACTCGTCTCTCTGCTCTTCTCCGAGAGTAAGAAGAGGCATTTGGTGCAGACCATTACCCCAGTCCCGGGTGCCATCGGCCATCAGCAGCGCGTTAAAGCCGCTGCAATTACAAACTCCGGCAGTCTCATCCCCTTCCCTCCCCCCCCCCCGCCACCCACCCCCCCCCCCCCCCCACCAACCATACCCTTCTAGTCGAGAGAGAGACCCCAGCCACCCTTATCCTCATCCTGTTCTCCATCCACCTTCCTATCTGGCTACCTTCTTCCCTGGTCATCTTCCTCTCTGGGTATCTGGAACCCAGCTCTGCTCTCATTCCCTCCACCCCCACCCTCCAACCCTTCCTTCTCTCACTTTCATCCCCCCTACTAGAGCTTCTACTACGGCCCTTTTCACTTTTTCCTAGCTTTAAAGCACGCTTCATACAGAATCCCCCTCCTAAAATATCCGCATGTCTCTCTAATGACTAATCGATAATTCAGATAGACTTTTTTGTGATCTCGTTTATGTCCGAGCTGAGAGTTTGCTGGATTAATGTATGCTAATGTTAGGAAGATGGTATTTATAATGGGTTCATTGAATTGGAGTCTTGATAAATTGGTGATGTATTTCTGTAGTTGGTGTAGAAATATTATTATATGTTTCTTGTCTTGGAAGACATTTTTCAAAGATTTTTTAGTTAAGAAAGTAGCGAGTGGAATTGCAATACATTAAACAGATGGTTGTCTTGTTGAACTATGTTCTCCATTATATTTGTGTCATCAGAAATGTGCCGAGTGTCAGAGCCACAATAGTCGATTACTTGCCAGGACGACAGTTGAAATAAGGCAGTCGGCGAAGTGTTATTGCAAGCAGGGAGTGAAACAGGGAGCTCCTAAAACATGACCTAGAATCGAGAGCGAAGCGGGTCGCTGAGATTACATCCGTAGAATAACAATCACGTGTGATCAAGGCGCATCCGTGGAGTGGCAACAGTGATTAGAGGAATCCGGGCCGGCCGATATGAACAAGGCTTTATCACGGTGCCAGCCACTAGAACTCTCTCTTTTCGGCGTGCCGGCTTTCTCCCCCAAGTTGTCTACCCGTCGTCGACGCCGCTCTCCCCATTTACATTCGCTCTCGACACTATCGTAAAAGTAACTTTGTAAGCCGCTCGGCCCGGTATTCGGCACGGGATGGCCAACTCCTCTATTTCGGGGGGAAATTACATGTCGCTTGGCACCGCAACCCACGGAAAGAAGATTCCCCTTATCAGCCGGCCAGACAGAGAGAAAGAACACCTTTGGCCCAACCTTTTTGACGCTGTTCACTTCGTTTTCTCTCTCTCTTTCTCTCTCTTTTTCTTTGTCGCCCAACCCCTGCATTCTACTCCCTCTCGAGAGAACCTCCGTACCCCAATTCCTTGGCACTTTAAGTGCTCCATTGAGCCGTGAAATACTCCCACTTGCTACCCTCGAAATTGTTAATTTTATGCGCGTCCTGACGCTGCTCCCTGAAACGGCGCGATTAGGCATGAACATTTGGGTCAACAGCCCCCAAAAGAGACGATTATTGGGAACTAGGACAATTCCCTTATTACAAGTTTTTGAGAATACTCAATTATGTTGGTATGTGTATCATCATAGTAGCGTTGATAACGAGTAAATTATTGCTCACAAACAGTGTGAAAGAAATAAATATCTTTATTGTCTAATGCTAACAAATAGTAGGTAATATAATTACTCGGAATCAATAAAAAACAGAAGTTAAAATACGAGTAAAAGGAGCACTGTGATTCGACTCGTGCGACATTAAAGAAGGCGAGATTCTTTGATGGGATCTCTATAAAATCAGAATCCCCGAGCAATATTCTCGAGCAGCAGGTAATCCAGTAAGTGTTCCTTTAAGACCTCGATCGGCAGTGGCGCGGCTTTAATGAAAGCACACTAATTCAAGGTAAACGCCGGGCAAATCATCATTAGCAGAATGCAGCGAACGACGTGCATTCGGCTGGAAGTATTTAATAGTGCAAGGAAGTTCCTCGGGGTATGTTTGCCCGGCCGCGGCACGCCGCCCGGATTCTCTCACGGACCTTCAATATTCGAAGCAAATATTTTCTCCCCATCTCTTAATATTTCCAGAGCATTCAATGTACCCGGGAGAACAGCTCGACGCTCGCAGTTTCCTTGAAATCGATGCCGGCCACTCACACAGCCAAACAGAAATACACACAGACATAGAACGAGAGAAGCCCGCAGAATTTCGAAATGAGTGACGATTTCAGGAGCTGCTTTGCCAAACTCTCTGCCGAGTGCCAACTGCGTAAACCGAAGTACAACTAGCAAACGACGGTCGCCACGGCAGTCACGTGTCATTCGAGCGTACCGTATTTCACCCTTAAACCCTTTCCCTTCTGAACTGGACGGCCGACTGCTCGTGTTTCGCCTTGGTTCATTTAACCTTTGACCTCCCACGTGTAACACCTCGCTTTACGGTTAATACATATACCAACTTTGAAATCACCCCGACGAATGTAGTACTTCGATCAAACCGGTTGCTGTACTGCTTCAGTGAAACAGGTGCAATAAAAGGTGAGAGACGGAAATAAATTTGACTTCATTGCTAAATACACACGGTGAAATTTATCCTTGGGTTTCGACTAACTTCTAAATGGTGATAATTAAAATATTGTTATTATGAGAGTTTCAGTGAATACTTCATCATTATAACTCCGTTTAAGCGTTTGGATTTCAACATTGTATAGTTAGTTCTCAATGTATTGCGAGATTATTATTTTAATGAGATTTTGTTCATTCGCATGTAATGTAACAATTATATCGATGAATGGTATGAATGCCAGAAGTCAATAGTCTGTTTTAACAAGTATTATTAATAATATTTGTCATGTTTTATTTAGCAAAACTGAATAAACGAAGTTGTGAAAATACTGTAATAAAAGTGCTTTCATGAAAACACAGTACACCTCACGGACATTTGCGCAGCTCCTGCGATTACTATTAATTCGAAAAAACGAAACGTCAATAGTCGATAGCCTCTCGTGGATCGGAGAATTTTTCATACATGGAAGCGCGAAGCCGGTCTCGTTCGCGCTCGATTCGCAATTCACCTCGAAATGGGACGCGCATTCCGGTCAAAAACACGCCCTCATTTTAATGGGACAAAATAAAATAGATAGAGCGGAGGGTAAGAAACTCTCGGTGTAATCCCGAGAGCCAAATTCGTGCAGTAGAGTTTTGCAAAATTCCAGGGGAAATTCGCGCGGAAAGTTCCTTTGAAGCGAGAACGAGCGGCAGATTAGACTACTCGGTTAGCAACGTGGCAGCGGAGGTTTACTAGAAAGCAGAGCCAGCCTCTAGCAGAGCGGCCAACGCGGAGATAATCACCGCTTTATTTATGGTTTCCGCGAGATTGAAGAGAGGGCGAAGTCTCGTTTAAGTTGCAGTCCCGCAGTCCCACCGCGCCGATATCTCCCGCTATCCAGTGCGGGACATTTCCACCCAGCATCCCTTCGAGCCGCACTCTCTCTCTAGCTCCGGAAATCCACCCTTTGAGTCCACGGGCTCAAGTATTTAAGCTTGATCACTGCCGACTTCCTCGGCGTTGCCCATTTACCACCATCGGCAATGGAACACCAGATTGGAACACAAATTGAAATGCCGAACGAATAATGGTACCTTTGACTCTCCAATATAAATGATATACTCTTCTAATTATACAATAAACATCAGTACCTTTGCATTTAACATATCAAGTTTGAAAGTACAACTTTTAAAGAGTCTAGGTGTAGCATTTTTGAAACTGATATTCATTGAAACAGGAAGCTGACCCAGGAATAAAAACTGTAGAAAATGCTTTTGAAAATACCAGAATGTACTCACAACACTGTAAATACCACTTTTAGTATGCCAACGAAATATTACACTTGCAATATGTAAGCATGGTTAACGAGCAATATTTGCTCATAAACTATCGGTCGATCTTATTGGTATAGCGGTCATGCCAAGATCGGAGGTTCAATCGTCTGGAGGCGAGCGCCAAGTAGCGATGTAATTCCCCAGAGATTACGGACGAAGCGGCAAACTAATTTATGGCAGTCGAAATTCAGGCACTTCTGCAACCGTACGGTGGAAGAGCGAGGCCCATATGGTCATATGTAGAAACGCGGCGAGGCCGCTACGTGTAATCTGCATGTGTACACATTTATGGACCTAGCGCACGTATGGAAGTTCTACGTGCACCTATGCGGGATACGCCGTGCATACACACATGTGGGTTATGTGTAACGCCCCTCTTATTAGAAACGGGAGCTCCGCACTATTTCGAGCATTTACACGGGAGTGCTAGAGCGAAATCCGAAATGGAGCCCCATACTCGGCGTAGCTGAAATTAAACTGCGCTAAAATAATAGCGGTACGCATGCTTTAAAGTCGCGTAATATCCCTGAATTCCGATGATTAACGTTTAAATGAATTGCTGTTCAGACCTCTGATATAATAAACATAAAATACATCAATGTCTTTTAAATGACTATGTCCGTGGAAATTGTTTCACCTTTAGTAACACATGTTGGAATTTCTGTTTAATTATCTTGCATCGCAAATTGAAAAATGTTAGCAGGGAGTTGGATAAATTAAAGAAAAATATATTTTACGTAGCTGTCTTTATATATTTTAATGCATGAGTAATTAAATGTAAGAGTTTTATTACGCCCGATGCGAAGCTAATCAAATAACCTTTCAACGTTATATATTTTTATTACATTGGCACTACAAAGGATTCAAAATGCAAAGGGAGGTGAACATTTAAAAATATTTCATGGAATATGATCGCGTTCGGATTTAATAAACCAGAATATTACACCTGAAATCAAGGACATGTACTATTCCAAAGGGGAAGGGCATATTTAATTTGAAGCAAGAGCGCATCTACAATTCACTCGGGACAGCGAGTAATTGCCGAGGTGGTCTTCTCATGACTCCCGAAATTTCAATTTACAGGAACATTGTGGATAAAGCCTCAAAAGAAAGTCATAATTAATTGGAATATACACGCGATGGCACGCCGAGTTAATTAGAAGTGGCTGCAGCTGCACTTTAATTTCAAGCAGTCCATTCGACTGTATTCTATTCATAAACGGATTATACCTTAGTTATCCTGAACAAAGCAGTTATAGGCGTACGAATCAGACACAACGACGACGGCGTCGGTGGTGTCGGCTTAAGTTTCGACTTGGCCCCTGCCAGATCCCTCGAGTGACATTCAAGAATTTACTTAAACTCCGATCACTCACCTTCAATGCCATTCTGATAAAGTTCGTCAGATTGATTAAGAGGTTCATTCGCTTGCCTGCACTTATAAACCTCCGTCGCTCGGATTTCTCATTGAAAAAGACTCGATCTCACTTCAGTTCAACGATTGTTTCCGAATCCATTAACCTCTCCACGCGTATTTGAATATAGTGAATCAAAGCTTCTCAAAGCTTCTCAACAGTTTGATTTAAGCTTTAATAGCCGCATTGATCATTTCAAACCCCTTTTTAAAAGAAACGATTTATTATGAGTGTCGTATTGAAGACGATTATAATCTAAAAAAGTTTGTTCACACGGTCAGATATAAAACCCAATTTATGTCTGACAAGCATCATTAAATTAATCGATATTAATCGAATAAAACTAGCTTCTTAGAGCTACCTTTTTACACATACATAGCCATATTCCAAGAAACAGTATACTCCAGTGGAAACAGATATAAATGTTAGCCCGTTCATTTAGGGGAGGTGTTAATCGAGATAATCCCCTGGCACGTAAGCTTTAATTGAGTGAGAGGCGTGCGTGCGAAGAAAGTCGGCCGAGTTCCCATTCCCATTTCGTGAAAGGGCGTCAGCACGCGAAACGAATTTAAGAAAGCGGAGTTGAAGTCGCTCGCGCGCTCGCATGGAAGTCCATAAGGTGGCTGGTAAACTTTTAGTTGGATTACCAGGGCTACGTGATCATTGTCCCAACGTGGATACACATTGGCGCGCGTCGTGCATCGAACCTCGATTCCTTTCACGTTAACTCCGCCACCAACGATTTCGAAATTCCACGAAAGCCGATCCATTAATTTCATTTTGCCACTCGGAATGGCTGGCCGTTTATCTGCTCAGAGAAATATAGTGCTGTTCGACATCGAAGACACTTCATATCGAGACGCATCACGTTTTAGGAAGCCACGTGCCGCACCGGAGTATCCCTGACCAAGCAATACCATCATACCGGAACCAAAATTCAGCCTCCTCGAGCGATAGTGAGCGAAACGCGCGTGCGAAGCACCTTTCACGCTTGTGCATGCGGGTGCAAAGTAGAGACGTGCAGAAGAAGCATCTTATAGTTTGCCTGTATTCTTGCTTTCCTATTCCACTTAACATTTCATCATCGCTATTCATCTTCAACATCAACAAACATAAAAACTTCTTTCTACAACTTCAACATCAACTCGCATCCATCCACTAAAACAATGAATCAACTAACTTCCCAAACTTTCTTAACCAACAACAATAACTAAACGAAAACATGACAAATGTATTAAGAAAATCTGTCTTAAACAAAATCGAGTGCTATATCAGAGTTAGGAGTTCCTGGATGAAGATGCAAGTGGATAGAGTAGTTTATGGTCAGGCGGGCTAATGGGTGAAGCAGCGTGACGGATAGAGAGCTAGCTAGTGAAACAGACTCTCTCTACGCGAGCTTAGGCGGACGGCAGAGCGATGATAGTTAGTGAAATCGCAGGGCAGCCGGCGCTCCGCTCGTCAGTATCCTGTCAGAGGACGCAAGCGCGCTCGCGCCCCTTATCGAGTTCGAGAGCAAAAGCGACGGCTGGTGGTGGTGGTGGTGGTGGTGGTGGTGGCGGTGACCGTGCCGCTGGTGGAAGCGCAGATCTACCCACGCTGTATGGGGAGAAGTTACGGTGGAGGGTTGTAGGTGGCGGTAGATAGGGAGGAAGAGGAGGAATAGGAGGAGGAGGAGGAGGTGGAGGAGGAAGTGGCGGAGTAAGAGGGGGATGGGAGAGAAAGAGAGGCGCAAGGGGTTGGAAGATAGAGGGAGAGAGGAGAGCGAGAGCCGGAGGCGGGTGCAGCTACGAGTTGGGCGCCGCAGTGTTTGTCAGTCCTTCGTATGGACATCACGTCTAACGGCGCTGATAGTCCACCAGCAAGCGACAGATCCTCGTCGTTGGGATTCCCGGTGTTGTACGCGTACGCTTTCCCGGCATCTGTCATTCAAGCTCCGGCGACCTGTGCGCGCGCCAATCACCCATGCGAGTGTGGATGTGTCCGGTAACAATTAGGACCTTTGTCGCCTGGATCCCGGAGGAACGCGCCGGATGAGGAACTTGTGGATTAACCGAGTGCTCGCAATGTGAGTGGCCCGGCGTAGACTCCGAGGCGATGTGGCTTCCGTTGACGCTGCTCGCCTTGATGGCGAGCGGTTCCGCGTGCCCGGATCTGTGCCAGTGCCATCCGAGTGCCGCTGAAGGGGACACGCTGCCTCTGGTGGACGTCAAGTGTCGCGGTCACGTTCCGGACTTGCCGGAAATAGCTCTTCGAACGAAATGCTTGTCGATCGAGGGCGTCGCGGACGAATACGAGGTGATCGGCCTGTTCGAGGAACTCGAAGCGTCTGATTCTTCCAATGATTTCGAGGTGATCGGCGCATTAAATCTACTCGGTACAAATGGTACCTTCGATCTTTCGGCGGACGATTCGCTAGCACTGCCCTTCCTTGAGGAGCTCAGCGTGACCAATTGTTCATTGGTGTCCTTGAACGTGTCCTGGCGTGGGCTGGAGCGTGTGAAATCGTTGAACCTATCGGGCAACAATCTGGCGCGACTGAACGACGTGTTGATAGGCCGCATGATGAATCTGAGCGAATTGGCGCGACTCGACTTGTCCGGTAATTCGTTAACGGAGGTGTGTGCCGAGGCTTTTAGGACGCTCTTCGCATTGGTGCGGTTGAGTTTACGGAGGAACGCGATATCGATGGTGCACGCGGACGCCTTCCACGGGCTGGACCGCTTGGAATTCCTCGACCTCTCGGACAATAGGCTCGCGGATCTACCGGACAGTGCGCTCACCCCGCTTTATTCTCTCCAGAAGTTGGACTTGAGCGGAAATCAGCTGCAGGTCCTTGGCGCCAGGTGGTTCGAGAGTCTGGATAGATTGCGCGAGCTAGACGTCTCGAGGAATGGTCTGGCACGCGCTGCTTCCGGAACTTTGCAGCCGTTATTGGGATTATCGGTGTTGAAACTATCGGAGAATCCTCTTAAAGAAAGAGACGTATCGCTTCTTCTGGGTACCGGTAGACGTCTCGAGACAGTAGATGCATCACGCACTGGATTGGCTCGTGTTCCAGCAGCACTTACCAGATCAGTGCGAGCTCTTCGATTAGCCGGCAATAAATTAACGACGATACGAGGCGGTGATCTCGATAGTTACCCTCTCCTCAGGATCCTTGACATCGCGGACAACCGGTTGATTGACATCGAGGACGACGCGCTTGGCCGATTGGAAGTCCTCGAGGAGCTGGACATATCCGGGAACGCTCTAACGAAGATTCCAGGCAGCCTTCCGAGCAGTCTGACTGTTCTGAAGCTCCAACGGAATGCAATAACCTCTTTGCGACAGGACGACCTCCAGGGTCTCTTTACCCTGACTACTCTAATTCTTAATGATAACAGTATCAACGAGATCGAGGTAGGAGTGCTCGGTCAACTGCCGCTCCTCGTGGAACTTGATCTCTCCGATAATCCTGTTACAACACTGCCGGCTAATACTCTAAGTGGACCCAGTAATCTCGCCAGACTCCGAATGTCAGGGTTAACATCTTTGAAGCGGAAGCAAGAGGAGCAGAGTGACATGACATTTCCAGTACCAACTCCAGAAAGGCTTGTTACACTTGATGTATCGAGGAGTCCGGTGTTAGCCAAACAACTATTGGCCGACGACGCTACCCTCTCGGCATGCAAGAGCCTGGCGGAATTGAATCTCTCTGAGACTAACATTACCACACTCAGATTCGATCTGTCGTATATGCTTCCGCAATTACGTGTTCTCGGCCTGAGTGGCAACGACTGGAATTGCACCGAGGATCTCTATTGGCTTGGTGAGTGGGTAAGGCAGCATGAGGAAGTGAACAAGGAGATTCAAGGGGGCCAGTGCGCTTTCCCCCAGGAACTGTCGGGTTCCTACCTCCGGGAGCTCCCTTCGCCTCCCAGCCCACTTCCCACAACTCTGCCAACCGCAACAGCTACCTTACCGGTTACATCAGGCATTGTCTTCCCTGGCGAGAACGCCTCTCGCACTAGTCTGCCAAGTGTGTCTTCCACTATCGACAGTATTAGCACGTTCCCGGTAACGAACGACACCGGGAGCGTTACGCCTCCTCAAATCGAGCCCATAAAGCATCCTGTCGATACTGAGAGCGAGCGGGAAATTACCGATCCAACTAGCACCATTAACTCAACGAACAACCTTGCCAACGAGATTTCTCTCAACTCGATAGATGCATCACCAACCACGAGTATTCCATTCCAGGAGGCACCGACTTCCTTCAGAAATGTGACATCCATACTCTCATCGGGCAGGAATCGTGATTCCGGAAATAGGAAGGCGACGAGCAAGTCCGATCGCACGCTGTCGGATAAAAATTCAATCAAAGGGAGTCCGGGTTCGCGTCGGGGGAGCCAACCGTCTATTATGGGAGCGGAAGATCACTCGGATCTACGAACTTTTGATAACCGAGTAGACGCCGGCGCGACTGGCTCGAGTGAGATCAGCCGGGCAAAGCCATCCGAGCCAGCAGCGGAGCTTTCGAAACGACAGGAGCGGGTTGTGGAGAAGTACGCTTCGAAGAGACTGAGCAATCTGACAAGGAAGAACTTTGTATTGCGAGGCGCAACTGACTCGAAGACTATCGCGGAACAATTGAACAGCCGTGCGAGCGATTCCGGCGCAAGGATCTCCGAAGCACTTTCTGCAGGCGCTCATCCTGGTATGTTGGTCTTAGCGGGCGCTGCTCTTGGCGCTGTTGCTGCTCTGACAGTAGTCTTATCACGGCGAGCAACTGTTCGCCGCCGCGAGAGGTATCATCGTCACGAGAACATCGAGGTGCACACGCTGACGCCGATGACGGAGCTTTGGTGACCAGAGTCCGAATACGCTCGGCTCTTCGAGAGGGACAAAGGACTCGACCTCGGCGAGCGGCTCGAGCGCACTGGACGCACCAATTCATCCGCAATACCTCAACGACTATCGAGCATACGGCAGATTGACGTGTACTTCAGGCGAATGCTGAAATAGGTGTCGCGCCGAGCCCGCCTAGGGACTGCTCAGTGAAAGCGCGCGCTCGGCACTGATCAGCCCACATACACACCGAGAATCGGCGCGCATTCACACAAACACATATACACACAGACACACACACACACACACACACACACACACAAGGAGACACACGTTCTGCTCCCTAATAACTAACGATCGAACTTCGCCCGCTCAAAGTTTAATTGCGCGCGCCCATTCGGACAAGTGATTAGGCACGCGGGATTACGTTAAGTCGCCGGGTGCTCGACAATAATACCCGGGTAATGACCCAGAGAGCGCACCAGAAGAGGAACTCCCGGGGGAAATCGTAAATTAATTTTATATGCCATTAAGCCCGCGCGCAATCGCCATTTGGAGCGCGGCAGCTAATCGAAGAGGAGTGATCGGCTGACGATCTTTGGCTCCAGAGAGACAGACGGGATCATATACCATTGGTCCTCTCTGCTCAGGATACTGGAAGAGTCTCGGGCAAGGGGTACCATGGAGACAGGACGGATCGGGACAAGGCCTGCTGCTGCAGTTCGCCAATATCTGTATTCGAGTACGGTCGATAGCCTCGACTGTAAACTGTTCGGCAATAATCGTGTACAAACTCGTTCCAGGCGAGCGAAGGTAAACAATGCGGTAGCGAAGGGTGTACCGGGGGGAGGAGGAGGAGGAGGAGGAGGAGGAGGAGGAGGGAGAAGGGGTAGGGAGAGGTCGCAATCAAGAAGCCAAAACTCGTGGAGATCGGCCCACTGCTACTCAGCAAGAATGCAAAAGTACTTTCGTATAACCATTGGAAGGACGCTTGCCGGCTCCGTCCATTGGGAAATACGAAGCGCACGTTTCTCTCCCTGGGGCTTCCATCGAGGGAAACTTCGCTTCTGGCCCGGAAGTGAAAAATCCCTATGCACTTGCCGCAAGCGCTCGCCACTCTATTGACCGAGTAGCGGAGTTACTAGCATCGAGCTACTCTTTCCCGAAAAATTCTGTACCACTCGAAGGCAGAGTTTGCTTCCCAGAGAAAGCGGGACCGGGCGCGACGGTACTCGTTCACCCGGTCTTTTCGTCACAGAAACGAACTCAAACAAGCCCTCGGCGAGACTACTCTCTTTCCGACAGTTCTCCAAGCGACACCATCCACCAATGCGCGCATAGATATTTCAGACGAGTGATAAACCAAAAGAATTGATAAGTCGCGCAGCAATGAGTCAAGCTGAATCGATACAACGCGAGAGATCGATGTACTCGTAGTATCGATCGGTGACCGAAAGCGCACTGACAATAAAAAATGCCGGCACGTCGCCGTTGCCAAATCGGCCGGCTGGTCAGACGGAGACACGGAATATGGACCGTAAGCAGAATAGCGACGCGGCGATCTAGTAAAGCCAAAGCATAAGGAAACGGAAGCGGAAGGACAGACAGACTGTTGAACAAGGAGAATAGGGAAGATGGAGAACACAAGACGAGATGCAGCAAGAAGAGATGAAGAGGGCAAGACAAAAAGCAGTGAAGCAAGTCAAACGTAGGGACGAAGAGGAGGAGCTGATGGTTGAAGAAGAGACGGTGCGGGGGCGTGAAATTTGCAGCGGCGAGTTGTACGTTTGAGTGACACCGGACGAGAGGAGAGGAGCGGGGGAGAGGAGAGGGCGATTGCTGGTCTGGTCGGAACTTTATCGAGCGAGAGAGCCTGAGGCCTGCGGGAGATAGATAGCTCGATGGCTTCGAAGTACTGGCCGATGAACGAACCAAAACAGAGAGATGAAGTGCAGCTACGTGCGCAAGAGCGACTGAATGAGATAGCGAGATAGCGAGAGAGCGAGAGAGAGAGAGAGAGAGAGAGAGAGAGAGAGAGAGAGAGAGAGAGAGCGAGCGCGAGAGCGAGAGAGAGCGAGAGTGAGAGTGTGAGAGCCAAGAGGAGGATTGAACGAAGAGTGTGAGTGTGTCTGGATGGGGCGCGTGTGTGAAGGATGAGAGAGAGCTTGTGCATGCGGAATGTGCGCAAGGATGAGGAAAGCCTCGAGTGCTCTGCGAGTGGGGAAAGGATTCCGAGAGGAAACCGTTCCCGACGCCGGAAAATCATAGCTACCAAACTTAATGCCAACGGCTTGGATTGCCATCAAGACACCTTGACAAAACAAAAAAGGGTTACGAGAGGGAAAAACTGCGGGCGAGAAGGGGAAAGAGAGAAAGAGAGAGAAAGTGAGAGAAAATGAATAAGGGAAAGTGGGAGGGAAAGAGAGAAAGAGAGTGCGTGAGAGAACGAAAGAGAGGTCACACATAAGAAATAACGAAGAGGCTAGACATTATCTTTCTTAAAATAACCAGTGTCAAAGTACTGCTATGATAATAAACGGATGTACAAAGATGCAGCCTTTTGGCTCGTCAGTTGTCGTACCCCGTTTTCACTACCTTGTATCCATTTTCAACTGCAATAACAATTACTTTCCCACGCTAGAAGCATTGGATAGTAAAAATCTAGTCCAACTACCAACTTTTTTTTGTTATATTTCAGTATGAGTATAAAAAAAGGGTGGCTTTGTTTTTCCCCTGTATTGATAAGTTATTTTTGCCAATGAAGTTACAAGAAGTCGAGAGCAACGAGTGCGGCTGGTAAGTAAGTCTTAAAAATATTTTTTTAGCAGTTGTTACATTAACTGACAAATAAAGAGAGGGTAAAGCCGAAAGTATAAATTCTGGAAATAAGTAGCACGTTTGATGTCAGAGATATTATTATCGTGCCTGACATTATTGAAACTTCAAATTTCGTACTTGTCTACCTTGCTTAAATTCTGGTGTGAAATAAATGTAGTTATTACATTTTTATAAATCGCGAAGCTGGTACATTTGAACTCGTATATTTTTCTAAGATAGTTTGAAAAGTGAGAATAGTAATGGAGTAGCATTAACTGCACAGCAGCTACGAAGCAACGGGTTTCCCATTGCAGGAAGCAATTAACTATCCTGAACACCAATGCTGCAATCTCCGATCTCTCCTATAAACGCCAAGATAAAACATAGCGGAGTCTCGCAGGAGGGTCGCACAATTTTTCTTTCCAAGCTCATGAAGAAGAAGTTTTCCAGTCCCGCGGGGCAAACACTGCTCGGTGGAGGTGTGTGCTGTGTTAATCCGCAATAATTAACTGGAGCAACACTTTACGTCCGGGATCAGGGTGGTCCGGGATTTATCATGGACTTACAAACATCTCTGTGGTTCCTTGCGAACAACCTTTTTCTTTATGTCTCTCTCACATATACGGGTACTCTCTCTCTCTCTCTCTCCTGTTTCGTTTGGTAGTTTGAGGCAGAAAGCGTCGCGGTTAAATATTATCTGGCCTGGTGAGAAATGAAACGATGTCCCTCTGAAATAGGAGAATGGACAGCCGGGCACGAGGATGGGAATAGCAGTCGGCGAAAAAAGAAATCGACAGCTGACGGGAAAATCTGAACCGTTCAAGATAAGAGAGAAAGAGAGCGCCAGCGGACAGGCGAGCGAGCGTCCGCGTCGATTCGAGATACGGGGATTTCACGAGCCTCGCTCATTTCTCGTTCCGTGGATGGACACTCTTGTTACCGTCGACTTTCCTACCATGGAAGCACGGAAAGCTCGCAAACTCTTCTTGGAAACCAACTAATGTCAATAAATGAGAATTATTGATACGTACCGCTGGTATTATATTGCTCCCATTTGTCTTCGCAAGAATTATTACAGAAACCGTAAAAAGCTCTTTTAAAGCCTGACTCTACGTCTTTCCAACTTTTTCAACATTTGAAATAGAAAGTTAATATATTCAGTGATTTTTGTAAATCAGTTTCATAATGATACACAGGAGAGGAAAGTAGTAGAAAATATATATAATTAAGAACATTCACCACTTTTGCATTGGGACCTGCAGTCTCACAGTAAAAGCATTTTCCAAATTCAGCTGATACACATTTCCCAATAAGCGCAGCAATCGCTTCTGCCGTTTGACGAATCGGATCACTACTAACAGAGCAGGCGAGCACGCGCGCGCCAAAGGGTAGCGGATATTTTCGAAATTGGTATTACGTTCGATGTTAATTCAATCGAGTGCAGTTAATTCATTAAAGCACAAGTGCACAAGAAATATTTACTCGGACGGTGGGCAGAGAATACCATGACAAGCTGAAATGCTCGTATATTAGAGTTGTCAGGTATTTGATAATATACTTTCGCTATCTAGTAATTCATGCGCGCGCACATTGAATTACGAATATAATTAGGATTCATAATAGCGCCACCGAGAATAGAAATAGCTGTTGGGGAACGGGACTCATTTTCAACTGCCCAACCTCTCCGCCCACACATTTAATCCACAAGTCCATTTAATTTATGATAAGCGTCATTCGAATTCCCATGCAGGAGCAATCTGATGTGCGCTATTAATTATTATTAACACATTTCATATACTCAGTCCACGCAATGATATTGAAGCGAAAATTGGACCAAGCCTTTGAATCTCGAATAACAATATTACGATCTAAGAGTTAGGTAATACAAAAATTGACTGATGCCTTGCAAAGATTAGATTGTGATTCTTAATTTGTTCATCTGTGAACTTACCATTGATCTATGCACTGCTGTGCACTGCAAGTTTATACAAATGTGTAATTAAAGAACGAGAATTTTTAATTCCGCGGGACCCGAAGTCCTCCGCTATCTTTATCACGGTAAATTTTGAGCGGCAAGAAATTACTGCGTGGGAAGCAATGCGACCGTGGCGGCACCGTTGCCCGAAGGGAGAGCGGAAAAACTTTAATTCCTCCTCGTCTTAATCTCCGTAATTTTAAGCGGTGGCTTTGGAAGTTTTCTCTCATAGCGAATGTTAATCGCAACGATGCCGCCCTTCCCCCTTAACCAGCGCGATAAGCCAAGTACACACGAAGCGCCACCAAAAAACGACATAATTAGATAGCATCGCCGGACAACATTACGAGCTCACGACAAAAAAGTATCTGACTTTTGTTCATTCGGAACTAAATTCAGATGGTTTCTTATAAAATAACAGAAATCAACAAAGTGCGCAGGTTTATGCACAATTTAACATACTTGTGGAAAAAGAAATATATTCGCACATGAATATCACAAATATAAAAGATAAACATAAAATTATATTTGTATAAACATGCTGTCTATTAATAAGGTTAAAAACAAAAATAAAATAATAAGAAAATTATAAAAGGTAGAAAGAGTACCTAAAAAAACGGGGAATAAAGTTTTTGAAATAGAGAAAAGCAGCACTAGGTCACTTGAAATGCAGTAACAATCCGGTTATTCCAGGGCAGTGCTATTTCATGCTAAATCAGGGACTTTTACGGCACGGTCGCATTAACGCACTGACCCTCTCCCCACTAAATTCTCCGCTTCTTTTTCACGCGGGTCACGGGATATTGCATTTGCATAATACTTTTCGCGATCTCGCACGGCTTCAAGCGGTATCCACGCTAAGTGCAATGATTTTGCATTTATTATGTAAATAGTGACTCGAAATTTCGAATAAAAACGCACTTGATTAACCAAGCTGGCAAAGTATAATCCAAAACACCACACATCTTACATACAACAAATCGTCAACTAAATCAAACTTGATAAAGTTAAACAATTCACAGTCGATCACAAACAAATAAACAACCCCAGCATTTCTATTTCTCCCACAAAAAAACATTTATCAATCAAATCCCTACCAAAACCCCGGACGAGACCCTTAGTAATCCGCCAATATCCAGGTAGTGCATTAAAAATGAAAATTATTCCTATAAATCCTACACCTAATAGAATGAACCTTGCTACGATGCGATGGGAGAACCAGCAGGAATAGAAAGAGAAAGAAAGAATGGAAAGAGGCTGACCACGAAAGAGAGGCAAACGAACGAGAAGGTACAAAGAGAGGAACAATTGTTCTCGTTGGTAGAGAAAGGACGTCCGACAGAAATGAGCGTAGTCGACAAGGCCGACGACTCTCGCTATAGGTTTATACTCCAAGAGGGGGATGATGATGGTTAAAGAGAGAAAGAGAGAGTGAGCGGAGGGGTTGGAGGCGAAGCAAGCTATGAAATCACGAGACTTTGAAGCGCCGTAAATGTTACTGCATGAATAATTCGTGGCGGGCGAGTATAACTGTGGTAGTAGTGAGGAGTGGCGGTGGTAGTGGTGCCCGTAGCCCGCGGCGAAATTTTGTGGAGGCCAGTAACGAGGCCGCAGCCGCGCGCGCGCGTCCCGGAAAAACGATATTTAGGGGGGGTGGGTAGCGAAGGGGAAGAGGATAGGAGAGCAAAGGGTAGGGGCCGATGCCGAGGCACTGACAATGAGCGGAAAACTGTGCGGGGTTACAGTGAATCTCAGAAGGATCTTTTTCTACCTTTATCTCTTCCCCCCCCCCCCCCCCCAACCACCGTTCACTCTACCGCTGCGTTGTGGGAGCACCGAAAGACGAGAAAAGCAGAGAACGGGGAAAAGGAGAGACGACGGAGAGGAGATAGAAGCGTTGCTCCTTAAGCCCTTGTTTAAATTTCCTATGGAATAACCCTTCGCGGAGGGCAACTAGGAAATTTAATCACTGTATAGCAGCGTCTCTCGGTTCACCTCGGGCTACGGAACTGCCGAATTCAGTAACATCTTGCTCAAGTTCGTTATCTACTCTACACCACCCCCTAACTCTCACGCTCTCTCCCTCTCCCTCTCTTGCTTTCTCTTTCGACAGTACTGGGCGTAGAATCCACCCTTCACCCTCTGTTTCGAGGCTGATATTGACTTCATCGATGAAAAACGAATCCAGCTCGGCCAGCTCATCTGCATTGCGAGCCGCGCTGCCCGCAATTGCTCGCACCACGCTCCGCCGCCTCCTGACGAATGCGCTTTTACGATTATCGCACCCAACACTCTCGTCCCTCGATGCCCCGCTTCGACCCACAACCGCGAGGATTTGTAGTAGGGAAAAGTTCGAACGATTCCCAGTTACAGCCAATATTTGCACCGAAGTTAACGAGAATATTTTTGTGGGAAAGTTTATTCTCGAACAACAATATAGCGATATAGAAAATGAAAATAAAGAGTGGAGAGATAATGAGGACACGAAGGGGAATGTAATAGTAGTAACGAAAAACGGGGAAGTTTTAATGTATGTTGTGTGAACTTTATGAGGCTCTACACTCAAATTTTGAATAAGTATTTCGTTTCAATCATTAGTTAATGTATGTCTGTAATGTGGAAGAGAGAGAATAAAGCAATATTATACAATGTCGAGAAAATATTACGTCAAATTGAACAACAAGCATAAAACAGCAATAATACGAGGAAGACCGAAATAAACATTCAATTTAAACTGTAAATTTATATTGAAATGCAACCAATTTCTCCCCAATCAACGACAAATGATAAAAAAAACTCTAACCAAAAAACAATGCACTTTTAATCGATCAAGTATCGAAAATTGTGCTAATTCGTAGTACGAACACCAGAGTAGTGATAGTCACCCGCAATACTACGTGCTTTCGGTGCACGAAGTACAAAGAGGTGACCAGAAGGAGGGTAAAAAATTAGAGCGTGGCTGGAAATCCAGTGATACATTACCATTCGCCGATGAGAGAGAAAGAGAGTGCGAGCTGTGCAAGTATATGCTTGTGCGCGTGCTCATCTGCATGCCGATCGACGCCGCAATTATTCCAAGCGCGCGTTACCGTGTACAGCGAGCCGCATATGACTCCGATTCCATAAAGAGCGGATAAAAAGTACAAAAAGGGCAATAGCAAAGAAAAAAGGGAAACTGCAACACGTAGAGGGATAATGGAAGCAAGTACGAACGATACATTACTCATCGAAAAGTGAGGGAAAGATGGCGAGCAGTATAAAGAGAGCGGGTGGAACTACGAGAGAGGAAGTTGAAACATTTGCGCGGAAAAGTTCGGCTGATTAAAGACGAGAGATCAAAAGGAGCGGCCTGGCATAACGCACCGTAACGAACTACACTTCGTTAATGAGCTCACTATTTTTCCGCCCACTCGAGCGACTCAAACGGAGCACTAGGAGGAAACTAGCCGTGCTAGAGAGGAAAAGAGGACGAGAGAGCCTGGAGGAAGAGACAGTTTGACGTAGGTATCGCCGGAATTCCAGTCGAACTAATTATCCACGGATACTCGTGGGATGCCTTTATGAGCGCGAAAGCGGCCATTTGCACTCCCGCCTTGCAAGTCTCGTAACGAGTCAGTAAAAAAGCAGGAAATTAACAAAATGTATAATCAGGCCGGCGACTACCGCCTCGACTCGCAGAGCAGAGCAGAGCAGAGCACTCTGAGAGCCGGAGTTGGTATGCACTTCTGTGTACACAGCTCGTTAGACTTCTCGACTTGCCCGCTCTATCTCCAGCTCGGCGAAAAGTGTCGTCGTTTAAGGCATTAAATGTCCATCCTAGTTGCCGGAATTATGTGGGCTCGCTTCGATATCATTTCGTAGGATACTTCAGGTTATATTAGCAGAATCAGACACGTACTCCAACCGTTTCATTATCTCGAGCACGTACTGGAGGATCGGCAACGATCCATTTCCTGCACTTTAGAACTTCATTAATCATGGCGACCTTGATACACCTGGCTGCTGTTAAACTGCTTGATGACCTAGTACACACTCTATACACATAATGAACGATTTCACAGAAGTTTCATCATGGGTAATTAATGTGTATTCGCCACATATACAGGGTGTTCCAAAACTGCATATAACGGTGATAGCCATCATGTGGGGCGTGACCTTCTGATGGCTATAGCACCTTCAAAAATGTCAAATTGTATCCAACTTTGGGAGTTATTAGCCAAAACAATTGACCAATCAGCGGGCGAGATTGTCCAGGGTAGCTGTGACGCGACGAGGTGCGGTGGGATGGCTCGAGCCGCCCAAGATTCTCGCCGCTCCCCCGTCTGACTCAGCCGCGATCGTCGAACGCGACCGGCACACTACGCGCGAGTAAGTATCGGTGCAGCGCAGGCTCGCAGTAAGTAGCTTAGCGATGAGGCGGCTATCCAAGGTGCCCCTCGCAGCAAAGATCAGCGGGCGTGTTTCGAGGTTGCGCCTCGCTAGTTTTGGTGGTTGATACCCATACTGTTAACACTTGCAGAGTATTGTCACGTTCGTCCAGCGTCTCTTTTCCTACTTTTATCCCAGAAAGCGGTAATCCAAAAATTTCTCAACATTTGTTTCTAACATTTTTCAGGCAAATTTGTGGTTATCTCCAACTACTCGATTAATCTCCTCGCTCGCAAGACATCTCGAGCTCTTGGCGAGTCACGGACGGCTATCGCTTCCTCCTAGAAAAAGCCCGACGGACGCTTTTTTGTCTTTCCCCGTTGCTTTCGTACTTTCTTAATATGCGCTTACGATAACCAATATCTCTGATTAGTTGTTTCGCGACGTTCGATTAGATCCAATTAAATCCGACCAAATCCAGTGGACCAACTTTATGAAGAGCCTGTGCTACTTTTATTTACAAGTGTCGAAGTAGCCCCGCGGCAAAGTGTTGGAACAGAGCGACTGCGATGATCCGAGTTCGGTTCCCCGTTGTCGGGGTTGTTCTTTTTGTATTTTCTTGCCGATAAGTGTGGTACCATGGCAAAACGTTAGAAGAGCGACCGTACTGGCCTGAGTTCTAACGTTTTGCCACGGTGTCACTTTGATACTTGTAAGAAGAAGTATCGCAAATGCCTGATAAATTTGGTTCACTCGATTCGGTCGGATTTAATTGAATCTAATCCGACGTCGCGAAACAACTAATCAAGGATATTCGTTATCGTAAACGCATATTAAGAAAGTGGGAAAGCAAGAGAAAAGGCAAAGAAGCGTCCGCAGGACAACTTGAAGTCAAATTCTAACCCAATCTCAATCCCAACCCATTTCTAATTGGCATTTAAATTAAACAAAATATCAGCACAGCTAGCATACATTTAACTGACTACCGAGGTCTTTATACTTTGGAATGCCAAGTTTAGATTTTTTAGGGAAAAGTCAATGTCGATCGGCCGGTCGTTTGGCTGGCGGTGGCGCAGGGGTGTGTCATTGTGACAGTTCGATTAGATTCAATTAAATCCGACCGAATCGAGTGAACCAAATTTATCAGGCATTTGCGATACTTCTTCTTACAAGTATCAAAGTGACACCGTGGCAAAACGTTAGAACTCAGGCCAGTACGGTCGCTCTTCTAACGTTTTGCCATGGTACCACACTTATCGGCAAGAAAATACAAAAAGAACAACCCCGACAACGGGGAACCGAACTCGGATCATCGCAGTCGCTCTGTTCCAACACTTTGCCGCGGGGCTACTTCGACACTTGTAAATAAAAGTAGCACAGGCTCTTCATAAAGTTGGTCCACTGGATTTGGTCGGATTTAATTGGATCTAATCGAACGTCGCGAAACAACTAATCAGAGATATTGGTTATCGTAAGCGCATATTAAGAAAGTACGAAAGCAACGGGGAAAGACAAAAAAGCGTCCGTCGGGCTTTTTCTAGGAGGAAGCGATAGCCGTCCGTGACTCGCCAAGAGCTCGAGATGTCTTGCGAGCGAGGAGATTAATCGAGTAGTTGGAGATAACCACAAATTTGCCTGAAAAATGTTAGAAACAAATGTTGAGAAATTTTTGGATTACCGCTTTCTGGGATAAAAGTAGGAAAAGAGACGCTGGACGAACGTGACAATACTCTGCAAGTGTTAACAGTATGGGTATCAACCACCAAAACTAGCGAGGCGCAACCTCGAAACACGCCCGCTGATCTTTGCTGCGAGGGGCACCTTGGATAGCCGCCTCATCGCTAAGCTACTTACTGCGAGCCTGCGCTGCACCGATACTTACTCGCGCGTAGTGTGCCGGTCGCGTTCGACGATCGCGGCTGAGTCAGACGGGGGAGCGGCGAGAATCTTGGGCGGCTCGAGCCATCCCACCGCACCTCGTCGCGTCACAGCTACCCTGGACAATCTCGCCCGCTGATTGGTCAATTGTTTTGGCTAATAACTCCCAAAGTTGGATACAATTTGACATTTTTGAAGGTGCTATAGCCATCAGAAGGTCACGCCCCACATGATGGCTATCACCGTTATATGCAGTTTTGGAACACCCTGTATATAAATTGTATTGAATTTTTAATGGGGTTCAATGATTACATGCAATTAAAGATATTATAATCAAATGATATGATATGTATTAGAAAATTTTATAATATATGTTCCATTATATAATTGAGAAAAAATGACAAGTACGCGAATGGTAATTTATAGAACTAGTGCAACATGTGTGTACGTTCACGTATATGAAGCGAGTACACTACTATAAGCAAGAGGAATTAAGTGTATTTCAGGGTATAAGAGGAACTCTGTAAATTCCTAGGTTTATACTCGGAATGAATCTCGACTGACTAAATCACACGGTCTCACTCCAATGAATTAAGCTTAAACAAATTACGGAAGCGCGCCATTGAAACCAGCGAAGCTCAGATGCCGAGTCCTTCTATTAAGAGCGAAGGAAAACAGAGTTTCAGCAGAGTAACTGCAAAAGCTGGTGGCATATCCTCGGCAAACGCGGCACTTGTTGTGTGTCGAAAGCTGGATCTGCTCGGAACGGTGCGCCGTTCGAATGAATCAATAGCCGAGCAGAGGATCGACGAGATTAAAGGTACTTAACGGAACCCGGTTATCCTTAGCTAGCCGTACAAAGTTAGCGCCGTGCTAATACTTTCACCGGTATTCGGAAACACAGGTATCCGATGCTCTAACCGGAGTTAAGGCAGAGGTGAAGGTCTGGGAACACGGACCCTTCAGTGCACAACTCTCCTATAGATCACCGCAAAGTTTCCACTTACAAGCTCTAATGAAGCAAAGCCATAGAGGAAAGTTAGACCTTTAGTTAGACCTTAGACTTCGTAACAGAGCTCAGTGTCGAGCCTATTGTGTGCCAGGTGATTCGACAAGGAATTGGCAATCGAGAATAGGCTATATTTACCGAACGACTGCCAAGAGTGTAATGAGATATAAGTGGTAGTCGTTGAAGGAGTTTAATAAATGAAGTTAATTATTTCAAATAAATATAACAAAACTAATGTTACTTTCTATTTTAAAAGAGATTGAATACACACAGAATCTAGCATATACGAATACCCACACAACCCAGCACTATCAAGTAAACACGTATTCCCCGAGGCTAAATGCAGCAACACATTTACAAACAATATAAATTATCTCAAAACAGAAACCTATAAAACAAATTCCACTTTTGAAACTTCACAACTCTATCACACTTTATTTGCGTCGGACTATACATACGAGTCGTTATTTCCGGCGTCGATTTGCTGTCGTTTCATTCGCAGTCTTTCATTCGCACTGTTTGAATAAGTTAGTCGCACGCTTATCCGGCATAGTCGAGGGTCGAATTAATACTAGGCAGGAAAGTATGCGTAACGCAATTTGCGCCTGAGATCGAGTGTGCGCAATTAAAAGTCATTCGCACGCGCTAAAGGCACACACAATAAGAACGCGAGAACAGTATCACGTGACTGGGAATAATGGAAAGGTGACAGAGAAAGAGAGAGTGGACGAGGGACACGGCAGGCAGCTGTTGCGTGCCGCTGGACTACCGGCTGCTAAATAATCATGAGACTAACGACGGAATCGAGCAATTAGCGGCGAAAAAAAGGCAACGCCGACAAAAAAAGGCATCACGCGACAAACCGGCAATGCAGCTCTGTAATTAAATGTTCATTAAATTGTGAGCGCTGAAAAAAAAAAGAGGAAGAACTTGCATAATGCGTGGCGTCGCCGAGATTTCATACGGAGGACGACAAAACGTGACAAGAAAACAAACGATCCTGTTTTAACTCCGCATCACTGTCTTTCGCATCTCGGAATTCTCGCATCGATGGAATCTACCTTTTTTTAAGTTATTCTCCGATTCCCGCCGAATGGAATACATGTGTTAATACGCATTTTCAATCCGTTCTTCGGCAATAAAAATCATGGAGCCGATTGTATCATAGAATGTGGCTTATCCGATGGTCGACTCATTCATAATGGAAAACAGTATTGAATAAGATGTGCGTGATGAATAGTCGTTTGTGAAACGCTGTCCGCAAAACTCATAACGTTTCTCAATTCACTTAAAGCACTTGTTAAATTGCAGGCGTTAATTGCACAGTGTGGATTATGCATTCAGATTTGCTATGTGGCACAAGTCTTTAAATAGTCAAGTCCCAACTAAATACAAATTGCAATATACTATTATCAATAATAACATTTAACATTGCTAATTATCAATGAATAGCATCTCACAATCTTTATCGATCGAACAAGAATATCAGCCAATCAAATATATGGTTTACCAGAGGGAAAGTAACAAAAAAGCACATAAAAAGGTGGTCTCGCAACAAGTAGCTGTCAGTCGACGGAGGCCTCGGAAGTACGAGGCTCTCTCTTCGTGGAAACGAGAGAGCTCGCCCGATCCCATAAATTCGAGGTATGCGCAGTTTTTCAGGGCGCGTGAACGCTGGCTAAGTGAGTAACGGGCTTTTCGAGTAGCCCATTACGGGCGAGCGCGGTTACACCGACTCAAAAAAGGCGAAGCGCGCGCCCTCACCAAAAAGACGGGATAATGGCCGCGCCGACGATGCCGGGCATTCCAGCACCGCAATTCGAATGGCAGCCGAGTTTGCAACCCGGTGATTCCGGTGACCGCAGATTTACTGTCACTCCCGCCATACTTCCTGCGGACGCACGATCCTATGCTTTCCCGGCCACTTCGCCCATCTGTCTGGCCATCCTCGCTCTTTCACGTCTCCATTTATTGGATGGTAATATTTGTGTTACGCCCCGCTTCCGAAATATCGGCCACGATACCCTTCAGTCACTAAAATGTTTATGGCACCTCTGGGAATTGAGATACCTTATTATTATTGGACATTGGAATTATTACCTTCGACGAAATACAGTTGACTCGCGTAATATTACATGTAGAAAATTAGTGATTCTATGTAGGGAAAATAGAATTAGCAAGGCTTGAATTAACCTGAATGATTAAACGAGTTTAAATAATTAAGTCGTGATAATTCGTTATATTTTCTCCCATTGCTACTAAAATATGAACGTGCACGTAATGCAATAAAGAAGTGTATAACTTTATGCCAAAAGAGCTTAGAAGTGTCGCAAACTGCATTAACATGAGTGACGCCATCTATTTTCAGGGATGAATCTCGCTGTACTATTTTTTTCTCCCTCCCCCGATGGAAAGTGCAACTCTTGCCGGGCGTTAAATCGTGGCGAGCCACCAGAAATACGCGCAGCCGATCGATTTATACCCTCGTATATTTCAGGATTACGGAAGTCTGAGGTCGAAATCTCCCGGAATATTTACGGCCCGGAATACGATACATCAGCTGATAAAACTGGCCGAATCAATCCCCTCCTAATATCAAGCACTTCACCACCAATGCATGCAAGGATCGCCGCGGAATGAATCCCCCAACTTCACTGCATCCGATCGTATTCGATGCTTTCAGAGCAGGTTTCACATTTAATCGATCAATCGAAGAAATGCGTTGCCATACATTTGAAATTTTTATTATTATTACCTTATTAAAATTTGATATCTAAAATAGAAAAACTTTAAATCCTCCATTTCGGCGAACCGGTGGTTATTATTTTATTCCTATGGTCTATCTATTTATTATTACCTTAGTAAAATTTTAAATTCTGGTCTTACAAACTTTAAATCCTTCACTTTGCATTCGTTTGACTATACCATAGAAAATCAGAGCGCTGCTAGCAGTATAATCACTGTGCAATACTAAAAATGGTTCGCCATACCTCTACGAAGGAATAAGATTTTGAATTGATTTATGAATCGTACATTTCCCTATTGAGTCCACCTTTCATTTCCCACCCATTCGTACCAATTACCTTTCAATTTGCACGTAGCATTAATAGGTGTCCATTATTACTTAACGCAGAGGGGCCGATTATCCTTACAGGACCTCCGCACTATTATTCGGCAGGAACACTCGAAGCCTAGCAGGATAATTAACGTGCGCTGCCGGATTCCTCGCGAGTGAGTTCAATGAAAAGTGCTTTAGTCTCTTTTGACTGGCTAAAAGAGCAAGCGGTGGTGGTGAGGGGTGCTGTGGGAAGAGTGAAGAGCGAAATTAAAGAATATCTAGCGTGGAAAGGCTCGGCTCAAAAGGCCGATGTTTAAAACGATGGCGGAAATAATTATGGCAGTCGCCGGCGGAGTCCTTCTCCGGTCGTTCCGCCGCATAAATCAGTAGAAGTGCATACCGCCGTCTTAAGTAATAACGAATTCATGCAAGTGGACGCCAACCCACTCCATTCCTCATTCCACCGGTCTGCGGAACTGTGCGTGCGGCGGCGCTGTCTCTTTCCCGCGCGAGATTGCCATAATGAACGGCCGGTTGCCGAGCCGGCAATAATAAGGACGGCATTTTCTCCGCCAAGGCATTCAACGAGCTTCGTTATGCCCGAAGCCTTTGCGCTAGCTACCGTTTGTATCGTCCGCGACTATCTCCGCGTATTATTAGCTCCTACTTGTTCGCCTCATGCTTTCCTTTTTTTATCGGCGCTCCCATTGAAATAGTGCATATTAAACCGAACGGGCACCCGAGTGAATCGGTTGAACACTCTATTCCGCCCCGCTTGCTCATCGGATTCGCGTATTGATGATTAATTAACCGGATAACGTTGTGCCGGAGTTGCATGATAATTTGATTTTTAGTCAATTGTTTGATTCCCTCGCGCATATAATTTCGAGCGGTTTTAAATGCCGCTTGATGGGTTAATTAGTGAATAATTGGAGATAGAGTTTGATATTTATATAATGACTGGGAGTATATTAAGATTCTGTCTATATTTTGCATCACTAATTGATTATCACTGGACACCGACATTCGAACTACATACTAGGTGTATCGTTGCGTCGTGCTAGTGTGTTGTCTGGAATTACAGTATCAATGGAAAGGTTACAGACAATACGAGAAGAGGCTTGTTGAAAGTTCCTGTGTGAATGGACTGCTAATTCCCAGAGTCAACGAGTCAACTAGTAACAAGGTACTCGAAGGTCTTGTATGCACTGTTGTCCCCCCATGAAGGGAGGCACGCGTACCATAAGAGGCCGCTTAAATAATGCACATAAAATCGATGCCTGTACAAATTGCAATGGCGAAAGGGCGCAATCCACATGTAACGAGAGTCGGAAGTGATCGTCTGGCTTTGAGGGGGCGGCCGTAAGACCCACACCACTCGACGATTAGAAACGAGGGGCTTTCAATTATTGCCGTAATACCGTGGAATCGGGAACGACTTCTTCTTCCCATGCGCCAAGAGTACTCGGGGAATTTAAGTGGCCAGGATTACCTCTGAACGACTTTTACTGCGCCGCCGTGGCCGCCGCCGCCACCGCCGCCGCTTCATGGATTTGCATTCGGCGAAATCTCTCATTTATTCCCTCAGAACTGCCTCGCGCTAGATCATGCAAATTGCAGCGAAAGGAAAGAGTGCGGTTCAGAGCCACGCGGATCTATCTGATCGTTGGAATGAAATGTCGTTAATTATAAATTGTCTGCAGTCCGTACTTGTATAAATTTCATTAATTTAAGAAACAGAATGTTGCCATGTTACCTTCGATCCGCTTTGACAAAACTGCGCGAGGATACGAGTTTTATTACCAAATGTAAATTAAAACAGTCTAATTATAATAATGTCTACATCGACAGTAATTAGCATAATAGATTAGCACTAAGACCGAACAACATTACATATTAACAGTAATGACGTATACTATGATGATATACTGCGAGTAGTACAACTCGATATTACAGCTCGCCCATCCTACAAGTAGTATGTCTCAATCATTTCGACGTCATGCTGCAAGTAGTACAACTCAGTGACCTGCGCGGCAGACAGTAAGTAGTATATCTCAATCATTCTTGAGGCACTATACAGCAAGTAGGGTAAGCTCGTAAGACTAATCGTATTACCAGGCTGACAGCAGGTCTCAATGCACTGATGTCTTTCGGCAAAGGACCAACCAACGAGACAAAAGAAAGGGAAGTCTAGACAGAGACGGTCTGGTCTCGTAGGATTCAGCCGTGCGACTGTCTTCCGGACTTAACTCATTAGCCGTGCGAGACAATAGCACGGCGGCAAAAGATGAGGGAGGCTGCCAATGGGGGGCAGCCGACATAAAGCGCTTTTCAAGTATCCCGAACTTATCGTTTGAGGAGCAACGCAAATATTAATGCAGCTTATTATTCCGAGGCAAAGAATCCGACCCCTCGTATTTGCTAGGCCACTTTGCACCAGGGGGCCGCCGAGAGTGAAAGTGACTGTACACTACGACGAAAGCCAACCTTGCAGAATCCGGTGGGCCAAGTCTCGAGTGGGACTAAGTGATTAACCTAACATTAATATTTAACGATTAATTAGCCGGCCCACCGTCGCTAGCAAGAGCTTTCCAAGGAAATGGAGAGCGACGGACCGAGGTGGTTTGTTCGCTATAAACCCACCCGATTGTTTCCACTTGAACCTGACGTTTAGGATATATTCCGTGGAGACCAACCGACCGGTTCAAAAGGAAGTTTACAATTACAAGCCGCTTTCAATTCGCAGAGAATACCCAACCCATGGGTATACGATTTTCCGAGGGCGATGCTCACTCTTGCAGACTTTGTAATACGAATTCTAGGAGTACAGAAGCTTTAGCTCAGTTTATAATAACACAATAAGAACATCTTTTTATGGTGATTTAATATTTTATATTTTTTTATTAGAATCGTTGCTTTTGGGGGTTTAGTTTTAACGTAAAAGAAATTTGAAGAGGAGAAATTGAATCAAGACGATTTTTCAAATATTCGATTGATTGTTATTTTTATACTTTGTACAGTGGCATCAATATTCGACAGGAGAGTCGCCGAAACGCTCGTAGTTAACTTACCGAGCCAATGTCAGATTGGTCCTAATCACCGGGCAAAAGCTAACAGCCTCTGAACTCCAAACTCGCCAGCTTCGCGTTCGACAGGTCGACTGATCTGTAGCCAAACAGTTCGCTCCGAATTTCGACAGTTGTATTTCTGATTGCTCGAAACTAGCTAGGAAGTGGGATCGACAAAAATTTAATTAACGTCCTGATTTCGAGGGGAAGCGGGACGGTAGTCAATCAGCGAAATACCGGAAGACGCCGCACACGTCCAGGATACTTGCTAAATGCCGGAGTATCGGGATTGAAATTGTTATTTCCAGTGGAGCTCTAGTTTCCAACCCGGCCGAATTTATGCTAAATGTGTTATGCAGTGTCGGGCGAATGCGTCATGAGCGGTTCACGGAATTTGAATAACGATATAATAGCACCGTGATCGCTAATCGAATTAGCGAATTGCATTAGAATCAGCTCGCGTGTTAGCGAATAAACCACTCTGCTATACACACCTATTTTTGGAGATTGTAACCAATGCTCCTATTAACTGCAGTAATTCATATTCAATGTAGTGTGGAATTCATGATTACTTTATATGAATCTGAATTCGTTCTTCTAATCCAATGAACAAGCTTTCGATCGAATTAATAAGTAAATACGATGTATTTCAAACAATACATATGGGTAAATCTTGCAAAACAATAGACGTTTATTGTCAATCGCAAACTTGTTTATGAGCGACGCATGGATAATTGAATTATTTAAAAAGAGTATTCACCCGGGAAATAGTAGTAAAAGGTCTCGAAATTCCTCTCTAAATAGGTTTGGCGAGGGAAGGTGTTCCGAAAAAAGGGCTGAAAAACGTTACTCCCAACCCGGATTCAATTTGCGCGTTCCCATTCACGGCGATGCAAATCGCAGGGCTAACACAATTATTGACTTACTGCAATGGACAGGGCGAATAATGCGAAAAAATATTCGTCCTCCTACATTATTCATTCGGATCGATAAAACGCAACTTTCCGCCGGTAGGCGAAGAAATCTCCCACGGCGCCACTCGAAGATCGAGGAGGCTGCCACCATTTCGGAGGTGTCCTTTCGTTAAAATTGAATTTCCAGAGGAAAGCGGGGTCGTTGACCCGCATAGCCAAGGAACTGATGGAAGTTTAAATTATCGATTTCGACGCAACTCCACCTCACCCTCTCTCATTCGTCCTCTTCCTTTTACTGGCAGCAGAAAAGTTCTACCTTCCATCGTGCATTAATTTCCGCTAGTTCCACGGTTTTAGATGTTTGTAATTTCGGCGTTGCATTCTAATTGATAGAGTTCGCTATTTCAACGTCACACGTCAATATTAGATGAGATATCTCTCTTTTAAGATAAATTCGGAATACTTGCCTATTCCACGTTATTTATGAAACGCAGTAGTTTTAAAGCTTTATAAAAACACTCGCGCGTCGCAAAATTGAAAAAGTTAGAAGAATAAAGACACGATAAAGAAGCTGCATTGAAGATAACAGTCGGATAGAAGTTTAAAGCAGCTTTCTTCGTTTAAAGTGGCGCGTAAAGAGGTTTATTAATAAACTGCCTGAGGCGGATAAAAGAGTCTTACTCGAGGCAGAGACACGTAGAGCTGTTATTCGCATAACAGAATCTACTACTTCCAATGTCTTATATGGGTTGTATGATGCGAAGCAGACGAGGGTTTTATTGTCGTCTAGTAGCCGTCAATTACGACTACTTACATCCTACAAAACACCAGTTGAACGATCTACTTTCTCTCGCGTTAGACGTGAAAAGAGGCTCAGGCGAAGCGCGAAAAATCGACTCGAACTTTCAAGTGGCCTGGAAAGGCCGCGCTATCGCACCGCAAATGATCCGTGCTATTTCGAGTGCTTAATCGCATCTCTCTCACTCACTGACTTACTCCACTCTCAATGCCATCATACGTTAAACTCGCATCGGAAATATCTCCAAATTCAAAAATGCGGAAAGTATATTTTTTGTATATGAAAAAATGTCGAGTATGGATATACATTTGTAAATGAAAAATGTACTCGATAAAAATAATCCTCGTCACTCTTCATTTAGTTCAGAACTGGAATAGAGATATTCTCCGCGAATTAGATTTAGCTAAATATGATGAATACTAAAGTCCCAAGTAAGTCAAAATCAGCTTGATAGAAAATGATTTGTCTTTCAGCGTTCTTGGAATATTGGAAAAGTTCTTCAATGAGGGGAATCTATTTTCGATCAGTCATGAATTCCTATTTCCAAACTGCAACAACATAAAATATAAACATTTCATCTTATAATTTCTAAAATCTAAAATCAACTGTAACGAAGTAGCAAAAATTGTTAAGGTATTTCGTGTAATCATCGGTTTAATTTGAAGATAGCGCCGACAGACGGACGGCGACTTTACGGAAAGACGGCAATGCTATCAGGAGCGGTTAGGTAGAGAGCGAGGTGGAGAAATATCCGCAACAATTGCAAGCTACGAGATGGAGAGCTGTCAGGGTGAATTCCCAGCAAGGGGCGCTAACCGGAATGTGGGGGACTTTCATTCGGAACTTCGTAAATCTCTCACGTCCTTGTTTTAAGCCATCTTCGGTGGCGGGCGCTCTTTACGATTTCCTGAAGCGCGGATCAGATTAAAGTAAAGCCCTGCAACTGTTAGCGCGCCTCATGCTTTCTCTGTCAAAGCTCTCCGTCCAACATGGTTTCTCCTTCCATTTCAGCCAACTCTTACTTTACTCAACTATTCGTTTCACATAAAACTTTTAACACAATATTTTAACTCATCTTCCGGTAGAAATACGCTCGCAAACATACATTCAAGGACTTAGAGCAACAAATGTGATGCTACATTTCTTGCTTCATTATCACGGTTTCCTCGAGATCGGCCATTAGGCACTCGCTGAAAAATAGATTCCAAACAAACCCATTGCGAATCACGCCTTTACCCAGGCAAAACAAATGCACACTATAATTGGCTTCATTACGTCACGCCCGAGAAGCAGAGGGACTTTCGAGTGCACAGCCTTTGTGCACACTTTCCCGAGCGCGCAGTGTTTGTGGAGGAAGGTCAACGAGGCCGAGGTTCCAGAAGGTCTGCCTTGGCCAACGGCTACCTGGCCAACGAGCGAGTGGTGTACGCGGACTCTCCATATTTACCGAAAGAGATCCTTTGTCACGGAGAGCGTCGCGCGCTCCTGTACTGTTTGCCGCAAACAGCTGCAGAACGTTAGGCCAGGAGGATCAAAGGCAACACAGATAATTGGTTCAAACGATAGCAAGACCGCGCAAGGCGACAGCCGAGAAGATTGCAGGATTACAGACAGGTGTACCAACCCTAAGGACACGCGGGCGTCTCGCCGGATCACCCGGGAGAAATTTCGACGAGCTCCGAGAATTTCACGGAAACACTCACACAGTCTCTTCGTCCCGAGCGACGGAACCCGCTCGAGAAACTCGGCGAAGGTGTAAAGCAATTAGCACCGCCGTGCAAAGTAGAGCGTGGCCGAGTGCGGATAAAATTCAATTGGTTGGTAGAATAGAGGGGCGAATTACGGTCATCGCCGATGAATTAGCAGTAGACAGCTTGGTAGAAGAGAAGATATCGTGGCGAACGAGTGGCGGTAAAGGGCCACGGAACGGTGAGAAACGTGATTTTGATCGGCGTAGCGTAAAGAAGGCCAGAGAGATACAATGCGCCGACCATTCAAAATGGATTGAACTGCAATCGAAGGACTTTCCACAAAGGACAGAGAGACAGGGAGAAACAGGCCGTGAGCCATTGCTGCTAACTATCAATATCAATCGCAAACAGTCTATTAGATTCTCAGGAGAGAGAGAGAGACTGCTCCTAAGAACCGCTCTCTTGTACCCTGTTGACCCAGTACATTACAGAGGGAAACCAACGGAAAAGTATAAAGGTAATAGAGCCGTCTGGGGATTCGCCAAGATATCGGGCTCAAACATGATCAATGTCGAGTGATCTCTCGCCGGCAAAGGACTCGATTATCTTGCTCGATCCGAGCAAGCGCTCGCCCTTCTTCCTTCTATGAAGACTTTGAGATGGCTCGGATTTAGTCGACGAGCGCTCTGCCAAGCGGTATGGAATTATTATTCCTGCCAATTCGTCGGATCCTCCAGATCCTCTCTCGCTCTCTCTCTCTCTTTCATTCTCTTCTCCCTCCGTCTCTTTGCAGGGGTACATCGGAATTATCTGACCAAATCTAGACGAAAGCACTCAGTTTTTCTCGTCCCTCGCTGCTTCGTCTTCCCCTCCGTGCGACACTGCTTTCTAACGGAGGCTCGTAAGTCGCTCGTTCAATCTAAAGCCAGCGACGTCGATCCCACTCGTTTTCCACCACCCAACCGGCCCCAAATGAGACCGCAGTGATACTCTTTTTTCGAGCGGCCCTTCTCCTTTCTTTTAATTTACATACAATCCCGCCGAGCTTGGAAAGCTCCGGGGAGCCGGGAATAATGTTCGTAATCAGGTTGCCTTGATAAGAAGTGTCTCGAAAGGATTACTCGTACTTTAATATGCTTTGTGCTGCTATTGGAAGAAACTCGGAGCGACTTAACGATATAGTATTACAGCTACTAAATATAGAAGGCCACCGCTTGCGATGATGGAACTCAATCAAGACTGATTATTAATCAGAATTTAAAAGGAGTTTAATATTCCGTTTCAGTCTATCGGAGACGATTTGATCCGGAAAGGAACTCTGGCCTTGCTATTTCCTCGGAAGCTCCTCCTTAAACTTCCATGCATTCTTAAAGCTGACAGATCCAAGTTCGCGCCAAGAAATAGCACATTTCTTTCTCCTAGTATGCAACCAATGTAATAGTCGAAAAGAATAAATACTAGCAAAACACTGATCGAGAACATGAAAACAGTGGCATTTGTGAAAAATGCAATATTAAGATGTAGGAAGTACTTCGGAAATATTTCGTGTGTCAAAATTCGTATAAACTAGACTTACTAGATTTATAAAATAATTCAGTGTATTCATTTCGAGATTTTTAACGATTCTAGGTTGAATTGTAATTCTTGAAACATGGCAATCTCTTTAACAGGGCATCCTGGCGCATGAAGTAACACGAGAACCAGTGAATGCCGTTGCAGCGCGGCGGTGCTCATTTTAGCATACTCCGATCACGTTCGACCACTCGTCGTTTTATTGAGGAAGTATTTGCATACCTTCCGAGAGCCGGAAGGCAGCTTAAAAGTTTAGTCCTCTGCGGCCGAGGGCCTCGGTCATACCGTGATATGCTGTGCGTTCCTACGTTTGCCTTCTACTTCGGCCACCACTCCGCGAGCGTATAATGAATTATTCTGACGGGAGAAATGGCTTCTGATTAACAAATCCATCTGCTTGCAGCGCCGCCTTCTCCTTAATACTCGCTTGGCGAACTCTTGGCTGCTCCCAGAATACTTCCTGGCGGACTAGTGTGCCCATGCCGAGATATTAATGATTATTCCTGCCAATACTATTTCCACGTTTCCACAGATAGCGGTGAATTGAAAGAGAGAAAATAAGACGACCCACAGTCGAAAAACTTGACTTAGGTATTACATTTGTATCTCCATTGTAATTATAATTTCGCTTATGGACAAATATTTGTTACATATGACTATGTAAATAGAAATGTAGTAAGATGTTGTAATATATTAAAAATCAAGGTAAGTCCATATATAAATTATATTTGTCGACGCTGAAATTCGCGAAAAATAATAATATAAAACAACCTAACATAAAAAATTCACAACTTCTTTTAACTCTCTAAAACTAGGCCCACTTGTATTATTATAACTTATATTCGTAGTTACACAGGAATACTTTTTTCGCTGCAGGAACTAAGGAGACGAAGGAGCAGCAAAAATCAGGTTTGTCTAAGGGAGCGGGGTGGAGGAGGTGGAAAGGGAAGCGATGTTCTCGGGAGATATCATTAACTGCGCAAATGCTTTTCGAAAGTGACGTTAGTGGCCCTCCACGGCTGGAGAGGCGTGTGCATTATCTCGGAGCAAGGTAACTTCGTTCCAATGTAGATCATAGAGGTACTGCCACCCACTGCGACTCCTTACATAGCCAGCTACCCCCTCACTCGCCTATCTGCCACCCTCAACCCTCCACTCTTTATTACGCGAGGGCAGATTGTGATAAAAGAGTGAGAGAGCTAACTTCCACCTTCGCAGCTTCCTCGCACACCTTTGTAACCAGTTTTCAAGTCTTCAGGTAGCTTTTATCTTCGTATCATGGCGAATGACACCAAGCCTAGCAGACACCATAGAGTCTATGGCATAGACTATGGTTGACTCTTTTCTCTGTTAGCATACTCCGAATTCTTATTTTTGTGTTGATTCGCCTTTTTAATTGACTTTCAAAAAGGGGAGGTTCTTAATTTGTCATTTATGGAATTAAACTTTTTTTATCTTATAGAAGAAGTGAACAAGTGAGCAACTGACAAAATAGGCCGCCAATAGTCTTTACAACTTAATTGTAATCCTTGACAAGTCATTAAGCGGCGCCTGTCACTCGTCACCCGAGCACATGCCTCCTTTGGGGTTAATGACGATACCACCGGTTCCGTTTAAACAATGGGAGAGCGACGGTGGCGCCGTTGGCAGGCTCCTTGCGTGTTCAGTCCTCGCGAACAAAGGCAAATACTGTCGAGCGCTAACCCGCGAGACTAATTTGCTCGAGGATGATCCTCACCGCTCTTCTACCTTGCTCGGAGATGATGCACTTCCTCGTTCACAATGACTCTCTGAGAGGAGAATGCTCCTTGTGCTTCATGGCGTGACACTGTCTTCAGTGGCGAATGTATTAATATATGATAAATACAATAACACATTTGAGAAATAATAAATTGTTATTTAATAAATAAACGCTGGATAACTTTTACTGACATGGTATTATTTTTTGTTATATTATTATAAAAATTGTGGTAGTACAAGCACATTCTGTATGGACCGTATGTTTCAAATAACAAATTGCGTTGTGTTGGGACAACATTTCTGTGATAATACGCGCCGGATACATAAACGTTAATTTGACGAGAGTTATGAGAACTTTGAATATACCAACATCAATCATGCCCTACAGCGTTAGCACGTGTATCTCATCTCCATGTTGTGTTGCAGATATTAAGTTATCCTTCCGATTTTCCGTTTCACCTATTTACTTCAGTATTTATTCGTTGAAATTAGGTGACGTAAATTTGAGGAACAACCAAATTTACTATATGTCACAGTTGAAACAGTGTCTTTTATTTAAATACATCTTTTCGTTTAGTCGTCACAAAATTAATGGTCTAACTAGATCATTCAGTTGTTAATTAATGCTTTTAGTATTGATTACTAGGAAGACTTGGCTGGCAAGACTTCGTCCTCGACAATGGACGACTCAATAAGCAATTACAAGTTTTTTACGGCGTGGGGAAGAGCCTGGTTTTATCAAGGTTCCCTAGACGGCCGGTTATATTTATGCAAATTGGGACGAGGCTTCCTTGGGGTGTGGTTAAGTGTAAAATACGGTTGGGAATTCGGTTACACCTTCTCGTTACGGAGTCCCGCACTGCCCTTACTGCACTCACGTATTGAGATTTCTCTTGATCCATGACTGAGCGAAGCTCACCTTTCATGCCAGTAGTTATTTGACTAGAGAACTCAGGCTTTCCTCTTTCCAGATCTCGATTTATTAAGGAACCCTTCTCCCCCAAGGTAGAAGTAATTATAGAACCGCCTCAAGAATTATCTTATCCAACTTACTTAATTATCAATCCCTTTTAGTTCGCTGATTAAATGAGCAACTACAGCAAAGTACTGCAATTTGGTTCATTTATCTCATCACATTGTCTACAACAAACATACAAAACATACTAACACAAACCGGCTGGGGTATGCGCAATCGGTACAAAAATATCAATAAATACAACTCCAACGATACAATTAACCGTATCCTGATGAGCTTAATTATTCATATATTTGCAGTATATTATCAGTAGCAATAAAATACCAAACAGTAGGGAAAATACGAAATCATGGATGGCACCAATTCTCCGATATTTACATTTCAGTGAGATATCGTCGTGGCGGAATGTCTGCCGGAAATAGCGGAGGGCTCGAGACAGTTGAAAAGTATGGAAAGTGACGAAGTACGGTTGGATACTGTGAGAAGGGCATGGCCCTTATTGTGTCGGAGAAATGCAAGTTATTCCTGAGAGTGAGGGGCGAGTAGAAGCCGATTTGGGTGGAGAGCGTGATGGGCTAAGTGGCGTAGCAGTGCTCTGCCGGTGGCTAAAGGGACGTGGAAGCAGAACGAATGGCTCCTCTCGCTCCCATCCCCGACGCGATAACTCTGTTTTGCGGAACATTACACCTGCGGCACCTAATGCGAAGGAACGTGCCACAGAGCGACGCCCGGACGCCTGCGGACGCCAGGCACGTCGATTGAGAGACCAAAGCGACGCACCCGGATCTCCGCTGGACCGTACTTCACTCCCAGCATTCCTTCTGGTCTGGCAACAGTTATCTTCACGAACTGTTCTCCCGGTTGTAGACCGAGATTGTTGCCAACACAAATGAGCATTCCAATGGAGCATAACGCCAGACGTTTTCTCGTAATGCCTTTGAGTCCCTGTCGAGGTTACTTGGATAGAAACTGTCGTCGATGGAATTGCGAAAGATTACCGTACGATCGTCTTGATATACCATTTTCGATATTTTTGACGCAATGCAAATTTTGAAATAAAGGGGAGGGATGTAAGTGTAAGTAGTAGGAATTACGAATTTTTCGATGTATGTTAATATGTCTGTCGTAACACTAAACAGTTGTTTGAGTCAGCAAAATAATCTTACTCAAGAAAATTGCATTTCTCTGAAATGGTAAACGGTTAGTGACATTAATTCGAGTTTCGAGAGAGAGCAGATATTAATTTCTCAGTGAATGCACGCCAGTCGTCGCGTAGCCCGTACATCAAATTACCAAAACATCCTTACCAAGCCGTTTATTTTCCCATCCACCCCTTTTCTAGCTCCGGCTGAAATATTCAGAATCCTCGGCTAAGCGATTTCACTCAGGCTCCGCGATTAGCCATGTGCCCGCTGAAATTTGTGCGCCGTTCCTCGAGGAGTCGTAATTATGGCGGGGAAATCATGCCTTAATAACATTAGAATCATGCGGAATGAGAAACTTGGATGAAAGGGTCTTCCGTCTACCTCAATTACGGAAAAGATACATCAGGAGATGACTGAACCACACGGATTTCTAAACCTATTTCCCAAAATCCACACGAATTCTAGGTAAAACCACTCATTGAGTTTCAAATAGTCATTTAGTTCTACAGACATAGATTCGCACGAGCCCTTTAGAGTTTACCTTCGCACTTTGAGCTGGTTATTACAACACTTTCGGGTACTCCAACTATGATTTTGTACTAGTATACTTCGAAGCGAGGAAACTCTATCATATTGATGATAATTCCACACTCCTACCTCTACCATTTCTGCAAACATTCTACATACCACGTACACTTTCAAAAAGTAACAACTTACAATTCAGCTCCGCAGCAAGATAAACTGACACGAACACTCATAGAGAAACTTGGCATTAAAATCAATACAGTCAAAGACAAGCGTTTGAAGTTTAGATTTGAGAAGGTAGAGAGAAAATTCGCGAAAAGAAGAGACAACCTAAAAGAAGGTGAATGTGCAAGCAACAGAGGAAGGGAAGAGGAAGTCTAGGAGAAGCGAAGGTAGATGAGAAGAGAGCGATAGTCGTGGGAGTAGGCGAGCCAGGGAAGAGAAGATTGAGAGGAGAAGCAGAGAGACTTCGAATATGCTGTCAGTAGAGATAGGAGAAAACGACGGCTCGGATACAATATAAATGATCTCGTCTGCGCGCCGCTGCCACCTCGTATTCCACCCTCTCAACCCCCAACCTCCTCTTTACGTACGGCCACCCCACCCGGCAGCCAGTCCAACCTCCATTTACATATCTCTATTATTCAAGCACGACTGTTATTCAATTTCTACGCAACTCGCAAATGCATTATTATTTCACTGAGGCCGTGCTCGCTCTGTGCGCTCGGTGCCTCGGCGCTCCGCTGCCGGCTATGGGGGCGCGCACCAGCCCCCGTTTACATTTGCCTGGCAGAAAGAACGAATGGAGAGAGAGAGAGTGAAGAGGGAGAGAGGGTGTGGGGGAGAGTGCAGGGATGGACCGAGAGCGCCGGCAGCTGGAGTGCAAAAAAGGAAGAAACGCACGAAACAGTAATATGGATTGGCCAGCGACACGAGGGTCAATTCGTCAGATGTAAAAATACCTGACTGCATTATGGGGTTCTTGTTGCGGGTTAATTCCCTGATATTAATTTCGACGAGTTGGGTGAAATGCGAGGGTAAAAGCGGCTGCAGTTTTCGATAGGAATAATTGAAAGGGGAAGCAAAGAGATGTAAATGCATGGTAATAGTGTATTGCTTGTATACTGTAATTATTGTTGCAACTGTGAATTGTTTTATATTTGTTTGTTACGATTTCCGATAATCTTGTATAATACTTTTGAATTTGTTGCTTGTGTAAATTCCATAAGTTTAAGCTTATACCAGGATTTATTTTTTTATGGTTACGCTATTGACTCGTGGACGTACAAACACTTCGCACAAAAAGATTCGGATAATATACAGTTTATTTAAATTTCCCATTCTAACGACTACTCGATATTATCGAACGCCAGTCTACATTAGCCGCGATTTTCATAATTAACACCCAACCATTATAGGCGCTAATAATTGGTGTATCAAACGCCCCGCAGGATCGCGGCAAGCGATAAATATTGCGAAAATCCCATTGCTCTCAACTGTAAAACGTCCGACGGGAACACACGCGCAACATTCAAGCTCACAAGCGGGAGGGTGTATTGATAAGATTTAGTGATGCGATACATCACCATTAACATTATTAATTACCGCAATAAAGCGACATGAAGCAATATAACGACAAGTGCAGTGGAAAGTGGCCGCTGGTACGTTGATCGCCTGCAAGCGTTCCCCAAGGTGCAATACAAAAATCGCTTCTATGACACGAGAAACGGGGGACGAGCCCACCAACCCCCTTGTTTCCACCCCCAATTTTGCGCTGTTGATTTACATCCTGCGACGCATCCTTGTTAGCTCGAGCTATTTTGCGGGATTTAAGCGTCGACCATGTAACTGCATTACGAAACTTTCGCTGGGATCCGGCTAGGTTACTTTGTCTCTCTGTACAGGGTGATTCACTTGTCTTCGATTAACCACTGTCGCAGCATCCTTATACGTGATAATTATAAATTATCTCGCAACTTTAATTACACAAGAATCTCTCCCAACTTTTTTTCGCAGCCTATGCATCATATACATACATATGTATGTATAGACAATGTATATAATATAATATACTGTATTTTATTATTAACATTATACATACTTCCGATACGTAAATATATAACTACATACATGTGAGATAAAAATGGGGTAGTCGTAATTCAAAGGCAAGTGAATCACCCTGTACATAGTGGAGGATGGGAAAGGGCACTTTCCGTTTGATTGTGCAGGGGCGGTAGCCGCTTATAGCAGGTGAACGTATTACGCACGAAGCTCGGCTCGCACCCCTTCCGAGCTGTATCGCTTTTTTAAGCGACCACCCTCGAACCCTCAAGCGGCTTAGACTGGTCGGCGAAAGGAACTCTGGTTGGCTACGATAAGAGCCACGAAACCAAGGGAAATGGGAGTACGGTCGGCATCGATACCCCCAGGATGAAAAAACTGTAATTGGATTATAATGCGCCGGATTGAGCAAACGGAGCTCTGCATCCTTGGGAAATGCTGGCGACGTAGTATTGATTTCGATGATAATATCATACTTTAATTAATGATTCGTAAAAATATAGGAAACAAACTATTGTATGTTTGGTGAAAGATACTTTTACCTTATCAGTATTAGCACATGTTTTGCATTTCTTGATTAATGCTCCGTTGAAATTCGCATGTTTCCGGGAATAGTTGCAGGTTCGAAACTCATATCTTTTAATCAAACTAAACGATCATTAATCCCCGAAGTATATCACAAAAACCATAAATTACATCGGAGCTTATAAGAAAATCGTGTCACTTTGTAGAAGATGTCTCGAAAGCGTTCGCTTGTAGAGGCAAGTAGAATGGAATAAACGGGTTGAAGAGTAGTAGGAAGAGAGGAGGAACAGGATCGGAGAGCGTCGGTAGGTTCTTTCGCACGCTAATGGTTATACCTCGTTACTAAAAGAGCCATCGTATCGACAAGGCTGCCGAGGAGGGGAGATTTCCCATAAAAAGGACACCTCAACCTTACGACTGTCTTCGGGGATAGTCGAGTGCGCCGATAAATGTTGCGCTCAAGGGCTCTCGAAAACGCGCCTGGCACACCACTTATTCCTGGCTGGCTGCTGCTCCCGCCGCCGACGCCGTCGCCGCCGCCACTGTCGAGCAAAACTAGACGGCTCGGTACACAGCAATTACCGTGCGCCCCCACCATGGCAAACGTGATTCCTCCGGTGGCGATATTGTCGCACAAAGGGATTCCCATAATCGCGCGTAATTAATAGCCGGGCGAAGCTGGCGAAAAACGATGCCGGCGCCGGTAACAGTTGCGTGCATAGCGGAAGATATTGCATGCAGGCTCGTCCGGCAAATCCTGCATGCTATGCGCACATTAATCCGAATGAATAATTTTTTTCGTTGGATTAATGTGAATTTTGTGGTGGTGGAAAATAGTTTATTTTCTCTGGGAAGTTGGTATCTATTTTATCTGTTATGTATTTTAATAATCCTGCATATTTCACGCATATACATTCAATCAATAGAGAAAGTGATCAATAAGAAGTTAAATTAATTATAGTACATTTTTCAGTTACTACAAAAAAGAAATTGTAAAGCCTGTCGGATTGATAGATTCTTATAAAAGAGTCGATTTTAACAGTCTAAAAATTGAGGACAGTCGTTTCAGAATGACTGACTCAACTGTACAAAGTAGGTACTTTGAAAACATTCACCTCATTCTGTGCCCTTATTATTTAAGACCAGATATATCGTGTCTGTTTTGATTCAACACGAGTACCTTAAACTGGGGCAATCCACTTTCATTCGCAGCTTCATCGCGGCGGATCGATCGATCGCAAATGTTGTGGCGTACATAGCTGAAAAATTTCAGAATCATGTCTGCGAGGAGTAATCGTAACGAAACGATACCGTTTCTCCCGATGGGGGAACCGCGCTGCGGAGCAAGCCTTACGTAAGTCCGTAAGGAAGATCGGTACGTTCAATTCCAAGACGTCCAATTGGTTTACCTTCGAGCAAAGGAGAGCAGAGTTCCTGCCAGCCTAAGAAATCGCGAACTGATCGTAAGAAAAGGATCCCGATGCCTTGGCACTGGTGTAATAAAGAAACCAATATCTTCCTTTACCAAAGCATCCTGTGAAATACTCCCTCGACTTTCATTCGACCTACAAGCGCCCTCTCTACGCACACTATATTGCCACTATATTCGCCCTCATTTGCTCCCATGTTCTTCCGTGTTATAATCCGATCGCAAATAACGGGACAATCAGCCTGGAAAAGAATGTTTTGAATGGCGGAGCGCGCAGTTGTCGACGTTCAATTTCGAGGAAAGTGGAAATTTAAGGAGCCATAACACTTTGGAAGACAATGCCATCGCATATGCCACGCTTCGAGATATATGTAGCACAGGATATCGAGAAGAGGGAGAACTCAAGTCTTTACTGTTTTAGGTCATTCGTTGACTGAATGACGCATTTCCATTAACGTACGTCAAAAGTTCATAACTATACTTTTTGTTTTTCTAATCAAAATCCTGATGGAAAATGTATTTGCATCAGTTGCTTTTTACAGACGAAATAACCATTTTGTAGAAATAAATGTAAACGCATATTTGTATGGGCTGTTCGTTTGGTTATTATAGGGAAGCACCGAAATCACTGGATGAATTTAGATGGGAGTTTTTATGTGGTCTACTATCATCCTGTGGAGGCTTTAGTCGGTGTTTCATGGCGTTACGTCTTCCTCGAACGAGGTGATGTTTATAAGTAGGATGAAGGGATTGCTCGTTGAGTAGACCAGTACCAGTAAATAACTTTGGCCAAACTATACACAAAAATCTCGGTTATGGAAGTTTCATTATTCAAAGCTACCGTTGCACGACCACAGATATTTCGTTTTATTTTCTTTCGCCTAGACTAGACGATAATTCTTCATACCGATGTAGTGCAACATTCACAATGTTACATTGCAAAACACGGTAGGATAAACTGCTGAAATATAAAACACTGATTAAACTCTACACTTCAGCCTCCACTCAAAAGAGATACGAAGGGCTAACAATAGTAGTACGCGCAATATAGGTCATGGGAACAGAGAGAACTGCATAAAATATAAATGTATAACTCTCGCAAGGAAAAAGAGTAAATTTAAAATACTGCAATATTGCACCGACTACAACAGCGTGCGGTTAAAGTCTCTTATTTGAGAAGAACGAACAATTTCGAAGCGATGTGTCAACCTGGCAGCGAAGCCATTTTAGTTCACATACATTTTCTCGTATTCATTTCCATTTCATTGGTTCTTATAAACAAAACGACGTACGAGTTTAGAAAAGCCAGTCCAATATGAATACGCACAAACAACAGACCGAACCCATCAAAACCGCACTACGCAAATTTTCTAAAAATAGCCGTTTGAAATAAACGGCAAACAATTTTCCTTCGCGTTAATCGGATTCCCCAGGCGCGAAGCTGGTTAAATCTTGTAAATTGCGAGTGACGAAAACATGGGAAAACTGGCCGAATAATGGAAATGGAAAAGCGGTGGTTGACAGTGGCTAATACGATTTCTGTTGCCGAATTCCGAAAGAGCTGATGTTTTTTTTAGAGCGCCTACCTGTCAAAAGTTGCGAAATTTTCTCGATATAGAATTGAATACAAATTTTAATAGAAATAATAGAAATTCCATGACATACTATAAACTAGAAGAATAGTTGTATGAGATTAGAAGCCGTCAATATGATTTGGCGTTGAGCAAAAGTGACGTAATTTCCAAGCCTGCCTGAAATGCATTGGTGGAGAGCCCTCTCTTACGTAATAACCAACGACTATATTAAACGCTTCCACTTTCAAACCAGCGGGTGTGCACTCGAAGTCTCCCGGCAGATTACCGGCATCCAATATCGTAACCGAGAAGCATAGCTAATGAATAATACAGAGCGAGAGCCGACCTCATTAAACGTTCTCGATTTCCGCGAGCATTTATAGTACAGATACGGTAGAAACGGCTGCCAACGACGGCCTATATTTCATTGGCGCGACCAGAACGACCTTCCAATACACCGATTTTCAATGTCCAATGACAGGTGGGAGAAAGGGTTGAAAAAGAGAGAGTCCGAATTAACAGGGCCGTCGATCGACGAAATAAATAACAAGGTAACAAATAAAGTTCGGTGGAACCACGCACAATAAATAACAGGTGGATCGGTGGAATAAAAATGCGCGACGAATAGCCTGAAAAATTGTCGGAGTTCCATAATTCATCTAGCTGGGTGAATGTTTCTGTCTGGCTGTAAAGGGAAAACGATGAAACCGAGATCCTCGATGGACTATCAAAGGGCAACTTATTGCGGAAATAGAGAAGAATGAGTTAGACCGTTGGTGACATGTGTCAAGGATACTTCGAAGTCCATGATACTATTACCTAGGCGAACAGGGCATCGGTAAAAGGGTGTTTCGACGCTTTGCTTTACTCTCTCAATAATTTATGAAGGGAAGAGGCCGGCGATGCTCCATGAAAGCCGGAAACAGGTTTCCCGGTAAAGTCTATTTGCCCGAAAGACTCTTGAAACCACTTTTCCACGTCACTAACGTTCTCTGCGTCCAATCCCCTTTGCCTGGACTACCATATTTTTGATGCACCCTGAAATGTCGTTTGAACTCCGATTGCAAATACACGTAGACATCGAACTCCAAGGCGCACTGAAAGAGACAACACTTGCTCCCCGGCCGGGTTTAGAGACGGGCACACAATTTTAAAAGCAACGCCGGTCATTTTTACATGACTGCGTAGTAAATAAATGGAATAACTAACAGCGCTATATTTTATCTTTTACATTGTAAACAAGTGTTGCAATGCAGAGCAATACTTTCAAAAATTCACTGGACGAACTAGCCAAATATTTTCTTGAATATTCCCAAAAGGGCGTTTGAAGGGAAAAGGTTGTGCGTCGTCCATCAAGGCGGCGCGGCGCGGCGGGCGAGTTGAATCACTGGGATTCAACAAAAAAGGGAGGAAAGCTGACATACCCGAACCGGGAATAACTCTGGATATCGGACATATGGTAGCACTAGTATTCACCGATACACACAATATGCACCCGCACGAGACTTTCGCAAGCTTGCATGGATCTGCATGGATATTCGTGCCGCTGTACCGCCGAATCAGCCTTCATTCGTCAAAGCTATCTCGACAAAGAAAGAATCTATGGCACCACTATCGACGCCTACCTCTGACATATGTACATCGTGTTTTCGGGCCAACAAGTTAGATTCGTCCAAAGGAAAATGAAAAATCACTTCACTCGAATCCGCCAGACCCTCCCTCGTCCTTCAATGCTCATACTCTGGCATTGACTAACCACGGTGCCTCTGACTGAAATTGAATTCTTTATTTTCCAGATATAAGAAATCACGCATTTTGAAACTATAAAATAATTAGAATTATATAGACCGCTGTAAATTAAGTAACATATTAATATTAATTATTCATGTATTCAATGGATCCTCTACGTGAGAAAGAATAATATGCACACCAGTCTGTGGCACATAAATAAGATATAAAGGCAAGTTCACGGAAAGGATTTTTATGTTAATTATAATGGTAATTAATGGGAATTTGTGTTAAAACTCGGGGAACAAGGCAGTTGGTCGCGCATATTTTATATAAGCAGAATGATAAATCGGCGATCTTTTGGGAGGTCTGTTGAAATAATAAACCAGCTAGAAGCTTCGGATAAGCTACTCTCCCTCAAACTGCACATCGATCACGGTTATTTATAAACGAGAGAGTCAGCAACGTACGGTGGCAGCTGGCAAATATTCGCATTCATCTGCAAGCGTTGCACTCCGCAGCTTTACCTATTATTTAGTCGCACACCGCGCACCAATGATTGCCGCTGATTAAACAGGGCTTGGATTTCCGAGCACTCAAGCCGGAAAGTGTAAGTTCCTCCCTCGAAACAAAGGTCACGTCAATCCCGGAATATAATAGCTTGAAAGTTTGGAGAACATTTATTTCCTCTTTTCGCCGCGAGAAACGTGAAGGCAAACTCGACTCTTGTAAGCTGTAATGGCGCAATTGAATTGCCAATAATGCCTTAAAAATAGGTGGAGACATCGAAAAGCAGAAATAGAAATGGAACACAGGAACGAGAATAAAAAATCCATGGGTATACGTGGTTCCTACGATTTATGAAAAAAAACAAAAAACAACAAAGATTTCAATTTGTCATGTCATGAATAAAGATAAACTTAATCTCTATGAAGAGTGAATAAAAGACATTTTAATTGGCAACCGACGTCAATCCCAGAATCTCCAATTTCAGTCCTCTGGAATGATGAAATGCACTAATCCCAATAACCAATCAATTTCCATTCACGCTCCCCAAAGCACCATATCTATACTATAAAAAAACCATTACTTATCATTAGCAACATGCAGCTGGAATCGTATCCCCGTAAAATCACTCGCACCTCAAAGTGAATCAACCCATTAATAACTGAGCGGGCACTTTTCTCGCTGGCGGCGAAAGTAGCGTAAAATCGAAATAACAAATTATCCTGCTGCGAGCAGAGTCGTGTCTGTGCATGCGAATATTCTTTCGTATACACAAGCGTGCACGAGCGGATAAATAAATATGCGCGAGGCATAAGCGCAAGCGTACAATGAAATCTCGATAATTGGTCGATTCTCGGCGCGTGTGTACTGCTCGGCGAGCGGCCGCGGTGCACACCGGCTATAACGCAAATGAAAACTGGACGGATTTAAGCCGGCAGACCGCAAAAAGTGCGGTTTGTTCAGTTCGGTTGCCGCCGCTCGAAATCAGGAGGGAAAAATAATTTCTCTAATGAATATGGAAGTGCAGTCAATTATCCGGAGTAATTAATTCCTCGGCCACAGGAACTACTAACGAATTCGTAATATTGCTGGCGAAGGCACGTGCCTGCTGCTTGCCGCTATGCCTACTCGGGTGTGCTCAATTTTCCAGCCGGTGAATTTGTCAGTATTAGCCCGGTGAGTGCAATGCTCTTACATTCGAAATAATACCCGGTCCAGCTATTTCCGGTAATAGAACTTTATGCTTTGCAACTGCCGTTGTAGAATTTCATGCTTTTACTATAGTAGCTACAAGAATCAAGTAAATTTCAAGTCCCTCTAATGTAAAAAAGTAAAGAAATCATTCTCCACAGTTAATGCGCGATACTATTGCCGTAAGCATACTATTTTCACACAATATTATTTATAAACTGCCCGTATCCATATTGAAATTATTGATAATCGATGAACTACTTTGTTACTGGTAATTGCAACTACAATAGCGCAGCGAATGAAATTCAAAAACTATTGTAATCAAGAATGGTAATACATAAATAGACTTAAATACATAAAATTGAACTGCGTTTATCTAGAAGTAATGAGCCCACAAATATAGATACTGACAAGCCAATATATAAATTTTCCAATTAAAGTATGTATAATGGAACAGCACTTAATACGAACAACATACAAATCCAGCAAGTCAAAACCTTAAAACTAAATGAAATCTTGAGGTTCTTGCTCTAATACATGTGTCAGCAGACCACTTGTGTGTCCCTAATGACCTTCGGCGTTAAGCTAGCATTAAATGAACCACTAAAGAATTCGTTTCCCAGCCAAAGCTCAGCTGCGTTGCGTCTCATTTCGCGTTTTAATGAACATAAACTTCACAGAATTAATTACTGGATATGCCAGTGCGTTTACTCGTTACACGGTGGTCCTGCACTTTTGCAAAGGGAGGGGAGTACAAATTGTCACCACACACACACAACAACCTCTTTCTGTAACTTTGGACAACAATTTTATGGAAACCATATGTTCTCGGACGAAGAAAAACGATTCGGTCGGTGGCAGTTGCAGTTCTACCAGTTCTACGAGCTCACCGCTGCACCCAGATTGGCCGTGTGATTAATTTCCACCGACGTAAGCGGTACATTTGTCTATCTTTTTCTCGCTCTCTCTGGCGCAACTCGCCGGATGCTGCGAGCGAAAAAACCGGGCGCGCGAGTCTATCTGGTGAAATATTCTCCGATTTTTGCGGTGCCAGCTTTATCAACGAGCGGCAGACGCACCATTATGCGCCGCGAACGCAAAACCACCGTACGAACGAAGTACACACACACACACAGAGCTGAACTCTCGTTTCGAGCATATACCAACTGGTCGCTTTCTCAATGTGTTGGTGCATGTAAAGTGCGGATCAACGCAAGCGCGCGCCCGAAAAACACAGCTGCCGATGGAATCGCGCGTACTCGGCGCGGAATCAGCTGATTTCGACGTTTGCACAGCGTATGCGAGGACAAACAATGGAGGAACCCTTCGCCCAGATTTATGGACCGCCGACCACTTTTTCTTCTTGGCTCTCTGAACAGGCTTGCCGGAGTTTAAGCAAGCCGTGCCAAGATAGACATTGCCAAGGCTAATAATAAAATCTATACTGTCGATTTTTAATCATTTTAAAGTCTTCGAAACATTTGTTGAAGTCTTGATTTTGATTATAAAATGATTTAATTAAAATGACTTTCAACAGATAAATAAATTATAGCAAAATATATATTAATATCTTGTTTATGGATATAACAAAATGTCGTACGAAAGCTGATGCGACATAAAATAAACATTTTTTTAACAAGAACCGCTTATGAACGCCGGGACAAACTCGAAGAGAGACGCGCGTGGCAAGTGCATCGGGAGCGTGCGTGAGATTTGAAGGCGTGAATGGGAAAAGCAGGGAGGAACTGTTTTGCGAAATTAGCCTGCGTCATATGAATGGACGCCGTAAATAGAGAGGAGGCACGCAGTTAAAAAGCGAACGGCACGTTAGGGTAATGGAGAAGCACTTGAGAATGAAACGGCACCGCAAAATGGAGAGCTGTCTAGACGTGAGTGCGATTCTTCTTCCATAAAAGATCGCTGGAATGGCAAAACAGCCAGATTTTAGTGCAATGGGTGACTAAAGTACAAACGGCGTACTAATGTTTAACGAACTAGTGCGAATCGAATCCGAGAAATGTTAAAGGTCATTCTTGAGATTGTGTTTCTTCGAAATTCCAGTGTAAAGTTTCGTTGACAGACGTATTTGGGAAGAACTATGCAATTGCAATCAACAATCTTATTCTCTTTGCTTAAAAAAGACAGTGAGCATTCTCGAATATTTTAAAATATTTAGTATCAATTAAATTGGACTCTTTCAATTTTGACATAACTTCATTTTAGTTATATCTATTGAGTTAACTTAAAAATTGAAACGTGCAAATCTATTTGCTCCATTTCTGTCGAATATGGCAAGTACAATAAATAGCGAAAGAGTAAACTCGAAGTCCATCATCGACGAACACATCAACCGATATCATTCATCAAAGCAAAGCACTCGGTGACCGAAATTTCACTCAGCCATTATTCAGAGAAATCGAATGCGAACAATGACGATTCTACGAAACATCCGGGTACAATTGAAAATGACAGGGAATGTCAAATTCCCCTAGACAAAACGGCTCTGGCAAATGAACGGCAGTGCAGCAGTACTGTAGAATTCCGATATGGCGGCTAGGATTGTTCTCGGGAAAATGAATCTGAGGGAGGTCAGGAGGGCGGCTTGCGACCTCGGTTGTAACTCATAGGGCCGTAACCGTTCTTTATTGCGTTGACACCGACTGACCAAGAATAAACGCGCAAGCGGAAGGAAGCTGACGGCGCTCTCGGTTTCCGTATAAACGAGGAATTACGAGCGGAATCTGGCAGCCAACTAATCGCCCAAGATTTACACTGATACCTCGCGCGAAGTGATTTTCTGCACTCGCCCTTTAATCGTCCCGTCCTACGTTAGCCACTCACTCTTCCTCCTACGCGAGTAATACTTTCATTTCAAATGAGTCTACCTCAAATGTTAAGTGAAACATTTTCCACTTAGTTCCTAATTTGAGAAAATGAAATTCTCGTATAAAATTATTTTACGTTTCCTACGATTCTTTATACGTTTTGCTGGAATATTTTAGTCAGATAGAGTTATAATAAATCAAATAATATAAATAAAATTTAGGACTAAACATTTATTGGCAACCCTTTTATCTGTCACTGTTACTTAATCATACTATGCACCCTAAAGGAAAGCTAATATTTTTCTTTACAAAATCCTTGTCAGGAAATACGAGTTGTGCCCATTAAGAACAGGAAAACGCGACTTACCATTGCCTGCAGCTATTTTCGCGGCGTCAACTCCGCAGGGATTCGCGCGACGTATTTATATCGGGGGTGAAGATTGACAGGGCAGGTGTGAAAGCATAACCGACCGCCCATACAATTAACGTCAATCAATCCTGACAGGCCGGTAAATGCCGCGCTCCTAACACAAAAATAGCAAGCCGGATTGGTTTATACGCGTACAACCCAATCTACCTAATAGTTCTCCAATTTCTGGCTAGATAACAGCTAACCAAATAGTCACCCGGTACAAGCGTTAACACACACAAAACAGACCAAATACGTTCATAAAGAAATAAAAAGAGGGACAAAATGTTCATAGAAGTAAAAATGCGTACACCAAATACGTTGATTTTTTAGGGAAAATCAGAGACCATAAATGCTTGTGTTCGCATTCATGACTTCAAAAATCAGAATCAAAAAAGGGGGCCGTAAAAATCGAAGGTGGCGATGGAAGAACTGTTGTTTTAATCAATAATAAACATCGTTGAATAGATTAGGCGTGGGAAGCAGGTGCGTGTGAAGAAAGGGGGGGATGGTCGGGATGCGTCACGAAATCTCGACGGTAAAGAGCGCGCAGTTATTCATACATAAATTAGAAGCGCGAAATGAATAGCGGAGGGGCGTTTAATTAAATTTGTGTCATGATGTACGTGCCAGGTATTACAAACGGAGGGAGGCCCGCCAGAAGAGAAAGTGGCGCTCCTCCTTCTCGCTTAAATGAAATCGCGTGTTTATACGTTTTTCCGCGCCTCTTAATACCCCCGGGGGCCCCCGGCTGCGCCAGCATCCGGCAGCAGGCTTTAATTTATTATTTACTCGAATGTAAAGTACACACAGGCCAAGTTATGCCGCGCGCAAAACCCGCCCCCGGCCAACTAAGTGCTCGCTCGGCACTTTCGATGTACACGAAAATGGCGAATTTTAAGCGCTTCGTCGCTCTGCCACTTTACCAAGGAAAGCGCCGCCGCACCCTTCGGAACAGCGTGTGAACGCAGGGTTAAAATGTGAGGATCGATGAATAGGAAATAGGTAAGAAATATGTGAAATTTAATCGAACCCCTTCAAAGACATGCGAGTCAAATGCACACATGTATATGGAAATCATTCAACATTTTCTACTTCCTCAATTCCTTTGAGACACGAATGCGAATCGATCTTGTATTACCAATCTTTTCCTCGCTCATCGAACAACCGAGACTTATATCTCGGTCTCGTAGTCTTTCAAAAAGCAGGTCAGGCCGTTTTAGTAAATTATGTAAACTCGATCGAAGACTATTCTAAGATCCTTGAACGTGAGTCCTTTGGACACCAAAGGTTTTCGAGTGCCTTGCCACATACACAACTTATATTTGTGCTACTATTCATATTATTAAATACTTGTAAATAAAATGTGTTAATCTAGTTTCTACTAAAAGCCAGAAAACAATGTATCTAAAACGATCGAATAATCGAATTCGAATACTCGAAGAGTGCTGTGAGTGGGGCGTTGAAGTTCGAAGACAGTGTTCTGGCTCTTGGCATCGGCTTCAATCCAATATTTTCCGCCAGTAGCAAACAGTTATGGGGCGGCTTCGCACCAGTGTTTGGCACGGCTGGCTTAATCCTCGGTGCATATCCATCGGGCATAAAGCAGGCGGCAGGCTAGCGTGAGTGCGCGCCAAATTCAGCGGTAAAAAACCCGGCGATAACCAAGAGAGGCAGAGAGGAGAGAAGAATTTCCATTCGGCACTCATCAGGAAGCGCTGGCGTAATAGCGCGCGAAAGCACTGTGCGCTCGCACTCGTTTCACGCGCCACGGTCGCATTATATCCGCATCCGACAGAGAATATCAGCCCGGAGATTATCTCGCAATGTCGAGCCGCCCGTTCATAATACACTCTCACCATCCTTTTTCTACCCCCGGATGCATAATGGATTTCACAGCCTCGGAGCCGTGCAAAGCTCTGCTTTCAGTTTTTCATTAACCCATTAATTGTTCATTATCCCTGAACCAGTCGTCTGCTCGTATGAACACCTATAACGCATGATTTCGATTTCGATTTCAATCGAGATTCGACTGGGAGAAATATTTGAATCTAACTAATTTCACTAAGTTACTTCGACTAATAAACTGTGGGATTTGAGTAATCACAGTTTACTATTAATCCGAATTTTATTTCGAAGCATCATGTTATTCATAAGCATTCATTTAAATACTCTCATCGAGGATTACTCTTATCGGTAACGGGAAACTCGCAAAATTTCGATGGAGCAGTATTGAACTGTTTCCCGGGTTTCCGCGATAACAGGTTAATTAGAGTAATAGTAATCTGATTTCAGCGGGATGTACATACCAGTAGAAATACAAATTCCAGCAGTGGAAAAACCGGGATGTATTTGTAATACAGGTCGTTGCAGGAGCAACAGACAGAGCCGGAGGCAGCGGCTCTTAGTTGAGGACGATGGAACAATGTTATGCAAAAGCATTTTGCTCGGACGAGCACCGCCAGGGAAAAAAGGAAGTGAGCGACGAAAGGGGGCGGCAAAAACTGGCACTTGCCGATTTCAGGCTCGGCCGCGCCAGCCCGAGTGCCGGCTGCATTTAAATGCTAATGCAATATATGAATGCAACTCGAAGCTCTCGAGCGAGGCGCATTAATTAGTAGGCGAGAAAGAGAGGAGTGAAAAAAATCGAGGCAGAGAGGTGAAACACACAGTGGTGGGTACTCACCGCCCAGGTCGGCGAAGAAGATCTCACGCAGCGCTAGAAACTCTTCCTCCGTTGCCATGTCGCTCCTCCCGAAACAGTCGTTCTCCGGCCAGACCTCTCTGCAAAATCATTTCCTACCTTTACTTCAACATCCTTCCACGAACTTCTAGCCAAATTTCTCTAAACTTCACTCGTTCTCTTAAGTGATAGATCGATTTGTATTTGGCTTTGACAGTTTCAAATTTTCTGAAACCGTTTCCGGGAACACACCCCAGTATTCTCCCAATTCAATTCAAAATCGATTGAATGACAGATCTTTTTGTGTGTTCTTTTTTTATCGTATTATTCAAAAGCGATAAACAGCCAAGGCTTCCTTAAAGCAAGTTTCGTACCATTTTTCCACACCTTGCTAAAACTTGCATCGTTTCGTAAACCATTTTCTCTACCTTTGATAGGGCAAAGCATTCGAAGTGAGAAGCCTTGGGGGCGGAGAATCGGCACTACAATCGTCAAAGGGTGAACAAACGCATCTAGATCGGAAGCAACAAATATATATATATACATATATATATATATCGCGGAACTGAGAATCTTGTTACGAGAGAGGATCCTCGAGGTATCAAAGGCCGAGGTTTCATTATATGGAAACAATCTTGGTCGAGGCGGCGAGCCCTCGCCAGGCTTAATTATGCCGCGCATTCGAAAGCAGGAGCGCAATGGGGTCGAGTGGTGCTAATCGCAGCAACCTCTGGACCAACAAAGCCTTCTCGTGTACGCTCCAGGGCGGAGATCTCCCGCCACTTATAGCTTGTCGAATGCAAGGCGAGAGCTTACGGTGATGCCGAGTGCGACTGTGCATTCAGTCATCGTGTTGTTACTTTTGAATTATCGCCGGTGTCGCACGATTTTATTTCCAGCCGCTCGCCAAGAGTTTTATTGTGGATAGGATTTATCGGAAGCCCGATTCAATGCGAGCGTACCAGTAATGCTTTTTAATCTGCGTGCACACATCTTTTGCAAGAGAGGTGGTCGAGCGCATATTACTATCAGGAAACATTTGGTCAATGTATAGCAGATTTTATTGCAAATATCCATGTTTGTCGAAATGTTGCGAAAAAGGCGTTTTGAGTATTTATTAAGCATAGCAATTTGTTGGATTTGATCTGATACTGATTATTTTCATGATTGAAAGCAACGGTAGCCAAAACCAAATAAATCACAATAATTTTATCCGTACATTGCTCAATCGCGTTTTACATTTCCATATTTTTATAATTTGTCAATTGCATAAATTAATATACGAGCAACTCTCGAAAACACTCGTGGCTACTCAGTAACGCGTTAAAATCAATCAAAATCTCCGAATTTATACAAATTGCGAGGTGTCAGTCAGCAAAACAAACTAATTTCGTACCAAAATTACCGAAAGTGGAGCTGTTCAGTACTCTCCAATTAAAGCACTACAAACCTATGTACGAAGTAGCACGGATTTCATTAAATAAAGGTCGCGGTTGCAAGATAAAAGGCAGCCTCGAAAGGCAGAGAAGGAGCACCTCGGCCGAGTGGTGTCGTGATAACGAAATCGCCGCAACTCGGCGGGAAGCAGGCGGTGGGAGAAAAAAAAAAGCTGCGAAAGTGGGTCAGGTTGGGCGCGGAGATACGAGTGATTAAACAAAGCGACCCACTCAACGATGTGTTTCATTATCTCCAGTGGCGCAGGCGAGGATGGTGGCTGGTGTGCATGCGAGAGGACGGCGACAAGAGGCGGGGGAGAGAAAGAGAAAGAGAAAGAGAAAGAGAAAGAGAGAGGGAGAGAGTGGTGAACACTCAATGGGTCTCGTAGAAGGTGCTCCCTTGAGCACGAGAGCTTCAACCACGATCTACACCAACATCCGGCTCCTTGTGTCAAGTGTTCGCACCCCACACCACCCATTCTTCCGCCTAGCTTCCATCCACCAGGCTTCCATCCAGCTTCCTTCCTACCGTCTGGCGGCCTCACTCGCCAGTGTGCCCGCGTATGTGTGTGTGTCCATGTGTTTCTCTCTGTGTGTATTCCGGACTACTACCGGCTCTAACGGCCCTGCACATGCATCACACCTTGCTCGCAAAGTGCCTGTATTCTCCCCGGCATCTGTGATACACGCCTCCGCTCTCCTCTCACTCGCTCGAGCATCCCTCACACCAGACAGTCGCCCCCGTTCAAGGGTTGCAACAACATCCAACTATTTTTCACGCGCCCGCCTTCCTCTCTTACCTGCTGCATCCAAGGAAACTAAAAGGTTGATGGAATTTATGAAGCGTGAATTGTAACTCGGAATTAGAACCCATTGGTCGTCCGCTCTTGAGGACTTGTGGGTGATAAATTGCGTTTGAGTAAGGGAGATGGATCGAAAGGGTTCACTAGGAGGAATAGGCGTCATTGGAATGACAGTTCTCTAATGAGGCAAGTACCATTAATAGAAGTACTGGCAACGTGTATACACGTGGAATTTTTCCTCGTATGAAATGTCGAGTTTGAAGTTAACTGATTTTGAAAGCTGGGTAATTGAATCTATAAAAGGAGTATACAGAATTTCTGTATTCGATAAAAGAAAATGTCTGCTTCAGGCATTCTCGTTGCAATCCACACATTAACTGTTCATATACGTGAGTCAAATGACAAGGAGATAATATCAAAAGAAAAATGATGATTTTTCCGAAAAGGGAATTACTGGTTAGTCTCGACGAATGTTGCCCTCTCGAAGAAATAGCCGGGCCAGCCGGCAATTGCAGAAAAGAGGAGAGAGAGACTGCGTTCCTAGAAAGTTCTATTCCCTCTGAGAATCCAGAAGCACCACGCGGGAAAGGGAGAAAGTCGTCTTACGTGACCGGAGGACAAAGGTAAAATCACGCCTCCACCTTTCCGCGGTGCTCTCTGAAAAGGTGTGCAGTTAATGGCGGAGGACTCCTTCTTGCCCTATGCGAGATGCCGGGCCGGCTTTCCAGGAACTCTCTGGGTGCCTTGAATTTTCATTAAAAAACTGCTGCACGTACAAATATTCTGAAAGACCACTGAAAGCCTTTGAAAAGGAGCCCGGCGCCGCCGTCGGGACGAAAGCAGCGTGAATCGAGGACGACGATTGCAATGACTATCTGGGACGTTTCCACTTACGTGATTAATTCTACAGCTGCATTCGACCAACAATTTACTAAATGCCACCTAAAGAGTTGAACGGGCATCTTCAGGGACAATTTCCTCCGACGCCAAAAATGAACAATATACTGTTTTGTTTAACTATACTTTGCCCATGTTGAATCGACAACTTAATACACCAGAAATATAAAAGATACCTTGAAATAGTTCCTTCTCATATTGGCACATTCTTTCACGAACATTACTCAAGTTTCAAAAAGTATAAGACAAGTATGTTATCATACACATTGATCATCAACTTTTCGAAGGAATTTTCGAAGAAATTCAATCGTCTAGCATTACTTGGCTTAAAAATCGAAGTGATTAGATGTGCATGGAAGGAAGGGGTGACTAATCCAGAAGTCGACTACGGCAAATCTGAGGAGAAGCCGGAGGGGTCAGAAAAGCTCAGCTATTTTCGATAGGTCTTCGAAAGTGCAAAATCCGAGTGCGGGTCGTCGCGAGGGGGGAATCCAATAAGCAGGGTGCCAGAAGGGTGAAGACGTACCAGGAAAAGGGGTGTCGGGTGTGCGCCAGCGGTGAGAAAGGGTGAGGAGAGGAAAGGATGGGGTACGTGCTGTCCCCAGGGCGGAAGAAGTGGCTCGTAGAGGGGGTTCGCTGCTGGCGGCTGTCTGAATAGAAATCCAGCACCATACAATCCCCATTATCCCTCGATTTGAAGTCCCACGACAATGGAATCTCGCAGACGCGTCTCCGCCGACCCCTGACCCCGTAGGGAGGCTCATTCGCCAGCTACTCCTTTACCAGACACGGAACGAACAATTTCGACGCCTCCAGCCGATCCTCTCACGCCCCTTCACCTACGGAAAACACCTGACAGAGAAAGTACTCGCTCCCTTGAATTTCGAAAGGACGAATTCTTAAGCGCAAAATGGCTCCCACTGTTCAGTCGAGTCTCAAAGCTATGTCAGATCTGTACAACTTGTTTTCATTATGAATTGATAATCGACAGTTTTTTTAAGTACTTAGTTTGAATGAGACTTTACACTATGTTGAACTCATTGAGTGATCAGTGAGTCAAAATTAGCTTTCAAATTTAGAACAAGCGGAGAATCAAATGTTCATAGAAAAATCAACGATTCAATCAATCCGTCATAAAACAGTCACGCGATATGACGGTTGAAAGGCTATGAATTACCTAAAACCCGGATTATCTACCAACTGCAAATTTCGTCACGGATTCGCCCAGCAACTTCCTTCCACAGGACGATGACACTGACAAACTTTCTCTCCTGCGGCGACATTTTTACTCGACGCTTTCAAGAGCACTAGTAATCGCGGCTCGGGGGTTCCGAATTAATTAAGAAGCGAGCGGAAGCTCCCAAAAGGAAGAGAGAGAGAGAAAGAAAGAGACAGAAACAAAAGAAAGAGGAAGTGCAGGTGCGGGCGAAGGAATAACATTTCCGCCGCGTAAACCGCCCTTTATTTTCCTGTGGAAAAAGAGGTGGAAAAAACATCACCAAGAGAGCGAGCGAGCAAGAGAAAACGAGAACTAGACGAGTGCAATGCCGTAAATCGCGCTAGCTTTCTTCGCCTTAATTATTGTGTGACTTTGAGTCATCCGATCCAGCTGGTAAGTCAGCGAGCTTTTCCGCCGGAATTCCGGCACAATAAGAGGGAGAATGACGGAACGAGAAAGGGAACGAAACCGAGAGAAAGTGACAGAGACAGCGAGCGATGCTTCAGGCGGAAAATTAGGGGTTCGAGTCGGTAGCTACGCAGACGAGGCAGTATTTGCTAGGCAAACGAAACGCGATCACCGAAAGCTCTCCGCTTGAGCGCCGGGGGGAAACCGGACCGACCCTTTCCCACTGTCTCTCTCTCTCTCTCTTACACACACACACACACACACACCAATCTCTTTCTTCATCCACAAAGACCACCAGCAACTGCCTACAGCTTTCCCGATGTGCGCAGCGCAACCCGCACGCTGGCGTAGCGAGGATCGCGGTATTTACGCGCGTGTGTACATACGGGACGGCACACTGCGACGGAAATTACCATAAATGTGTTATTAATAATATCGTACGCGCGGGAGGTGGGGAAGGATGAGGCTTAAGTCTTCCTATATGGTATGTCAGAGTCAACAGTCTGTTACTGCCTTTTATCCCGCTCTGTATGCGCGAGGTCGGCAGACAAGCTTGCAGCCTCCTCCTCTGCCTCCTCCTCGCCAACAGAGCCTTCATCCCCTCATTGTGTGTACAGCGGCATAGGGCTGTACGCCAAAAGCTTGCCTAGCTCTCCTTCTCCCCCTGTTCCTCACCCCCCTCCGAACGAAATGGACGCCGGGATATTGCGAACAACCTCCAAAAGTAGTCTCGAGAACGTACTGGCCCGCCCGCAGCCGCCCCTTCCTGGACGCGATGATAGCGAGCTGCTAAAGAAAAATCCGGAGGGCGGGGGTGGGTTTGAGCTATAATTTCCAAGCTTCATGGGAGAGCTGCTCTCCGCGATGAGATGGGCTTTTGTGCGAGCAGGGAATTATATCGTAATACCCGGCAACAACCCACTACCGGACTGGCATTTATTGACTAATTGTGTAACGAAGCCCCCTCGTGTAATTATGAATCACTCGACTCGGAAACACGCGCAACCAACGTGGTATAACGCGCAAAAGCCGACGTTTGTTAGGCCGAATGAGAGGCAGTTTTTAAGAGTGAGTTTGCGTGATTAAAAGTAAGTACTTTGAAGGTCCTATTGTTATGTGATTGTTAAAGGATTTATCTCTGGCCAGGTTTTTTTCCTGTGTTTATACGGTTGTGGAGTACAGGCTCGTGATACAATTTTTAATAAAAAAAATTAGAGAAGCATCCGTTGGGTTTTTTGGAAAAAATCAAACATGAATACCAGACATTGTGATCGACGGGTATTGGAAAGTTTAAATTCACGGCAAGCAGGAGCAGTATTTCAAATTATTTTCAGATGTATCTGAAGAGCAAAAACAAGAAAAAGGAAATGATTGAAAGGTCTGGAGGGGTGCGTGAAACATTTTCAAAGGGGTTCGAAGGAAGGTCGACTTCATACCGAAACTTTCCATGCTGCTTACGTGCAGGAGGGCGGACGCCGCAGTGACGATTAAGCCTGTGAGTCGGAAGAACGAAGCGGAACGCTCTAATAAGCAAGAGCCGAGGGACAAGACTGTCCGCGAGGAGCGTGTACAAGAGGAACACTTCAAAGAGACGGATGAGTGCGGCGGTTCACTTGAATGAACGGCGCTGTACACGGAAGCGTTACAAGAAGCGGGAGGATCCCTTTCGGATTTAATGCAATGTAAATATCAACGGTGCGCGAACGCCCCTGGCCAGTCGCCGATTAATTGGCTCGCGTATTCGAGAGGAGGGCGCCGCTAAACGAAAAGCGAAAAAAGCGGCTGGCGAAAAAAGGGAATCGAACGCGGTTCGAACCGGTCGATGAGGCTCACACCCGCGTAAATAACTTGTCGCAAACGTTTCAAGCCGCCCATTGCTAACGGGACTATAACTTTTCGGCATCCTCTATTCGTCAGTTTTGCAAAAGTACGCTTCTATCGAATGGGAACCTAATGGAGTACTTATTCACTATTGCATAGATGAATAATACGCGTTTACTTTTCTCTATCATTTTCTACAGGGTTTCAAACAATAGTCAATTTAATCTGTGACAGAGCTACGATATTGCTCACCCTATAAAATAAATAGAAAAATATTTGTTAAGAACAGTAATAATAATAATAATTTAAAACTAGAAAAGTTCATGGAAGCACTTGAAGTATTACCATCCAACACTATTTATGTTGGTGACAACTCTTTCAAAGGGTTAATTTGCTCTCGTACAGTCTGATGTACACCACAACCCTTTTTCCCACTGTAAAGTGTTGGAAGTCGGATCACAACAATAAATCCCGACTTTCCGTTAACTTTCTAACATTGTAGCTGGGCGTCCTATGGGCCGGCATTGTTCTCTCTGAGAACAAAGGGAGAAGCGAGCGAACCCTTCCGAAAGTCGTGCCAACACTCAACCGCCCACTTCGCGTCAGCGGTGTGTAATGTAGTCCGTCAGGGAAGACGGAACTCGGCGATCAAGGGAGAGCTTTTCAGCAAACACACATCGGGAAATGGGAGTTCGTACGAGCTATATAGCAGAGCTACCCAACGGAAGGACTGGAAAGCTCTATACTGCCAGCACTCTTTACGCTTGGGTGTAGCAATGCCTTGACATTATGCACCCGCTGCCTCGTTATTAATTTCGTGAACTTATAAGGTCAATCCAAAATGAGTCAAAGCACCGTCTGTTTATGTTTCGGCTTTCGGCGTGAAAGAGCTTAAAATAAGTTCCCTTACTTTTCACATTGATAATCGTTTTTCTTATTGTTTTCCACAACTAATTTTCCTGAAAGACTACAGAACTCTAAAAAGTGATGATTGCATTTTATTCGAATCACCAAATACAGAGAAACACTGTTTAGCTACAATGCATAAAATTCTGCGAAATCCTTGCAGACCTCGTTTCGCTTAGAAATGCGATCCAATAAGCACCAGCATTACTATAAGTATAAAAGCTCTACTCAGTCACAATGCGAGTCGAATGTCGAGAATTCATTCTCTCTTTACTTCTTCGCGCGTAACTACCAGGTCATGTAGGACCTTGTCATCAGACTGAGTACTATTTTAAGCTTCAAGACTCGTCGGCCGAGTTCGCGCTTACGCGTAAGCGATGCTTTTATCGCCAAGCGCCCTTTGGCCCTGCAGTGAGTGCCACCGAGAGCTTGCGAAAAGTCGCTCTTTATTCTTTCAGGTCTCTACGTGCGCCACAGCTTTTGGGGTAACTGGGAGTAGGCGCCGAGGGGAACGGAAAGTGTGAAGGTGAGATATGAATCTCGACACGAGAATGACTTCTGGCATTCTTTCAGCATTTCGTGATAGCGGACGCCACCCGTATGCTCCTGTTCTCCGACTCTATATCTCTCTCTCTCAGCCTTTCGGTATTTCGACAATTCCGCATATGCATCCCGTTGCGCTCTAGATAGCGCGCCAGCTGGCATCGCACTAAGCGTGACCGTAATTTGATGGCTTTCACGCGGGCATGAAATAACGTTTTGCTGCAATGCCTCGGACTCGATGTACACATGCACCAGTGCAATCGATTCTGGTTGTTCGGCAGGGTAACTCAGTTCTCGTGGATATTTGCATTTTTATTCCATTGGTTCCCTTGGTAGTATTAACTGCTTTCGAATATTGTGTATATCGGAAGTGATACGTCCGAAAAGATCTGTTGTTACTTGTTCCGAGAGGTTTACATTGACTATCCAAGCAATTCTTGCCCTCAGGTAATTTAATCAATCTAATCTATATGTTAATTAGGCAGGTATAGTGTCACCAAGCGAAGCAGAACGATTTTAGCAAAACTCTCAGGGTAGAATGGCTGATTAAGCACGGCAAAACTGGCGCGTCAATATTTGCATTTAATCAGTGTAACTTTCAAAAGCCAAGATAAACAGATGCGGGTGAGGGAGGGGGGTGGGTCGAAAAGAATGTTCCGCATCGTTTCATGGCGGACGGCAAGGGTGAGCAAGCACTACAGCTGACGAATGCTGTTTGCGCCAAACAAGGCTGCTACTACATTCAAGTAGGTATAGCCGGTTGATGGTGCGTCTTGCATAACAACGAGTCGCTTTATCCGGCGGATCGATTTTCAAAATAAACAGCCAGCTAGTCCCCAGCGTCGCACCGTCGTCGAAGCTTTCCGGACTAACGAGCAACTTCCGGAATCACTTTTCAAAATAAAAGAGACCCGGAGGAAGACTTACCGAGCTGCTCGAAGGAGACCCACCGCCTGCTCGAGGTACCTCGCCCGCAGTAACTTCTGGATCCTCTTCATGGCGTCACTTCTGCAAATGCGAAGTTACCGTGAACAATACGTGTACACTAGACGAGAGAAAGAGAGGAAGAATACCCTTCCCTCCGTGGAATTGGCTTTCTCATTAGCACGAAGACTTAACTCTTTGCCAAGGTTAGTCTTTGTTCAAACTAATCTGGCTAGGGTGCGTGAGCCCAAAGAGATATTTTCAAGTAGCTTGTAAAAGTTTGGTAGTTTAATTTGTTAGGGCTTGTCCAACAAACCAAGTGAATGTGATACGAAAATAATCGTTAACTCGAAATTGATTAATTTGGAAATATCGCTGAATTAATTGAAAAGCCATCTACATGACAACTGGACATAGGAATCGCTGGTTTAAATAAATAATGCATAAAGCTTATACAAAGGTTTACACCCTTTGAAGAAAATAGCATAGAAGTTTGAAGGTATTAGTTAAAGATTCATATAGCGTTATACACTGTCATGACTTACTTTTGCTCGTCGATAGGGATGTCGAGGGTGGCATCGAACGGCACGACTTCCGGTATATTGGCCTCTTGCATCACTGCAGAGACCTCGGGCCCAACCTCGTCCCAACGTTCCTCCAAAGTTTTGCTCGGCGCTTTCTCCTCTCGCGTGACCTCTATTGAAATTTTCAGAATGCGAACACTCGGCCGGGACTCTAGAACGCCGGATATCGGCCGGAAAGACCAAATGATGCTTACTTTTCTTATTCTTGGCCTTCGAGCGCTTTTGCTTCAGCTTTTGAACGACGAGGCTGCGACTTCCCTTGCCGCAGAAATGCTCGAGAATTTTTAGAAATATGTGGGCCGTCGTCATCAGGTCGACCAGATATTGCCTGCCAGTATCGGAACAGACGCGATACGAGAATAAAGTGTTTCCTCTTCCTGATATTTATATTTCTCTCGATCCCCTTATTTATCGCTATCTTCTACTTATGCTATAAACTAACTAAATTACACCGTAACAGGCTATGAATTAAACTGCCAATGAAAACCAAACAGAACTAGGAAAATTCAAAAAACATTGCGTCTGGGAATTTGTCCGCAGTTGCTAAAAGCTGCCAATAAAAACATAGCAAATCGACTTCTATTCACTTGCTCGAAAGCCAAGCATTCCTCTGTGCTGCCCGGTTGCCCTTGGCTAATTAACCAGCTCGCAAACGTGAGTGGCAACGGTCGGGCGGAAAGTTTGAAGCCGTCGTGAAGTTCTGTGCGAACCCGTCAACGGTGCGGGAGGACGAAATGTCAAAGCCGGGATGGTATGAGGGAAGAGAGTGACGGAGGGGGGGTTTCGCGCGCGCTCTCTGCTTTGCGGTATGTAACAAGCTCGCGTTTTCCGTGCCGGTAGGAAATCCCCGGCAAAACCCGTCAAACTCGCGGTAAGCCGAGCTTGCTCGCCCACCAGCGGCCACCCTCTCCCATCTCGGTGAGGTCGATGAAAGTTGTTTATTCCAGCAAGAAACGCGAATGACGCCGACTGAAGGAGAAGCTGATGTGCGCTGATAGTGTACGGCCGTGTGCCAAGGAAAGCGCCTGAAATGGAGAAAAACAAGGCGGCTTCGAAAAGTCGGCGCGCAAGAGAACTTCCCGGAAGAGGATAGCGCCGCCGTGGCATTCACTCTGATCCGAGAGTGAATCTGTCTGCGAGCGATAAAACTTTTGGTAAACAGCTCCCTTTCTCCCTTGATAAAGCTTTCCAGCTCGTAAACGACGATCCCATAGAAGACCGGACGCCGCCACGATAGCCTGACATTAAATTCGCCCCCTCTGCTACGATGGTACTTTCTATTTAGAGCGTGGAGTTACCGGTTAACAGAGAAATCGGATTTTCAAATTGATATTCACTTAAAGCTATTGCTGGCCGTTGACACCTCGACGGGTGAACGCTGCATTCATATTATCAAACGCTTCCGGAATATATTAATATAAATGAATGACATGCCAACATATATAGTTTTCCATATGCAGTCAATTAGTTTTGATTGATCCATTAACATTAATAAATAAAATAAAGCTAGAAATGAAGTAGAAAATAGAAAATCGCGATGAGAATCGGCAGTAGTATTGATTATCAGGATAATAATCGTTTTTGCAATGACGTGTTTTCCTCCTACTGAAGGAAAAATCAGGCAATAAGATTTCTTTTATCACAGATACGCCGCTCAATTACTCAGACGCCGCGACGTATCTACGATTAAAATGGATAAGCCCAAGAAAGAATGTCCAACTTTTGACAAGTCGAGGGACAGCAGCTGGAAGGAAGGCTACGGAAGCACAGGTTTAAGGATCATCCAGTGCACTTGAGGAACTTCCCAATCTCGTTACTATCTTCCTACTCGACGGAGCGTTTGAAACTTATTAATTACTTTCGCCAACTCACGACTGTCGCGCCGAGCCTCTTGCCATTTTAATTAGGCCGAATTAGCCCGATCGGTGGTGAGTCACGTTGACGGGAGCACTCGAAACTTGGCAACACACACGACTCTACCGGCAGCGGCTTAATGATTAATGTCGTCACGTGTTAATTAACTGTTATCGCATAATCACCCCGAGGATAATACAAGCGCGCTAGGGTATAGTTAAGTTGGAGACGCGTGAGAATTCCCAACTTACCGTGACATTTTCACTTCGTCGAAGCAAAGAAGCTGAGAGAGTATCGTTTCCCGATATTCCGGCACATAAAACACATTACTCTTAATGACCTTGCTAGACTCCGTGACGCCACGATCCGTACTCTTATCCATCGCCATAAGAGTGTGCAGAAGCTCCTGCAATGCACGTAAATACAAAACACATAAAAGATCCTTAGCTTAGCTCTCGGTATTCCTAGAACTTCTCTGCCTGCCACGCAAATCGATGGGCTCTAACCTGATATGCTTTTAATGCCAGATGCAATCGACGCGACCAAATTGGAATCCTCTTTTTATCGGTCACTATCATCTCATAGTATTGCTCCATTTGTCGCTGGACCAAGTGGAAAGTTTCCGTGGAAATCGTCTCGCTGGACATAAAATATTCAAGCGACATTTATGATATATCTTCTATGTGGGTGCTTGGAGAAATAGTCCCGAATAGGTTCAAAAATACTATTCTGCTAGATCAAAAGAGAAGCCCGAAAACTCAATAAACACGTTTGTATGAATAAATATGAATCTCGTCGATTCAAACTGTTACAACGTATAAAACAGTATTACGAATCCTGGAAATATTGAGAACACTTCTACCCGTTTTACATCGCCAAGTCAAACTCACTCAACTTAAAAGATGCAGTGCTGCGAAGAATAATCTTAGAAAAACAAGACATCGCAAAGCTAGATAAACATACAGTAAAAGTAATTCAAGCATTTCTACAAACATTGCAGAACAAATCGTCCGAGAAACGCAGGCGAATAGACGATATCCATTCCACGAGAGACACGCGACTTGAAGAGAGGTAATAGAGACAGCCAGAATTCAAAACTTCACAGATATACGTTGCTTAAAGTGGAGCAGGTCGAGGAAGGAGGTATGCAGGTGCCGCGGCTACAAAAGTACTTCGGCAGCGTAGAGGCGCACATCCGAAGAAAGCAACGAAGCGTAAAACGATTTCAGGAAGAGTGCCGTTCCCCATTTCCCTCTAACATCTGCTCCAAGCCGATGTGCTCCGGCAGCAATGCTATCGTCGCATGCTATGCAAAGACCTACCTCACATATTTCACCTCGAACTTGTAATGGCGATTGAACTCCATGAAGAAACGCATCGCCCAAAGATAACAGCTCGTCTCGACTGCGTCCCCCTGAACCCCACTGACCAGGAAAGACTTTACATGTCTCATCGCTGGATTGTAAGCGCCTTTTAAGAATTCCACGCAGAATTCTTTCAGAAACAGCCTCACACTCAATGCTGACGTACGTTCTTCCACCACATCCACCATTGGTCGCTTGTTCTTCGGCTTCGAAAGCTTTTTCTGTAACCCATCACGCGCTTCTCAGAGAAACTAGTGAACTCCTGACAATGGCATCTTCTCATTTTATTGAATTTATTGAGAAAATACGAAGTCCAAAGTTAATAATCTGTTGTAGACTTCGCAAAGATTTAAGAAAGACAATTTTAAACATTTCAGCGTCATATAAAAAAAATTGATGGCATGCAAAATTAATTCTTCATTTAACGTGCAACCACGTAATTGACCAATGAGAACTTCAAATCTTATGGTAAACGTATTCCAAGAACTTTCGCAGCACGTACAAAGATTATTCCCCTGGCCTGGACAAAGACTTCTAACGCGTAATATGAAGATTACATGGCCGATCCGCATGCCGACGAGGGGAGCGCTAGAAATTGGTGGTCCTTTGTAGGGAGAAAAATGTTAAAAGGCTGTTAAGAGAATGGCCTATTTTCTCCCCTTTGATTCAAGGATGGAAAGGGAGGCCAGCAAATGAGGGGTGAAGTCGACCACCAGCACGCTGAATCAAGCCGGAATTCAGTGGGAGATGTCACCAGGACACGGTGATCTTTTCAGTTTGGATGCCCGACAGGCATGTAACTCGGCAGATTTATGAGCACCCATAATGAAACGAGCCATGTAAAAGCTGCTGCTCGGCAAAACTTTCCACCCTCGGCAGTGATGGCAACGGATGTGCCGGCAAGGAGAAACGAAAAGGAGAGAGTGAAAGAGAGTGTAGTAATAAGAGGGATGAGAGGGAAAAAGTCAGCCTGTTGGCAGGATGTAAGAGGGAGGCAGTTCCCCGCGAAAGGACGAGCAGAAGAAATGACCGCGGCGAAGAGACGTTGACCTACTTTTGAATGGCTCACTGGCACCATTAACCAAGGAGCGCGACTCTAATTACGAGAGGATAGTCCTAATTAACAGCCGTATTTTCATTGAAATCAGCAGCCTCTTGCTCGCTTAGTGATTATCGCGCTCGTGCAAAAGAGAGCGAGATCCAGGAAAATTAAGGGAATGGGTCATCTGTTCGCGCGACATTTCACCTTCGCTCGCTTTTAGTAGTCGCGCCAGAAAATTGGGATCACATGATAATTGGGAGGAAAAAGAGACTAAGGGCCGAAACCATCAGGTGCACTGTCCGTAATAGGTTTCGTGGGCGTAATTACCTTGTCCTCGCCAAATTGGAGCGCCTCTATCTTCTGGAAGGGTTTGTGGCAGATCAGCTGGTTCTCGCCGATGGCCTTCATGTTCTGCACCACGAACGTGCCGCCAAAACGCGAGTGTCTGCCGACAAAATAACATTGTTCTTTTACTAAATTTAAACAATAATAGACTTATTGAAACTATGATATAACTTTAATAATCGATAAACCAGATCGATTCTTTTGTTTTTATGGGCAAAAACATACAACTGCCTACACTAATTGATTTATCATCAACTACTGAAATTTTTCACTTTTTAATATCATGCACAACAAATTAATATTGGTTGTTCTAACGTGAAACATGTTGCGGGGCTATGGAATCTAATTAGTTAGGTTAAAGGTGCAATGAAACCGATATTTCCAATCGAAGATGCTCAGCGCGGAATTCGATATTTCGGATAATGCGAAGAACCGAATAATGAAATACCAACGGGGCTGCCAATGAAGTACATGTCCCAGGCTAGCTATTAAATTCAGCGCTGGAACGTACCAGCGAATCAAGACGCGCTTTTTTCCCGCGAAGAGAGTCGGATTATTCAAGTCCAATTTCGTACTATCGCTGCTGAAAAATTCAATCAATAGAATAGAAGGCGGCTGTCACCAGCAGATAGTTCGCTAAATGACAAGGCCGCGCGCTCGCGCACTCTCAGCGTGCGGGCGCTGAACTCGTTTACACCGTATTCTTCATTTCATTCTTAGACGATCGACCCGCTTCTCTGCGCAACGCGCGGAAGCGTGATACGGAAAATTGCAATCCACTGCGAGCACTCCGTTTGTACTCAAATCGGAAATATGATTAACCCTGGTTAATCGTTTAATCCATTTATCAAAGCTTCGAGAAGCATGCATGCAGAAGGGGATTGTAAACATAAACATCCGTGTATCATTAAATCTGTTCGTTTGTTGTTATAATGAATTACAAACAAGTGTACACTCATGTTAATTTCGTAATTCTGTGGTACTTTTTCTCTACAAGCTTAGATTCTTCTATTTGGAAAGTTCGGATTCTTTTATGACCACGAATCCAGTTCTCGTAAAAAACAGAGGAAAAGCAAAATCTATTTGAACAAACGCCCCGCATACTCTCGACGAATTCTTTTTACAGCGCGCTTTCCAGATTGGAAAAATATGTATCCCATAGATTTAGAAACAGCAAGCGAACACATGCAATATCGAGAAAAAAACGTCGCTCTTCAATCGTGGAATGACGCCTGAGGCCAAGCGTTTTCTGATGGAATTACGAATCTAATAATCCCGAGAAATATTTGCGATTAAGATCGGGCTGAAATCGAAGGACCAAGGGGAGAAAAAAAAATTAGAAATCGAAGTGAACCCGAACTATCAATAACCGTGGGGAGGCGTTCAATTCGTGGGCGTCCAATTCGACAAAACGGCATTCTACGAAATATGATCGAGTGGGCTGGCTCGGATGTCCTATCGTTTTTCGATCGAGCGCTCTGTTGACTGACTTATAGGACAAAAGGGGGGCGAAAAAAGAGAGAGTGCGGTCCTTTTCGCCTCCTTTCGATTCGCTCTTCCAGCCTGAAAAAGTACCCACTTGAGCAACGCGGCGCGATCCAAAAGTGACTGGCGGGGGTTTGAATAATGACCTGTTAGAAGAGCACCGCTCGCTTCCATCTAACCGGTGGATAAAAGCTTTCATTCAAGCTTCGTTGCCGCCTTAAAAACTAGGTCATATTCATTTACGGTCGGCCCCTAAGTGCATCGCCATTTTTGCAAAGCCCTCCGCTAAGTATCCTGATCGCCGGCTGCCCGATATTTACACTCGTCCTCGTGTCTCCCTCTTGCGCGCCTCTGACACGCCTTACATCCGTTCGCAGATTACAGCTGGAAATTGCACCCGACGACTGAACGACTGTGCACTCCTCACTCACATGCAGCGTTCACTCGCTCGGATTCAAGCGGAGCCACACTTCCAAAGAGACGTAACTCCACTTGTGCTTACGGTGTGCAAAGCGCGAGCGAGCGAGACGTGTGCCGATGCAAAAATGAAGCGCAAAAATGCGGAAAGACCACTCCAAGCGGTGGGAGGGAAATTATAACTCCTTCATCGCAGGCCTATTCAACCGAAGCTCGCTTGGCAAATTGCTGGTGACGCACCCCTCTTCCTCAACCCCTTTTGCACGACGTTCATCGCATACACACATCCACACCACGCGTGGTTGCAGATGATCGTGAAGAACTCTGGCACGATTCTTGCAATTGCCGAGCGATGAATGCGTACGCGTAAATGTGTCGAGATCGCCGTACTTGTTTCGAGGGAGATGAATTGCTTTTGATGGATCGACGTATAAAGGGATCGAAATCAAAGAGAAGTATACGAGCTAAGTAGCTAGTTTCAAGCAGTTCAGAACGGAGGATGGAGAGCAAGGAATACTCCCAACGCAAAGTTGCATCTCACCTGGAGCCCGCGTACTTCCGCACTTTTTCGATTTTTTCCCGCATCTCCTTTTGCCGCACAGCCACCAGCCTCAACTCGTCCTTTTCCTTCTCCATGGTGCTACGCTGTAGGCCACTCGCTGCTAAGTGTGCGGCGTTTTGCTCGCGCAACATCAATGACATAATCTGAAGGAATAGGTCTTTATATAGTCTCTAGGATTCACTGTGCAGCACTTCATCACTCACGCTGAGAGTTAAGCATCAGTCAACAAGCGAGAAACTATGATATTAATTAGATTGACCCACGAGTCAAGTATAAGGGTGAAAATTCAAAATATGCTTGAAACTTTTCCAGTAAATTAAAAATACAAACATGAATAATGTCAGTTAAAAGTTTTTTAAATTTTTGATAGACGAAAACTCAATTGCAGAATACATTATAAAAGAGTCCATGCTAATTAAAATTCTAATTAAAAATTCTATACATTTTACAATTTACGATTGACCTTGAAAGAACAAATTTATTAATTCACTTACCTCTAATACGTGCATGTGATAGTCCTGTTCACTCCTATTACTAGCAATGAACAGCAGAAGATCCACCATTCCTGACGCATTCAGGCCGAATAATACCTATTAATAAAATGAAAAGAATCTTCGATTAATGACTAACCCAATTAGCAATTAAACTGTAGAAGCGCCAACTTTTCCATACCTCGTCATGAACAGTCACGTCGCAATCAACGCGCTTCTCATTATCATCAGGTGGGATTTGCAGTACGTTCCGAATCAAAATCAAAATTCTTTCAATGAGCATTTGATCGTCTTCACTTCTCTCGAAAGACTCCTGCAAGTTTTACAAGTAATAAATTCATTCTAATCCACTAGTTTAGATCGTGTAGACTAATTTGGGTTGCACTTTTCATGACTCACTATTTTCAAAAGTTTCCCGAGCCGATCACTGACCGCCTGCCATATATGATCATCGGTTAAGGCCACTTTATATCCTTGTAAATAAGTGACAATCTGTTGGAAAACGGTTCGCGCCGTTTTCTCAGTGGGAATCTGCTCATTGTATATGAGTATGGCGGGACTGGTTAGATTAATAATCAGCCTGAAGCAATAAAAAATAACAACCATATAAAATAAAGATCAACTGTGATTTAGTTATAGTAAATTATCTTTTATTAGTAGAATCTTACCTGAGCAGTACGTCCCAAATCTCAAGTTTGTCCGAGTGCTGTACAAAGATCTTCGCAAGATCTGTCTGAAGCAATTTTGTCTGGCCAAGAAAGCAACGAATAGTGTGACTATCGTCATCTCTCTTCAGATACTTTATGAGATCCTTTATTACATCTATTATAAGAATCACAAAACTTAGTGTAATGGGAAAAACATACATGGTTGAGATGTCGTAACTTTTAATGTCATTCACCTAAGCAGTGCTTGTCTAAATGGTACGTCTGTCCATCATAATAGCCAAGAGCAGCACAAGTGGCTGCTAGCTCAGCCGAAATGTAATCTGTCATTGTGACTTGTATTGAAACAGTTATTCCTGCTTCAATTTATTATATCATGATCACAAAACCTGGAAGTGTTGTAACATACCCGATGCTCAAATATATCACTTATAATTATGTGACTCAGAGTGCAATGCAGCATTTCAGTCTGCCACTCCACAGTCATGTATTACAAAATGTTAAAAGTAAGTAACAAGAATGTCACACAAGAATACCAACAGGTGTCTATTATTGAAGACAAGAGTATTCTACTTCATACGTAACAGAACTAGAGTAGCAGCAATACAATCTTCAATAATAAGCTCTTACAACCATTATTCAAAAATAAAAGCCTAATACTTCAATTTTTATTATCAATAACTCTTGAACAAAGTGTCTAAACACTGACACTTGAAACAACTTCAATAGCAACTTTCAACAAATCTTAATTTACCACATGGATATTCAAAATAATCGTCGTTCTAGATGCAGTACACAGTTATTTACAAACAATGCCACACATTAATTAAAGGAATCAGCATGTCAATTAATGATATATTATCGCTAAACTCATGCGTTGGCGGGCGCTCGGTGTGTAAGGTTAAGGTAACACGCCGGCTCAGCGTGCAGTGAATAAATCGGTGAAAATGCGGTGGAAAACAATCGTAACAATCACTCACCGATCGAAGAGCAGTAGGCGATGTTTAATCGGGCGTTGCTTGGAAGTGTCACTGAGAAAACACGCGCGAGAGAATGGAAGACACCGGTGTATACACGACGCACATGCGGAGACAGAGAAACGTCAGATGCAACAGGTGACGGCAGAAAGCGCGGGAAAGCTAGTGGCGCGCGTGGCGCTCTCGTGCGTGAATGTACGATTGAGATTGGAAGGAAGACGGGAAGAGACTCCTACAGAGAGTCTTTCTGCTTCATGAGACGATCGCTCGTACGCCGCAATTCAATTGCACAGACTCCCCCTTTCGCAAAGATTTCTTCTTCCGCTTCTCCTATGCCGATTTTCTAGCTGCCCTTTGCAACTCATGCGGTATTTTTAGACTAATACTGGCATTGATAGTTTTAATGAGTTCTTGGAAAAGATTATAAGAGTGGTGGATATTTGGTTCTTACATGATAGAATAGACTTGTTCAACATATTCAAAATATTGAACTTGCATATGATAGAACTAATAAATCTAGCATCTCATTTCTAGAAGTTTGATTGTGTGGTGTGAAAGTAATAACTTTCACAATACAATTCTGTTTAATATCAGGAGAATGTTATTTCATAGAGAGATATGTGTTATAACGTGGTTTTAGTCGCCAACGAATACCAAAGTGCAAAACACCATACATATTCATGACGTGCAGGGGAAAGGGTAGTGCATACAACTCGCATAGCCAGCCGAACTTCATTACAACGTGCACGCTCAACTGAGGCAAATGGACGAGTACTTAGCAAATTATCCGGAGTTGCAGATGAGTAATAATTAAGGGGCAAAAGTGATTACCGGCGTCCAACGTGCGTCGGTGGCACCGCCCGTCAAGAAAATAATTGAACTCGAATAAATTCGTTCGGCCACAAAATTCATTTAGAGTCGCTAAGTCCGGCCGGAACTTGATTAAGAATCGATTTGGACTTTTTCCACTCACCCTCATGCAGAAATACAACTGTGGAAAATTCTCTCGTTCGCCACAGAACTGCAGAGTTCTCGTTACTACCGTCGGGCGAAGCAGAATAAAACCGCCTGGATTCTAATTCCAACATTTTTCAGTTTGTCACAATACTAGAGAATAGAGTGTTCTTTACAAGACGATTGTTAATTAAAAAATTCAGTTAGACGCTTTGAAGAAAGTGAGTATCTAAATGTGTTCGTCTGTTTAAGAATTATTAAAGAGATTTCCTAAAGCACGAGTCTATTGGAACGTTGTTATCGCAAGAAACGCCTTTAAATAATGAGAATCCCCGGAAGATAGAACTTTCCAACATCCAATTACGGCACTAACTAGGAATACCCTATCGATTAACGTCAATTAAGCTCGAATTAGACATTCCTTAGGGAGATCCACCATTATAGCTGACATAGTGATTAATCAATCTGCTCAAAACTCCCAAACTAGCAAACTTTCTGACGAATTGGTAATCGATGAAAGTTAAATCCGACAGAACTCAGGAGAAATTACAGTTGTAACATCATCAATGAAGGTATCAATAACTTTTAAACATTATTAGAACAATTATTCGCACTTCAAAATTTATTCGTAAGAGTAACACAAACGATCGATATTAGCACAGCATTCTAATATATAAAATCTACCAACCAACATTCACCATCAACGAACCCACCAATAAAGTGGGCAGTCAAGCGGGACAAGGCCATAATCAATGGTAACAAGTACATATATTCGGAACATCTGGAGGCAAAGGAAGAGGATCTTGCCTGAAGACCTGTTCCCCAAGTTTTCGTGGCAGTCGGCAGCCAGGGCACGTCTGCAGGGATGAAGGCGATTCTCACGAAACGATGAGCCGGAAACCTACCAACGGCATATTCTCAGAAATCATCCCCCTCATGAAGTCTGGCCCGCCTCTTCTAGAGGAGAGGAATTTGTTTTGCCAAGTTCGAAGCTGCGCCATGAAATCATCAAAGTCCTTGGACTGCCTGCCGATGCCTTCGTTGTTCGTCGCGCCGAACCGCTTCCACGTGAACGACATGAAAGGACGCTCGACTCTCCATTATTTCGCCGCAATGCCGAGAGCCTCGGGTTCGGGCAATCTGCCGTTGGATATTGTCCGCGGAGCAGGAAAATAAAGCCATAAATCCAATTCCGAGAGAGGGAACGGAGGAAGAGGAAGCTAGGGTTGCTCGTCCTTCGAGGAGCGAAGACCTCGGCAGAGAGAGAGAGAAGATTCAAGGAAGTGAAAATACGAGAGCCCCGGAGAATGCTACAATCTCACTGATCATCGGGCGAGGTTGGCCCCGAGAATTTTAACTAATATTCCCTCGAGCTCGACTCTAAAGGATCTCCTCTTATTTCTTTCCCATTGTTGAATCTCCATTTTCTTGTTAATTCATTCAATTTTATAGACATCTCATTCATCTTGACTTCACTGTAATTAAAAGTAAGCTATTTTAAATGTCAGTATTACTTTTCTATGGAGAAGCATCGTGTTCATTCCTCTGTACTGTTTTTCTCTTTTCCCTGGTATTATTATCTAATGGGGCGATTCTTTATAAACGATTCAATCAACTCACTCGCAATCCAGTAAATTTGATAAATCTTTAACAACGGTTCAAAGTAATTGTGCCTCATTATCCGCTCCGAGTGTCGCGGATATCGGCTCGTTAAGTATGCACGGGCGGCGATGACAAAGCGGCGTTTTTGAGTGACTCTGAATAATTAGTGCGGATTGGCAGCAACTAACCGATGAATAAATCGCCGGCAGCCGGGAGCAGAAAGTGTTTGACAGCCGCGGGACAAGCAACCAATCGGCCAATCAATATCATCGATACTATCTGGGTCATCGGGTTATCGGCGAAGCGGTCCTCACTCATCGCCACTTTTCCATTTACCGTCACTCCCCTTCACCCCCTTGCGACCAATCCGCTCTTCGCACATACGCATTTTTGTCTCAGGCGCTTTACTTTTATCGATAATACATTCGATAGTCGCCCCGATTACATTGCAGCATTAAAAATAAACTTAACTTACATTTGACATGTTGAGTATCCGATTTTATTAACTGTGAACTAGTTTTTATAGTGAATGGAAAGAAACACGATTGAAAATCTGCTAAAACTAACACTGAAATATTATTTATAAATAAATAATAAATTTATGAGTGGCAGACTCATTCTTATAAAAATATGAAAATATTATTTTTCATACCGTGGTACTGTTTTCTTCTGCGTCGTACGATTCTGTTCTTAATAGTATGAGAAATCATTTCTTGTTTAATTAAATTTATTATTATTATTGCGATTTATTTCCACGTTACAGAACGGTGCCAGAGCAATCTGTTTCAAATACTTAAACGTTGCAAAATTATTTACACTCGTGTGAATCAGGAAGATTTGATTATAGCATGATTCCACACCGCCATTCGCACAATGGTAATGCACACGATTGGTGACTGTGTCCGGAAGTACGAGAAATCAGTTCACTGATTTTCATTGATCGCGTTAAGCTAATCCCGATCTTTGACACTGGAAATTCCTGTTGTCAATATCCGTGCGCATTGCCGCTAGTATTGATATCAATGAAGTTTCGTACATCCGTTTAATGCACATACAGCTTAATTAATCGATTCCGGTGTTTGAATTGATTTTGCAGTGCGCTTCTGCGGAAGAAACTTTAACCACAACTAGAGCGTGTTCGGAATCAGTAGAGCCAGTTGAAATCAAACGTTTGCAATGGTGAATGGCATTGAAACATAATGACAATTGCAGGACTGTATTGTACTAATTACGTCTAATTAATAAAATGATGTTCACACAGAAATTCTAAAACATTACAAATTAATTTCTATTCAAAGTTATGATTCACAATAATCACGATACTTATATTCTATAGTGATCTTTAATTTAAAGTGTTTATTTTGCTTGACCTCCTCTAAATTATCAAATAATATCGTTCAAGGAAAATGTCCTCATCATTTCCCCATTTGGAATTAATCTTGCTTCACCGACACTTATTTCGTTAAGGTAAGGCAATGCAGTCCTCCGAAACTTTAGATCCGAACTCCTGCCCTGGCTGGTGTTCCGCATGTTCGCCCGCAGTTCATTATGGAAAACTCTGAGTAAGTCTGTCTGGCGCGGCCTCGTGCTTGCCAGTTAAATGTCGCGTATATAATCCACCCGTTAACTTGTTAATTCAGCTAAGTTCGGTGAGTGCCGACACCGCATAAGCATAACTGCTTCTCGAAGCCCGGCGTTTCAGCTAAGTTCGAGTATTTTGTCAAGTAAGAGATAAAGCAATTGGCCTACACGCGATATACACTTTCTCCAAGTCTCACAATTTATGCAGCTGCGAGCGGATCCCTGACAATTACCCCGCAGGCAGAATTTGCCACGAAACTATTCCCGCTGCAACCCTCTATTTCTAACAGGCCGTGTTTGTCACGTAAGATTGAATTATAACTCAGCGACAAGAAAAATAAGTTTTGAACGTTCAAAAATATTAGAAATGATACAATTCGTATTAATCTAACAGAAATAATATACTTAAACTAAATAATACAATAATTTGCATTTATCACGTGGCTACATTTGGTTGAAGTAGTTTAAGTTGTTATAATGATCTCTCCAGCAACTTATAATCTCTAACACATCGATTAGCGCTTGGGCTGCTATTAATGTTCAGTTTTAAGATCGCGCGACGCCGCATCGACATTTCCTCTTTCGGCCGCGTGGTAAGTACTTCGGGCAGTGAATGAAGTGACTGATTTTCAATGGGCGACGGAGATACCAACTCTCGTGGGTGCCCCCTTAGCGGATTCTGCATTAATCCTGCATTCAAATATCGTCAGCACGCGCGCTTATACTTCGAACTTGAGCCCTGTTAAACAGCACCCGCCGAGAGTTTCATCAACCGACGAAAGGAACCTCCAGTGCTTCCGCTTCATTAACACGTTCAGATCCGTGCAAATTACAAACGCCCTTTCCTTGCAATCTTCAGTTCTACCGGAGATTTTATAGACTCTCATAATTGCAAGAGACTTTATTTTTTAAAAAAAACCATACATATTTCTATATGCTACATTTTATAGTATTTCTTACCTTCTAATTGATCTGACTATAAACATTTAAAAAGAAGTTTCTATAAACTTACATAATACTTACATAATATAGAAAAAGGGATTTGATAAAGTTACATTGTTTTTATTATTACCGAATGCAGTAGGAAATGATTATTTGAAAAGCAGCGGTGCAAGCGCTACAATACAAATAAGAGAAGCTTGGAGGTCTCGGGTAGAAGCTTAAGCGACCTCACATGTCCCTGTTATTCGGCGACGAGCCGGCAAAAGTGGCCGGAGTCTGCCAAGCCATAAAAATCCGGCGTGCGTACATATCCAAATCGGCAGCAGCGTTGCTTTACCCATTCGGGTCACGCTCCGCCAGTCTATGGCAACAAAAGTGTGTTTTTTCAATCTTCACAATGGATCTCGCGTGCTTCAGCCGCACTTGGCATTAGAGCGTGCGCTTTCGGCGAACCGCTTGAATAAACCGGGGAAAAAAGACAGGTTTATGTGCGAGGCCATGCCATTCAAAATCCTTCCTTTCCCCGCAAACGACGACTGTGCATTTGTATCAGTGCATGGCCTGTTTCACATTCGCTTGTACGTGCGCATTTGTCTAGTTGAAAAACAGTAAAAAATAATGAGAAAAGTAGCACTTGATTTTGGAGGATAGTTTTTGCAAATAGTCTGATTAATGTAATGCTGCTCTAGTCGCTTGGGTTGCAAATGTGTGCAAATATCTGCTATGCCAGACTGGACTGTGGATGCTTATGTTAATTACATAGATTTCAGTTCATCTATTACAAATCCGTTTGGAGCGCTTCAATCGAACGCACACGCTCGTGTTATGCTGCATTAAGTTCCGCAGTCTATTAATAGCATATACTAGTTGGAAATTAAATTTTAAAGATAAACCTTTAAGTTTTACACTTTTATATTTTAACTAATATTCTGTAATAATTCTTGTTACTGTATTATTAATACAAAGATCTTAGGGTACCACTAAATTCTCCAACTGCTCTTTACGCACACCTGTCACGGGAGTTTCCAAAATAAATGACAGTTTAGCAGAAATCCAGTAAACTAGTAAATAACGAGTAGCAAATAGCTGGTTTATCGATAGAACCTAGTTTTCTGAGAAACTCGACACTTCCAGGCAGGAGCGAGAATTTAATTTTTCCCCGTCAACTGAAACTCTGGATGCTCGGAATTGTTTGTTCCAATTCCAACTGACTCCCTGTCATCTTCCTTCTTCTACCACCCCCGCATGCTCCACTTGTGCTCCTGCTTCCGTGTTATTACAATTCCGTGTTCCTCTTTGTTTTGAATCGGTCGTCCGTGGCGCAACCGATGTTTCCCATTAATAGCCTGTCTTGTTAGCTCAGAGTCTACACAGCCGGCAGGAATGATTCTAAGGCGCAATAGCAACTGTACGATTCCATCAGATACTTGGATGAACGCCATAAAATGATGCAAGCGCTCCAGAATTACAGCATATTCGACTTTTTTGAATTCCAGTAGATTAACGTTTGATTCTTGACATACTTGCGAATGTATATGTAAACATATTGATCAAAGACATCAATAAATATTTTAATACCACTTTATAACTATCTTACACGATTTCACATGAATATTGAATTAAACAATCTTCTACAATGAAACTTAACTAAAACGTTTACAAAAGTTGATCTATCGTAATGCAAAAGTATAAAGATCAACTTCATCGAGCATAGAAACTGTTCATCGCCTATCACAATAAAGAGGAATCAGGAAGGAAAATTTCGTTGGATGTTCACCGGGCAAATGTGCCGTATAAAAAGTGCTCTGGGCATTTTCCCTAACTTTTCTGCAGTGCGGGTAAATCCCCCGAATGTATCGATGCAGTAACAAGCTGCCATTAAGCAGGGAAGTCGAGCCATCGATGTTGCCGAACTAAACGATTGCACATTCGTGAGGTTCGCAAGCGAGCATCGGCCATTCGTTCTCTAGGATATGCGGTTACGGTCATCTCTCCAACATTCCGCTATCTTCTTTCCACGCTTCGCCGCTCGTTCAGCCTCTTTTTGCCAACCTCGCCTGGCGAATCGGTCCGCTTACAATCCGCCGGTTCCCATTCCATGGCATTTAATGTCCACGGCAATTAATATGTCCCGCGCCGGGCGTCGCGACGCGTCCACTGTGTGTATCGAGCTTCCTCCGCGTTGGTGAAACCGGCAAAACTCCCGCGCCACCGTCGAGAATTCCATTTGCCAGTGGCGCGAATGCGTTCCTCCCTTTAACTGGCGTTCGACGATCGCACCATCCTCAAATTGCATTTCTCGACGGCTGACCAGTCTCACTGCACGTTAAATCCAACACTTCCGTGGGTCGAATGGTGGATAAAAAAGCAAAAACGCTTGCTTCAGAGGTATCGCCACTAATGCGAGTCAACGGTGCTTGTCGATTTTGTATCAATCATTGGGATTCGTGAATCGATAACTGAGTGTGAAAGGTTTATAGTTTAATGGTTCTGACTTATAAGATTCGACAAATGATTATTTGAATTATTGCTAGCGCATGGGAAAGCTAAGTAATAAAAGAACTAACTAATACTTATCAATTTCCGTTGGTGCAGGAGTCAGCCACTTAAGAGATTACCACAAGTGCACATTGTAAAAGTATAATGACTGTTGCTTTGTGCTTCTGTATACTTTCTTATACTTTGAGAAGACGCTTTACGGTGACATAAATCGGTTTCAATGGACTGCAGCCGACTTTGTTCAGTGTTTTCCGAGGGAGATTGCTAAAAGCTGGGGGTACAACTCAGCCAGCAGCAATTACATTGGCAGTGTTAAGTATTTAAATGTAAAGTACACGGCGGATCTCAGGGGATTCTTAAATTATTACAACGACGTCTCTCCGCCCACGCAACTTTGTGTCATCGTTCTCCCAGCGGCAAGGTCAACTTTATCCTCTTTCCGACATTACTCCACCGGTCCCTCGCTTAAATAAAACATCCCTTCTTTACCAAGCACGATGCAAGCTTTGTTAAATCTTACCGTTGCCGGACGGTTTCATAGGATTGAAAGTCTTTCAGTGACTTAGTTTCCCCTCTGAATTGTTCTGCGTTCAGACACACCAATTCGACAGACGGAATATTTTCTTCTTAATCATTAATCCACTTTCAACGAGCACTGTATTACAATATTAAAGAAGAGCAAACGTTAGACTGTGCAGTGTTTATATTAACTGTCCGATAAAAAAAAGTTATAGCAATCAAAATAAGTGTATTCTGAAAACGATTGCAGTAAACTCAAGGAATAAAAGGTCCCCGTAAAAACGAAGCGTAAAACAAAGATAAGAAAGTGTCAAATGGTACACTCAAGTTTGAACAAGGACAACTGCATTCCGGAGGAGAAACACTGATACGAGAAATGAACCAGGATAATCGTTAGCCCACGAAACAATCGAAGTATAGAGAGACTTATTTCTTCAAGTGACTCTGATTGAACGGGAACAAGTCTCTCAGTGGCAAACACCGCCCCATCGATTCTGCCCCACTCACACGTAACGAGCGAGTAAGTGTTTCCCGATGTCTGCTCCCCTTTAAACTGATATTTGTTGTCACCCCCCTCAACCCCTCGCTCTTCCCCAGCAGGTCGATGGCGCCCCCGCCCCTTAAATGCCGTCCCCATTCACTCACCGGAGATCAATGTGACCGCGCGCAAAGAGAATTCAGTGAACTCACGGAATGTCTCAAGTAGAAGAGAGCCTTAATGAGCAGGCATTAGTTTTACGTGATGTTGACGGAGCTCGCGGCAATCTATTTGAAGTCATTTGACTCCGCTGACTTTGGAACCTCGCGCGTTTAGTACTCGTTCGATTATAAGAGAGTTTGAACTGAACAACGATTTGACAAGTGTTGCGAGAACAATATTGTTGTGTGTATGGATGCGATGGGATTGAATGTTTTTAATTAAGTAGAATAATTAGATATTGTACTTGGGTTTATTATTGTATATCGAGTTTATTCTCGTGTAAACTTTAGTATTTTAGCAAAATCGTTTAGTGACGATATGTCTTAGATCAAAATATTTACCGGCTTTGACGTACGCGCACTGTTGAACAAACGCCTGTGGTAAATTGGCGCATTAGCCTATCATAGCTTGTACGTAGCTCATCTCCCTGACCTCATAAAGGTTCAATAAGCTGTGCCACTGAATTACCGTCTTTACGAATTGGAGCGGAAGACCGATCAGTTCCATTGGGCGTTACCATCCAGAAGACCGGCTACTTCAAAGACTGATGCTTTGTACACAGTACACAACATACATCCTACTCCACTACTGAAACGCATCATTTCACCGTGTCACGAAACAGTTTCATATTTGTTTAAAGTGATTTTAGCGTGTGTTGACATGTAAACTTACGATATGTGATCAAGCGTTAACTCTCAGTAGTATGTGATGTTATTGTGTAACTTAAAAATGTTTATTTATTAAATACTTCGAGCTGTTGTGTTTGTCATCGTTCAATTGGTGATTTCCTTCAATTTGTTGAAGTTTTAAAATAAGTCTAGGTGAAAATTGAGGTGGTTAAACTCTCATCTTTTCATTACAATAACGATATACCTGGAATAGAGGGTTTCACAAATTTTCAAAAGTTTGCTTCAGTAGTAGTAAGTGAAAGTTACGTGAAATAAGTGTTAGTTAGATACTACCGTCGTTTCATAGCTATAACGACAGATCCGGAGAACTAAACAAATTTTCAAAAGTTGCTTCAGTAATGGTAAGTGAAAGTCATGTGAGCCTTTCTATTTAGCTTGGCTGTTTATGACGTGCGCACGATCCTCACAGGCAAAGGGTGTCTCGTTGAACTAGGCCAAAGAGTTTATAATGTAATTCCACGGAGGCTCAACACCGTCATAATATTTACTCCGGCATTTACAGCACTGAACCCGTTATCTCGGCAATGAGGTGGAGTCATCGAATGAGCATCCCGTGTTATTGACTTTTCCTGATTATCCAAAGAGACTCCAAGTCTCACTTACAGCCTCCTCTCGCGGCTCCGTGACTTTGCCAATTTAAACTTTCACCATTCGAACTTTCATCCTTGATATACATATGTTTACAGTAAATAGAGAACAGTTTGCCATGTACACGAACTTCTTTCCTAGTGAATGTTCAAGCAAGCTGGACTTCTCTCAGTTAAAATAATATCGATGTTTATTACGGAACTATAATTAATAAATTGTGACTGATTATACAAAGGAAAATTTTTAATTATTTATTGAACGTGTGAATTGTGCAACTTTTCATGCTTAAGGTGTATTAGATGAACATAATCACTAATAGTGCATAATGCAAATAGTTCATCGTTGGATGCAGAAGTTGGCTTAATTTTGCATAAACTTCCATCTAGCGATAAGCCAATACAGCTGCTTTAATACTTTAATGCACGAAAACCAATCACAGATTACGAACAGGTCATGTGGTAGCTATGCTTACAAATCGGCGTCATAATAAACACGTAATCTCTGGGGGCAATAGGGTCTCCAATCAATCTCACCCTATATTGTCATTGACCGCAATATACCGAGGTGCTGTATTGGCGGAGCAGTATTATTGGAAGGTGCCTATTACCAACAAGACATCGTAAACAGAAGGCATAACTTTGCTTCTACATCACATTTGTGGGTTACTCGTACCTAAAGATTTTCTAATTAAAAGATTCATGTATGTTCTTAATATTTCAAAAGTTTCACATCAATTAAATTTTATAAAATATGTCGCATAATTAGCGGATATTTGCTAATTGCATTTTCGACATATGTGACAGGTTTATTGTTATTAGATTGTGAGTAAAGAAATGTATTATCATTACTGCTCAAAGGGGAGTCCGGAACTTATATTAAATCCTATTAATTATTCTCCGTCTAGAAACTAGAGCTTTGCAGGCCTTAATCTTTAGCTCCGTAATTTCCGAACAGCTCTAAAGCTGATCTAATGGTGCTAATGAGAAAAGGTCCAGGAGTTACACAATTCATTCCCAACACATACTCTGCCCCGTCCACACAGACACACACATTTTATAGTTTTTGAGCCCGTAAACTGCTTTAATTAAATTCTCTTTCACTAGTCGAGAGCTTCAGAAATCATCCACCGAAAAAAGAAATCTCTTTCTCGCTTCCGGCACAGCCCTGCTATGTTTAAAATTCAGTAGCACTCTGTATAGTGGCGTAGAGTGGAGACGTAGTTCCGAGAGAGAGAGAGAGAGAGAGAGAGAGAGAGAGAGAGAGAGAGAGAGAGAGCAGGAAGGTTGCTACTGGAGCGAAAAAAAAGTGGCAAGGGCAAATAGAAAAAGTAGGGCACGAAGATGAAGTGCCGGGCGAAAAGTGATGGCGGCGTTCGCGTGGACGAAAATTTTTCGTCATTTTGAGATTAGGGCTTCTATCGCGCAGAGATTTACTCCCCTCGAGATTTACTATTAGCTATAAAAGGAGCGCCAAGGAGATTACCGTGTTCTTGTAAAAAAGAACCCTTTTCATACTTCTATAGTTTACATAAATTGCTTCTTCCCGATTCAGCTACCTTCGTACAAGCGAACGGCAGAATAATAATTTTTTCTCAGTAACCAAAGTTTATATCACTTAACTTAAAGTTAAGCAAATAGTATTGGACAAATTCTGATACTCATTAGTACTGGTTTGTAATTCTATATATGTATATCATTATATCAAGCAATAACAGGAATACTTCACCGATATTCAATTAGTTGAGTTGTTGAGTACACCTTGCTCAATTACTTTCATACGTAAATGAAGACTTCCTTAACTTTCGAGTAGCACTTAATCAATACTTTTTAGTACTTGCACAGTCGCTTACTGATATTTAGGAAAGATCATTAATAATCTCTGTTGGCAGCGATTAAAACGTTGACCATAAAGAAGTTAAAGAGTCAGGGCGCATGAAGTTTTACCTGGCAAGCTGCAGTACTCTTGCGCCGCCGATACGACGGCGCGAAAACTGCACGCGTTTCATGCATTATTCATTTCCCTGTGTAATAAAAGTGACTCCTCTCGCGGCCGCCTGCCGTTCATCAAGGCAATCTCTCCGCCAAACAAAGTTTCCGGCACGCGATTTCTTTGATCTGCCCGTGGTAAAGTGTACAATAAAGTATATTGCGTCACCGTAAACACCGTTGTGGTTTTTGACACTTTTTATTGTATTTCTGTTTATGTTTATGATGTGCTTGATACTTTTGACATTGTTTTATTGAGAAATATTATTGTATTAATATATAATTATATAAATTGCATTAAAATGAACTAACAGCTTGCTTTCAGCTTGATTTTCTTATCATTCAAAAATCTGTTGAAATTAAAAGTCTAGACACCTCTTCGTAACAGTAAAAATAAATTTTCCACAATAAATTTTCTTAAATCGTTATAAAAATATAATTTGTATAAAGTCAGGCATTTTAATGCTCCCACCTGTACATTAATATAATAGCATTTCTCCAACCGAGAAAAAAATAAAACATAAATCTTAAACAAAGACAATTGTCCTTCCCGCCGACCTTTTCTTTGCAGAACTCGACTTTTAATGCGCGTGGCTGAAAAATGCGTGCACTTAAAATGAATGCATAAAAAGCGGCGGAGCCCGAATCTAAGCTCTAACAACATGAAATGAAGCTGAGAATGGTGTTTTTTGTCGCCGTCGAGACACGAAGAATAGCAGCGCGGAATGCAGCAGCCGCGAGCCGAAAGAACGGCTAATGAACTTTTAATTGGGCTCGGACAACGATCCACCTGGAATTAAGAATCGCTGGTGACGCGACTGAGTCCCGCGCCTTCGTTAATTGCTAATGCATTTGTCGGGGGTTCACTCTTAAGCTGAATACGTTTTCGGAACTCGAGCCAGCATTGTCGACACTGGTACGGAAGTGAAGGGAACACGTCCCCATTGTATCCGGTGCGGCCTTTCAATTGACGCACCAGTGCACCTCTGCTATAATTAATCCTATTAGGAATTCCATAATTCCGCGATTAATACTTAATTGCACGATTTTCATTGTTCCCCCAATAAGCCAATTTAGGATAAATAATAAATAGATAAATTAAAATAGTTAAAAGTGGAAAAATAACAATAAAAAGTTATAGAAACAAATATTTGCTTATTTACTGGTCAATTATGTTTGAAGAATAATTCTGTAGACTGTAGATAGTAATTTGTTTGCCCTCAATCTCATGAGCATTAAAAAAGATAGACATAGAAGTAAGTGTCTGGATTGCCGTAAAAGCATGAAGTCTTCGTATAAGAACCAGTTATGTTCCGATTCATTTTTATTACGAGCCATTGTCCCCGAAAGCGGGCGTGAAACTCGACTGCACCGTAGTAACATTAGTAGGAGATACTTTCTTACTTAACGAGTTTGTGTCACATTCTGTGCAATGTTAGATAATGATCATTGCTATTGCACTTGGCTTCTAAAGGCCAGTACGAGCAATTATTGTTAATTGTCCCAGGCAAACAACCAAGTGGTTTCGAACACGACATTAAGTTTCGTGGGATATATGACATAGAAAGAATACATTTACTTCTAATTCTAAATGCTAAGATATCTTACGAACATTCTTTTATTCAAAAATACGTGTTTTTCGGAATACTGAAAAACGAATCTTACGCCAGCCACGAAATCTTTCGAATCAGTTTCCTATAAGATCAGCTAAGAAATAAAGCAGAAATGGTGCCTCCATTGTTTCCAAGTCTCGGGTGACAATCCGGCTGGTAATACAATTTGTCTATCGTTCGAGACAGAAAATAAGATCCGAAGGCAAAGCAGCAATACATTGGTATGTATAGATGGAAAGTTACAGCTATCGTAAATAAGAGATGATCAATTTCGACAGGGAACGAAATACAGTCGTAAACTATTTCCATTGCAACACACGAAAGCAGCAGACAGAAAATGAATGCGAAACTGATCAATAAAACCGAATTAAGAGAAATTGGAGTGAAATTGAATTTGGCGGAGTGGCGATGTTTCTTGAATGTGTTCTTAACCCTTTGCTGACCCAAGAGAACCTTGTATATAAGCTAAATAATTCAGACTTTCATCTTTTCAATACAACACAAAACTAACATTATTTCTACTACATATTACAAACTGACAAATAACCTCATTAGTACTTGTACTACTGAAAACATTCTCGCAATATATTTCACAAGAAATAATGTATATATTTATCTAAATTTAATGAAAGCGGACAAGCAAGCCGGTACAATATATCGAATTACAGTCTACTCGGTCGAGCCACCAGAGAGAATCTGCGGCTACACACAACACGCGCGTGAATTCCACACATTTTCCCGGAGTATAATTTACGAGGGCGAGCCACGAAGTTATTCCTAATGCCGGGGGGCGAATTCTGGGGAAAAACATGTTATCCGCAGGCATGGCGTCGATAATACCCGACCATTAACATTAACCCATCCATTTTTCTCCGGACAATGTGTGTGCGATGGCAAGCATTGGTGGAGAGCCAGTGTGTGGCTTCCGTATCAGGAGGGCTATTTTGCAAGTAGATACCTGGCATTCCCTCGGGCTACCATAGACTGTCCCCGCATGTGCGCAATCTGCACAGTCCGTTCGTACGTGGCGCGCGCGGTTGCGTGCACCATTCCCACTATAAAGCCAGTACCACGCTGCTTTTACGCGCCGGCTGCCCGCAGTTGGCATACTCGAAAAATTCGACACCGAAACACACAACGATTCCGGAAGGCAGACTGCCAGTCGAGGTTTCAAATTTCAATCAGTCCCCACCGCTTGGTTGATTCGTTTCACTAATTTCGAATTTATTGCCTACCGAAAAATCCACCCTTTGCTTTGTCGACAAGCACCCGCGCTGACTAAACGGAATGTTCGAGGGATAAAATATCAAATTTCTGGTATTCCTCGCTGATTGGCTTGAATTTCCAATAGTTTGAATTAAATAGGAATTTCGGTAGGATTTGGATATTCATTTATTATTTAAAATTCTGTCGGAATTAAAGGAATATGGGATGAAATATTCATATTACGTATTCTGCGCAAGTTGTAATAAATGTAACAACAGTGCTGGTATAAAAACGAACAATATTGCTTTTTTAAACGAAATTGTTATACAGTAAAAAGTTTAATAAAATTAACGAATAATGAAACAATATTCAATCACAAATTCATACAGAACAAGATTCTCTTAGAACGATTGTCATTGCTACTCGCAACATTAGCTTTTAGTTCTTATTGCCTTCGCATTTAATTGCAACCCTCCGCCAATTTCACGCAACATAAATCTATTTGTATTTGAAAGCAACGATCTAATACCAGCTCATCGCTTGAACGAGGCGCTCGCTAAATTCTAGACGAGAGTGCGCGTTGATTGGAACGCATCGTCGAGCGTGTCATTCAAGCGTGCGTGCACTTGACGGGTGTCGTTTGCGTGAAAAGGGCTTAACGTTCGAAGTTTGTCGCCAGCCACGCGTGTATGCATCAGCTGGATGTCCCAGGCCCTTGATCATATCTCACCGAGGCTACAACGCAACACGAGACCAGAGCCGGCTAATTAACAGTCGCTATTAGCCGGACCTGGTCAATTATACCTGAATTATTCTGGCCGACGATACCGCACCCGCTGATGGCCGCCTACCACGGAGCCTCATCTACGTGGCAGGGATGCCTATACCTCGACAAATCGCCGTGCAGCCGATGTTTGTCGATGTCTGAATCCTACGCTTCGCCTAACTCTCCCGCACCGTAGAAGTAACGGCCATCCGATATTCCGGCTGTGCAAATACTAGCCAGACCCGAGACTCATACAAATAGATGGATGATCATCGATAATTACGAATTCGATTTTCCAGGGGAAATATTACCTCCTCGACAGCAAATACTCATAGAGTATTTATGATGAATTGCATTGTTTATGCCGATTCCAAATTGTCTTCTAGTGATTACTTTATAAGTGTATTGTTTGGGAGTAATTCATGTAATTAGGATTTGATATTAATTTTATTTTTTAAAAATTGTAATGTGAATAAAGTGTTTGTAATTGAAAATAGTTTCTCAAAGTCTTGAAATATCGTGTTAAGGAGAAGACTATTGTTCGGTTCGAAATTACAGCGGAATTAAATTTTCGGCCAATAAATCCACTCGATTCCGCTGGCAATTACAACTTGAGAAACAAATAACTGACTTACTAACGTATCTCCGGTGGCTCGATCAATCACTCACTGGCCAGGAGTTATTATAGCCAGCAAGATCGGTGGACCAACGAAAAGAAATGGATTTCGTTCGAGGGTTCGGTTTATCTTGACGTATACCATCCCCGGTGAAACTTGATTAAAGATGATCTCGCTTCGCTAGGGTTGGCTGAAGGATAGCGATGACATCTATCTTGAGACCGTCAACCATATTACGGCATGACCAAAAATATACTGCGAACCCCTCAACATCTTTCCGAAAATAGATCGACGATTAAATTTCGGTAAATAATACCCTGTGAATGCGGTGCCCATTTCGTGACGATAAGTAATCCGTGAAGATTTAAGGTCCTGTCACCTTTAAAATCTTTTAATACTAATTAATACTTTACATTTATTAGTATGAAACAATACAAAAACATATTTATAGAACATTGCAAGTAGACTAGGTCGTAATAAATGATGCAATCATACATTTTAGTTCAACAAAAACAAATCCCCTCGAAAGCACTATGGCACTCGTAATTTCAAGCAACATCAATCCTAACAATCATTAGTTTATGCTTGCGTCTGTACTAATTCAGTAGCTAATTGAAATATTATTCTACCAAGCTAATTTTCGGTTTTGTATAAGAGGCGAAATTTTGATAGGTAACGGGCGCTATCCCTCATGGCCTGCCTAATATCTCCGGCCGAACTCCACCCACACCCAACTCGCTTCCGATTCCCATAACTATTCCAGTAGCAGTGAGTACACGTACATACTGAACGCGTGCAAATCAGGAACGACCTGCTTGTAAATGTCAGTGCGCGATAGTTATACTCAATAACCCATTCGTAAACCAAACTCAGCGGGCATATTTTGAGATACAGGTTTCGGGTTTCAGCTCGCTTCCCAAAGCCTGTATGCACCGTACACACTTGCTGCTTGTGTATATTCTCAGCTAGCAAGGAAACTTTAATGAGACGCCCGGCCATACGAGGGAGGCGGTATTTATGGGGAAAGGTAGTTACGTTTCAACGAAAATCTAACATTTTAAATAGTGGTGTTTGGTACAGAGATACAATAAATATTTTGAGAAAAGCAAGTGAAGCTACATTCCAAAAAATGGTAAAGTGCGTTCTGTGTATTTTAAACTCTTCTCTGACTTTCAAATTTATTAAAATTGTACTAATAATTCTTATTGCATTTCTATATTGCATACAACACCAAATGAATATCAGCCATTCAAATCCTACAAAAATTAATAACATCAAATTCATTTACTACATCAGCCGTTTGTTTCTATAATGAAATTCAATTCCAACATTCATTCAACGAAGAACACAGCCCATCATTTCCTCTGACTATTACTTTTCTCTTGTATCGTATTTCGTAAGAGGGGAAAAAGTCATGGATCGCACGAGGTTAAGAGAAGTACGTTGTCAAGAGTTATCGAATCCTTGGCAAGGGCCCTCTATGCAGGGCGATACCATCGCCACTGTATAGGAATAAAGGAGACAATAAAAGAATAGAGAAGGACGAAGGAAAAGGATCTGGAAGCAGAGGGCGCTTAATCACAGCGGAAAAGGAGTTAATTAACGTTATCATCCCGAAGTGCTATCAAGCGGGCAGTCTTTCCTTTTCTGTGGAGAAGTCGATCTTCTTTGAGGGGAGGCCAACTCGATAGAGCTGTCTCTCCGGTCAAATATGATTAAAGGCCGCCCATAGCCGAGAACTCGCCGATTAGAACGGAGGAGTCCTTGCGCAGATATCTATCGTTCGACGAAGAGACTCTCTCGTTCTTCGACGCTATACACTTTGACCTCTCTTGAGATCACAGCCTCTGCTCTGTCATGAGTCGAGTAGCGTGTGTTATCAGCTGCTGCAACACGAACCCTCGCCGCTCACCGAGAGATAAGAGTGAAAGTTTCACAGCGAACTTTCTCCTCGAGCCGCGCGCGTCTGCCGAAACCGTGTATCCACTATGAACACCATTAATCCACGATGGCCATTGTGTGCATTGACTAGTGGGTGCTCTTCATCACGAAATGATCACAATCTTCGTTGTTTTATTCGCATCAGCATATTCGACTATAGGCATCGACAAATTTCGAGTATATTCGTCAGGGAATATGATGACTTGATGCGGGATATTATAAATAATTGAAAGAGTCAGTTGATGAAATAGCCGAATAAAATACGTATTAAATGAATCGTACTTTACAGTCGCATATTCATGTCAACCTTTTCATAAGATTTATATTTGTGTTGCAATTATTTCTTACAGAATCTACCAACAAATTACCTCATGTAATACCTTCATTTTGAGCAGATCTCTTAAGAGACCATATTATGCAAATATAAATAATGCTTGGTTATCATAGCGCCGCATTCCCTACGCGTTTCTCTTCGATAGAAAGATCAGTTTGTGTATGTGAGGCTTGTTGATATAGAGAGCATTCGAGATTGTCGTGATATTAAATTTGCTAATGAAGAGCTTGCTTGAGACAGTTCTCGCCGGCAATTTTGCAGGATTGTAGAGTGACACTGCGAGGCGGTGCGAGGAGACGTGTGTTTGCAGAGACAATCCAGGTGCGCATTTCATTTCCGAGAGGCCCGCCTGCCCCTTTGACGTTTCAGACGTATTTTGCATTGCAATCTGGCACACAGGCGAGCGTCAGCCAGTGTTACAACATGCTGCGCATTGCAGCAATGACGTGCATTTTCTGCTCGCGTTCCCTGCATCATCAAGACTTCCGTGTTCTATGCGCCACGCTACCAGCCTGGAATTGCCTGAACTAGCATAAGTAATTATATTGACTCCCATGAAGTCATTAACATTTTGTTCCTCGTGTTGAGATCCTGGTGTAACCCGCTGATCTTGGAATCCTTTGTTCTTCACATTTCGGATATGATTTAATTAATTTCCCTTGCAAATATAAGAAACTAGTGAATAACAAGCGGTGTTTTTTCCAGTAAATCATAGAGTGGGTATGTAAAAAACTGAATATAAATTAAAGCATACAAAAACCTGAGCTGAAAGATGCGACTCACATGAGAAACTCTTTTTAAATTTAGTAAGCAAATTTTCAAAGTAATATGTAAACTTTTCAGGACTGTCCTGGTCTTTGAATCTCGGACCATGCGAATCCTGAGCTAACAAGCAGAGACGTTGGAAGTCGCAATTGGATCCGGAATCAAGATTCGAGTTAAGTGGCAGAGGAAAGTCCGACAAGCACTGAGAAAATCAACGGTGGCGGTCGAAGGAAGCCGACGAAGGCCTGTGATGATCTGAAGTAGTTTCTGGAAGTCTGCTAAAGCTTCGCGTGGCCTCGAATTGCCGCGAATGTCTTACATCTCGAATCGCATGTATTAGTCGAGAAGTTCGTTACAACACTTTGCTGCTAATAAGCCAACTTTCAAACACGCCGGCACATTGCGAGCCTCCTGAGCTTTCATTTGCCCGGCAACGAGTTCATTAAACCTCCGGCGAAATACTCCGATTCTGAGTGGAATAGTAAGTCGTTCGGGATTCGCGCAAGTAACGAAGAGTCGCTTGTATTTAAAGGAGCACAAAAGTTAGAGTTAGAGAGCGAGTGGAGTTGCAGTTCCAGAACTCGGAATGTCTAGGATGCCGCGTGGGAATGCAACCTTTATACGCGCTTTTACATCAGCCGATTAACTTGAAATCTTTAACGCTATTTGGAAAACTCATACAACTTATAATTAATTATAATTTTTATATGATTTCGTAGCGACACATATATACAATAGAAATATAAACATTGTGAATGGAAACAAATACAGAAAACAAATCCCTCGGAATTGAGTGGGTTTATCGACTTACTATTAAAAGCCTGTTGTATTTTATCAAGTGACAATATTGCAGTACCACTAAGCATACAAAAATTTGAAGTGCGCCTGAAAAAGTCTGGTTCTCTTCTACGATTTATGAACGAAAGACCAGTTAGCAGTTTCCAGATGTTCACAAATCAGTATTTTGCCAATTGTCAGTCGTCGGCCGTGCACGTCCATCCGAAACGCGAACAATGATTCTATCTGCGAACTCGCAGCCGTTAGTTACACGGTAAAGCCGCTCACAGCCGACGGAGACAATAACAATGGAGTCGAAACGTAAATACTCGACGCGCTGGAATCGGCGGGCTGCTAAAATATTAAATAACTCGGAGCACCAGCCGCAAGCCGGAAATCGCATCGGCGGCGAAGTTCTCGAGCAATTCATGACACTTTCGCCCATTACACCCCTTCCGGCGGGCGAACTATTCCACACAGAGGAGCCTCCGCAATTCCGTCCCCGCGCGCGCGCGCACTTTAAAACTTAAGCAATTTTCAGAGGGCCACGCGGTTACCATCTGGGCGACAATAAATAGCGAAAGTCCAGCAGAACAGCAATAAGAAACGAGAAATACGACAGTGCCCCCTGTTTCACTTGATCTAATCTGCCCAGTTGTAATCTTCGTGGTAAGATGATGATAGTAAGATGGTCTTCGGCGAACCAGAATCTACAGAATTTCGGAAATTACTTATGTTACATTGTAAACGTTCATTATCGATTATGATGTGATATTGCAAATGTATATCTTCTACAAAATAAAGCCTTGGAAAACTTGATGGCTTCGATGCAATTAGATTGTAGAAAAAGGGATGGATTATTTATCGAATTTTATTGCTATCTTTATTTTATAGTAACTATTCTTACAAGAGTTGTGATTTTTGTCTTTCCACGTTTCAACTACCCAACTCTCTTTTTTCTTACTCCACAATATTTTGTTAAAAGATTCAGTAAGTAAACGGTGACAGTAACATTTCTACGTTTATCACGTCTTCCGCGCAATGCAAACAGGAAGTGGAAAATTATTTTCTATTAATAAACATTCAATGACACGTGGCAATTATACTGGCGGAGTTTCGCTTTCACATCTGGCGAAAAACAAGTCTCACTGGCAACGAGAGAAACGCGCCAGGCCGTGCGTATGTAATAAGCGATTAATATCGAGTTGTGTTGATGCGATTCGCCGGAAATTTAATGCGATTCTCGCGGAAGCGAGCGGGCGAGCTCGCCGTTATTGAATCATTCGATCCACGTCAGTCGTACATTGAATCAGTGTCCATCACGGCACGCGTATTTAATGCTGCCAGCTGTTAATAGTCCTGCAATCTCTCTCACTCTCTCTCACTCTCTCAATCAACCAACGTGCAATGCATTACAAGCACGCCATGTCAACACGTGCCGTGGCTGTGATTTCATACTTCGCCTGATTTTCTATGCGAACCCTGCACCGCGTCCGATGTGAGTGAATAAGGGCCGACGTAAACAGCCTTGTCTCGCCTGATGCCGCTTGACTGCTCACTCTCGCTTATTATATCTTATAAATTCGAATCTAGTTCGAAATGTATAAGTCATAGTAAATATTGTGGACGCTATTATTAGCCTCCACCCTCTGGAAAATATGATGCAATTCTTTCTATTGGATACCTATAAAATATTCAAATCGAGGAAAATGGATATATGATCAACCTCAGTCTGTTAACAGTTTAATATAATGAATTATTCATTCGGCGTACTTTCAAATTCATAAAACGTAGATAATAGTAAGCAATAGTTAACTTCGACCCAGCTGAAGTTGTAATCTAATTTTCTGTATAGAAAATTGATAGAATGGATCTGCTGTTAATAGACTACAATCGAATATGTCTCGACCCACTTCGCCTGAGTTGAACGAGTCAGGAATTGGAAATATCGAAATATCCACTTTTGCAATTAGTACTGAACACTCATGTATGCATTAAATTTATTAGCATTGATTGTGCAATATGTAGATGTGGCTGTGAGTGGATCGTACTGCTATGGAATAAATCTAACAAACTGATGATACTGTATAATTCATCTCTTGCCTTGGAGCATGCATGCATATGTAGCACATATGTCAGCTATCTCGACCGGCCGACTTGCTGACAATTGCATTGATGTCGTGACATTCGTCGGTGCGCCATCGCTATCTCAGGCTTACAATTAGACCTGTCAATGGAACGCTTGACCCGGTCACTTACATAGCCTGTTCTGCATTGGAAAGATATGTCACTATTCCTGTCACTACAACAATTAAGCTTTCATTTGTCATTAACATAAATTAGCGATTCTCGAGTGTGGAAAGTGTAGTGAAATTATGTCAAATCAATAACAAAAATGTTTAAACTTTTACCGTAGTTCGAATTATTATCGTATTGTAATAGCCTTTTAAAAGTTTCCTTTGTATTTTAAGGGGCTTTCCACTAGTTTTCGCTACAACAGTAAGAAAAATCGTATGGAATTCTCATTTCCGTGTGCCCTAAAGGATCCGGCGGGATGGAAGAGTTGAGAGGGGTGATGCGAGGAAATTTGCAGGCGCTTCGTACGCCAGCGATTCTTCAGTCTTCAGAGCCGAACCATTTCGCCAGAGCGGATGAAGCGTGAAACATCTTCCTTCCCGCGGGTTATCCAACAGGCTTCCTTACCTGGCGCGAGGGGAGAAAATATCGCCGAGACATGGCCTATGAAATATTTCGGGCCGCCCCGATTAATCGTGGCTTCAACCCGCTCGTGCAGAAGTAATCGTCTTATGGTCACGAAATAATTCATTTCAGCCAACCACCTCACCGCTTCAGCGAACGGCTATTCCTTCGGGAACCAGTTTGCATAGTTCTGCTAATAAGATTCTAGCTACGATCTCTGAAGCTCTTAACATTGACAATAGAATGTTACATGACAATTCATCGTGTTAATTCCTACTAAAATTTCGTTATGTTTATATACTTTAATCGACTGATAATCTGTAAAAAAGACTGTGGTGGAAATAGCATTTTTGCGGATAAATTTCTTATAAAGAGGTATTTTTTAATTTATCACTATTTTGAGTTGTAGGTATATTTGACTTCTCAAGCTAACTTTGAAACCCTTTGTATGTAAACAAACCAAGGGAATGGGATGGAATAGTTTGAGCATGCTGGTACATACTACGCGGAACGTATTTCCCAACCCTTTTCGTGGGGAACAGAACGGTCGGGTCGTCCTGGCGCGCAAGGACGATCGAGTCACGAAAGCAGAGAAAAAATTCTGTGCACTACGTTGGCAGTGGTGGAATCGTCACCCAAGGGAGCAAGAAGATGCCAGGCTGAATGTGTATGGGTGGGCGCGTCGTGCGGAAGGAAATCGGAATAGCAGTCGCTCGAGTGCTCCCGAAATTTACTCGGCGCTGGCACATCCGTGGAATACAAAAGCATGTCACGAAGGAAGCCATGATGGCTTGGTATCGCGTATCGGGCGATTTGATCGGGCCCGCGGCTCGAAAACAAGGAGCACTAGAAAGCCCTGCGCACTAACGATCACGAGCAGACACAAGTACAGGGTGTCTCGTAAATGGGATGCGATATTAAAACTTCACTCCTTTTACTAATGTTTAAATATGTTAACCAAATTCTTGTTCAACCTGGCATTTTCTTTCTGTAATAGTAATAATATAAAATGAATAATGGAACTAGAAGTTGCTGAATGGATGTATTAATAATAGGAAATATTCATTCAATTAAATATAATCTTTGCAGCTTCTAAATCCATAGAAACTCCTAACTGAGTCTCCTAAATTCTTCATAAACCATAAGATATTAAAGAACACGACTTTCGTTAAGCTCAAACATCCGTATAATGAATTTTCACCGGAAGAACTAGCAGACTTTTTCAATTCATGTAGCAAAGGATAGAGCTTTCTGAACAAGGGTCTTATAATTTCACAAAGGCGATCGAGGGATTACACGGTGTGTTCGAAACACCCTGTACATAAGATAGTAGAGGGTGCTGTTGTTCGGGAGCAATAATCCGGCAAGCCTTTCGAAAGTCTCTCGAAGGGATCGCTGTGCATTTCTAAGCCCCTGCGGCCCGGAATCGCGTCGCTAGCGGTACGCCATCTTTTACGAGCTCCAGTTCACCAAGATTGACGAAAGCAGCTCTCTGTCTCTTCTCCCAGCACAGTGGAATAATAAAAAAGGAAAGAACGAACCTATTCGTCCTCTACGTATACGCCAACTGGCAATAATGTGGAACTTTACATGCACCCCGACGTCTCCCGGAAGACAGCGAGAGGGCTTCCTTTCGTTCCTCGACAATCTAGTTTATACACGTGTAACGAGCTCCTGGAGCGACGTGTCGGTCGCTGTAAACTGCTCCTTATCGGCAGCTCTTTTTTATACAGACTGTATAGCTTGATGTGTTATTGATTTAGGATTTAAACCAATCATTCTTGTGATTCAGATTAATATTTTTCAAGAAAGGAGTTAGCACTATGCATCTATTTTTGTCACTTTTTGCAAGGTAGCGATTTTAAGAAAATGAGTTTCTTTATACTTTCCTTCAATATATTGATGGCAATAATTAAAAAACCAAATTATACTGTTTCGCATTTCACTTTCAAGAATCGTTGGATTAACATCAAGTCAATAACTCGCGAAAGTATTCACCGTGTATATACGAGTATGCCGCTCAGTTAAAAGGTGTTGCTGTGCATCTAAACTGTTCATCCGGCTCGTCTCATCTTCCGTAGGCAAACTTAGTTTCAGGTGTATTAAACTTTCGCTGTCGCGACGCGCGTGCGAGCTTCCTCCACTATGGACGCCGCTATCCCGAGGGAGCGCTTGGACGGTTTAAAAAAGCAGAAGAGTCTGGACAGCAAGGGCGTATAATAGCGTGAATAATAGCGTTAATGCAACTGCTGAAAGTTCGGAAGTTAAAAAAACACTCGGTAATAACGTTAGCAGTTTTGTTTCCTGAGTGTTCTCGCCATACACGCTAAACATCGGCGTGAATATTTCAGTGGCTCGATTTAAGCGGCGAACTCTCGCCGGCTTTGCTTCGAGGTATACATTACGCAACTATGTAGATAGCATAATCTATGCTTCATTGGTTTATGCATACTGGAGAAGTCAAATTACTGATCTTAAATCAAACGCAATCTCCAACATGAACTACCATATCTTCTCGGATTATACTATCCAATGAATGATTTTCATTAATAATCCTGTGATATACTTAACCATTTTACCACTTTAAGTAAATAATGAACAGTACAAGAGTTACAAATCCACAAGCTATACAGTCAAAGTTAATAAAATTAACAAACTCTTTTATAAGTACGTCAATAGAAGTTAATGTTACTATATCTCTCAGAGAATCAATATTACTGTTCAATATTTATTAATAACACCAACAATCACTTTTCATAAACCATTAAACAAACCGTTGAATTGCATTCATGAAAGTCATTGTTCGGGTCAATAAAACCAAGTGAGGAATCCAAGTATCGGTGTACGCGTAAGCCAGCGATCGGCGACTTCGAGTTGAGGTCGATCGAGGTTGGCGGTACAGTGCAGCTGTAATATCAAGCTCGACCGTAATGGATCGACATCTCGCGCACGGAATAAAGATGACGGCAGGCGTGCAGGCCGAACAGGGAGCAGATGACACGTATTACAATAATGGCAGGCGGACGTGGGTGAGAGGATAGCGGAGCTGTCGGGGACGTAACAGAATGCCTCTGAATCTGCAGTAAGTGTCCACCTGCAGGAGTTGGAGGGTGCACAGGACACAAATGGAATGGACCACGGAATGGTTAGTTAGCTGGCGTGAACGGCCTCCGCTGCCGCAGATGGTGCAATCTCAACTTAACGTGCTTCGGACAAAGTGCGATGTCGTTCGATGCAAGGTCGACTGACATTATATGGATTATGGATACGACCAGCTTCATGTACATGCGTGTCACAGAAGTGGAAGCGCTTTACATCCTAGCAGTTACTATTGTTACATATATGTCACTCTATCTTTGAAATGTTTATACAGAATAATTTAACTCTAGAACTTTTTCAAATGAGTGGAAAAATTGATAAATGGTAGATACTTGACTTTACTAATGTTAGAGAAATCGTATCGATAAGATGTTAATTCTATACCAAGGAGTGAGAACACTTTCAAAAGCAGTCGTCGACAAAAACTAACTCTTTCCATAATGCTGAGCCATGCATTAGTATATGAAGGGTTCCAGCGATACAGGCGTGTAAATCACGGGAGCGGCGGTGGCGGTGGAGGCTGGTGCAGTAAAACGAAAAAGGTCCCCGTAGAGGTCGGTGCTATATATGTATATATGTATGTATATATCGATCTCACCGGATCCGAATCAGGCGTAAGTGGGCAGTTTATCATTGTTGCGCCGTTTCCCATTTGCGCCCGGGCACAAGTAATACGGGCATAATATCTCACACGTGTAATATATTCTACCTGACTGCGATATATTTCCCGACAGAATATCAAAGTTCGCGAACAGAGCGTCGAGATGGTGGAGAGGATGTCGGGTGACGGAGAGGGGCAGTCGAGAGGGCGAGTAGTGGCTGGAAAAGGATGCTGGGAAAGTTCGAAGCCCAATAGAAAGAGGCGAAGAGGCGCGGGAGAGTGCTTCACTGCATCATATCGACTGGGAGTATCAGTTTCGAAGCCTTCCCTCTCAAAAGTCCGCTTGCCTTCTAGTGTAAAGCAAGTGAGGGCTTCAATCTATGCAGTTGGTCTACTTCGTAACATACGCAGCCACTTTCCTTCTGAATGCTCTCCTCAATGGATACTCTATGTATAACGAGCAATCTTACAAAAGATCTTGACCCCTTCAACACGATGATTGGATACAATTATTTTTGATTATGTAGATAAATTTTAACTATGTATTTTTACGACTGTCAGGGTGAAGTATCATTTATATAGATATGTTGTGAAATTTATTGAATATATTTGTACGATATAGTTTGAGCTCAGCGATAAATAATAGTAAGATGTATTCAAGTAGTAATGTTTGTCTAATTATGTCATAATAAAAAGGGGCTTTCGACAAGTACTTCGACTGCCAAAGCCATTCCTTCGGATCTCGAGTCAAAGAGGTTCGTTGCGAACTGTAATTTCTTTGAAGTTTATTGAAGAAGGAAAAGTAGGTCAACGATTCTATCGGATCCAATACTAACTGCGTTAAATTGGGTTCCAACATTCACAAAACTTAAAAGTGAAAATCCATGCTCTCTGTGGGGGTTTCGTAATATCTTGCAATTAAAATCTAATAAATTAATTTTCAAGCAGAAACGTGGACGATTTCCTATTGAGTATTCGATTACTCTGAAACCACTAAACGTTAAAGGAATAAAAATGCACAATCCTGAAAATGGAAAAAATGCAAAAGTGAAAAAAACAATAACGCAGGATTTCGAGTCAAGGATGGTTTGAATTTCCACTCTCGAAAGCTGATACATAACTGCATGCTATTGTATTTGGCGTCGGTTGTTCTTGCTTCGATATGACAGGGCCGTTGCAGGAAGATTCGAAAGTGCAAGGAAGACGATCCGCTGATGCAACGAGAGTACTAGCACGCCGCGTCGGATAGTATTAGCGTATCAGTTTCGAAATCGAGTTCAAGTTTGCGAGCTTGAACTTATATGCTCGATAGAGATACGTGGAACGGTATTCCGCTACGTGTGCAACCTATTACGATATTATTAAGCGGGAGATTCTTCGAAAGATTTCCTATCTATTCTCTGACAATGGATACAAAGTTTAACCGGGGAATTAATGTGCATGGAGTTTCGGATTTCGTCGAATTCTGCTACGTACGATCAGTCTGTTGTGAAATTCCCTTTAACAATGCAGTATCCCATGGCTTTTATCAAAAATTGCACTTGTAAATAAAATTAAAACACCAACACGTTTACTCTGTTTCAAATTGTTGCTATTGTGAAATTTCTGGCAAATAAAGTTCAGATTTTTTTTCATATATAATAGAAGATAATCTTAATAGAGGATATTTGTATTTCTTGGTAATAAAGACGCAAAATTACATGAGTGACGAAGCTCCCGGAATGTTAATAAAAGTAAAATGTTGTTAATGTTTTAAAGTTACTCTACTTTATAGAAACTTCACAGGCGTCCCGACTGATCTCACTTAAATCAGATACCATCGCCGTTCCTGAAGATATATACAGAACCGAGAGAAGTTCCGCGATATCGGCCATGAAAACAGATATTGGCGGAACTCGTTCCTTTTAAAGTTCACCGACTTAATGACGGAAGTTCAAGGAAAGCAATATCCCAGGAGCGGCGAGCCAATTCGGTTTATTTAACGGTGGTATCGAAAGCAGGCCGTGAGAGCTAACTGACCGGTCATTTATCCTTGTGGGAAATAGAAGAAACATCCTATTGCCTCGTAAGCTCTATTATTAAGCCCCTGAAGAATTTCTGAGTGCTACTCTTTCTCTAAAGCCTCTAACAATGACAGGTAGGAATTCCTTCGCTCCCACTTATTAGTGGATTACTACTTCGCTTTAAACTATTTCGATCTAAATGACTGTTCCGCAGTAAACATAATATCATAAGTAGAAAATTTACCAATACGAATTTATAATACTTGTAAACCTCGACGCTGAATTGTATAATATTTAAATTTAATAACCCCATTTCACTTTCGTATTTATTGGCACTGCATTGTTATGCTACTGATTTGTGTATAACAGAACGAATATGAGTTATTTGAGCGCGCGTGGAACGAAAAGTCGATGTGTATTATTGAAATTCCTCATGTTTCCTGTCAATCATATTAAACATGCCACGATTTCATCACGTGAGGTTTCGACTTTTTATATCGGCTTGTAAATTCCAATTCTGAAAATATCAGTAGCCCATTAATGACGCGTGATGTTAGTGCCAGTTGCTCGCTTTTTCCGCGAGATGTTTGTTAATTCAATTAGCCGAGTGTCCGGCAACCAATTTTATAAACTGAGTGGGAGTGCTATCAATTTTATAAACACGCCCGGGCTTCATTGTCACTGGAAAATTCATTCCTTGCCGCAGCTGACATAATCTGGACAGTGTTCGTTCAATATTTGCGAAGGCTCGTCGAATATCTCGTTCCCGGGACGCTCTGGCGATTGCGTTGCTCGCCGCTTTTCAGAGCCAGCTTTAATTTCGCTTATATTAAATTGAGGATCCGCCCGGCCAACCGAACTGGCTACTCCTTTTCAGTGGGATAGTGCGAGAACTCCCTGCCCCTATTAATACTATATCACTTGTCTGCAAAATTCATTTTGATTTGCTCGTTCAAATTAATATTATAATCTTCCACAATTAATCATAACATAATAATCCTATAATACGACCCTCAAACATTTCCCCTCTCATTTCTAATGCCTTCCTAATTAATCGCTTCTAATTCATTGCTTGCCTTATTAAACGCATAGTTCAAGGTATGTAGAAAGTTCTTGTTCAAAAATTCGAACTATTAGCCGTATTGTAATAAAGCTGGGAATGTCATTGGAAGGGAATGCAAGCGGTGGCGTTAAGAGGGAGGATCGGCCGGGGCGTGGGTCCCCTTGAATTATCGATAGCGCACGTGCACCGAAAAGTTCGCTCACCGAGGGAAGGAAACGGCACGACGTGCATAAGTATCTCCGAGTTTTCCATGCGAATACGTCGAATGACCATTAGGATGGCCCGGCAATATCGGGGCTCCGCTGACGCGGCAGAACGAGTCCGCCACCCTTTCCGTCCCACCACCACGAGATTCTTACTCTCGGTGCTTTTACACCACTAGTTCGACCTTTTACTCTCCCGCCACTCGTTACTGTTCAATATGTCCTCGCAATTCCCCATCCAAATGTAACCTATGTGCTTGGCAACTCTTCAGAGAAAAGGTACTTGATGCCTTGAATTACTTCACTAGTGTCACATAAACAACCAAGCATAAAGTAGTAAAAGATACTTTTATGTTACATGTGTGAATTAATAATGAATAAAATATTACAAACGTATTTTCACTGTTTCATTATAGTGTTTTTTGGCAAGAAAGATGTTTCCCTCTACAACGAACCTAGCTATTTTTTCGCGCCGATTTTTTACCATTTACTTCAGGCCGCATGACGTTAGTTTGCATTGGCACTGAACTACCTGGAGAGGAATTCTGTCCATGCTTGGGCATCGTTCCAGTCCGTGCAGACTCGAAACAGAGGTTCTTGCTTAATATATGACTCCACGATACTATTCTCGCCTGTACAGAATAATTCTCCTCGGTTGTTCCCACGAATTATACCATACGGCTCTCGTGTAAAGTTTAGCCCAAATAATTTCGAAACAAATATATAAAATAAATATAACAATAATTATTGAAAGTTGATTCTTATAAATTAACTCTTCGATTACCACGCAGGAATACCTTAAGTCCACATTAAGCAATTGCAATTAACATTTTCTATCATGCATTGCTCTAAATTCTTGAAAGATATCAAATAAATTAACTAAACTCGAATTTAGTCAACTCCAAGTTATTACTTGAAAATCGAACACGTAAACTCGAGCGATCGGAATGTTAGACAATAAATCAGACAATTGGTGTTCAAAGTTGAAACTCGCTTGATCACAAGTAGAATCCGAATAGTTATGCGATCCTCATCCAAAGTATTCAAAGAGGAAGATTCATGACTTTGGTTTCTTACGCGGGTATACGGTTTAATCTGCGAAATCCACATTGGTTTCGATGCAGTAGCATTTAAGACGAAAAATAGAGATGCTGTGGTCGTTCCGTATGATTTCCCCAGTCGACCGACGGTCGACTGATATTTTTCCCCACAGCCGTGTGTACATCCAGAGAAGGCTTTTTCGCCGGGTGCTCTTTCAGGGGCTTTGACAGAGGCGTGCTGGAAAGGCAGTCTTTTTCATGGAAGCGTATGCCGGCCTACGTGTGTATTCGTCGCCGTTGCACTGTTTGGAACAACGTGCAATCGATTCGACACGAGCCGAGCATCCCGCGGTGGTTTTTGCGCCCACCCGAAATTGCCAATTTTGAAGTGGTCGCCGCCAGATATATATTTTCATTCCAGATCGTGGCGGATGTAATTCCCAGCGATGTATGTACCTTTCAGTCGCGTGGTTTCGATTGGATTGCCTCTAATTAAATGATTTAACGTCCACGAGAAGACGCATTTTTTGTGCGTTTAGTCTTTCCCTGAATCAAGTGTTTTTTGGTAAGAAAATCAAACTAAATTGTTTTCAAATTGTAAATCTTGAATTCTAAAAATATAGAATCCAGAAATACCACGTTTTTATATAATATACTTGCTCCTACCGCTAAAAGGAATATTTGTGGGATTGAAAAAGTAGTATTCTTCGACTCTGGCTTCCTCTCTGATTGCATCCTTCAGGAACGCGTTTAATCTCTCATTGAGGGCAGCCCGCAGTCTTTTTCCATAAAAATGCCTCTCCGTGCCAGTCTAAATGGTATTCGCGGCGTGATAAAGGAAGAGGAAGAGGGAGAACGTCCTTTCTTGGGCAGAACACTTGATTAATCTTGGAGGAAAGCATCCGAGAGAATGACCCATTTAAGGAGCAGTTACAACCAGTCCACTGAATGCCCGAATGGCTGGCGGAAATTTTTTTCGCCATTCTTTTGTGACACCTAGCCTCATTATTCCCGGCGGCGGTGACGGCGGCGGTGCTGCTAGTAGAATTTCGATGGTACCGAAAGAAAGCGTCCGGATTCCCGGCGCCATCAGAGGGCGCCGGCTGCGGTTGGGAATTAAACTTTTCGTTTGGAGACAATGAGCCAGCAGTCCGGGCCATTCTGCCTTCCCCCGGCAGCGCGTACCTGAAAGGGCTATGGGGAACAATGCTCTGGCAATATCTGTTGCGGGAAGACAAAATGGCAAGGACCAAAAAGGGATGCTGCAACGCACGCGGTCGTCGGGGGAGCGGAGCATGGAAGTGGCGAACTGACATTAATGTTGCCGTCTGCTCTCATATTTCTGCACAACAACAGCCCGTTTTACATACACCCGTTACACATATAAACGAGCCCGCTACCCCCTTGCCCGGCTATCTCGTAGCTCCGCCTATCGAGATGAAACCACCCCCCGTGAAAACGCCAAATCTCCCTTTTTGCCCTCTGATAAAGGGGACATCGAGACTGTCAGACCTCCCAGAATAATTAGAATTCCTTTCCCTTAATTTCAGATTCGAGAATTAGCAAAGTCCTTTAATAACCTAGAACCACCGAAACTGATTTCATATATTCGTGTTCTATGATTGTCAACGTAAAGAGATATCGATAAAAAAATGGCATATGATTCCGATAAATTCGAAAGATAAATCTGTAATTCAAAGGGTTTGATTGCGCTAGTGTTAAACCACGTTGAGCTGTTAAATGAGTAAGTACTACTGAGTCAATGAATTAAAGTAATGGCGCGCAGTGATCAGTAATTACAAATTTGCGTGATGTTTCGCAATTGGAATATCTTCAGCGTTCCCAATGTTCACTGAAGCAGGCATACTGAAGCTCTCCGGCTGATCGACCCAGGCTCGGATCAATTAGGCGTGATCATCAGAGTGGTTTGAAAGGGAATCCTTTCGGCATTCAGGCTCAACTGATACTGGGATATCCAAGCACAGGGAAACACACAGACAAACAAACACAGGGGAAGCCTAATCAAAAGGTGAAATCGAAAGGGATGGCGCGCCGGCTAATGGAAGCCGCGGCGCGATTTTATCAGGTGCAACTAACAAAGATTGAACGAGCTGCGAAACACAGCTGGATCTTAGCCGATAACGGCCTAAAAGCTGTACGAGCTGATTTTCAATTACTTCAATTCCAACTAACCCTAACTGGTAAGGCAAGCCGGTATTGTTTGCAGAGAGCTCACCTAACCCAGGATTCACCCTGGTTACTGAGAACTGAGAGCTGCTCGAAGCTAATTCAGCGCGAATCACAGTTAATTCTATCGCCACCGCATTTGCAAATGGACCCAGCATCCTGAAACTGCAATAACTCGAGATCCACTAATTAGTTGCGGGTTTTACCGACAATGCATAATGACATTCTATTTGAGACGCTTTTCGAAGACGATGCAGAATAGTGTATGCAGATTCCTCACGCGCTGAATCACCGGGATCAAAAACCACAAAGAGACAAATGCAAAGTCTTTGAATGAGAGTGTATGTCAAAAGCAGCGCGTGTATTGCGAGTTGCTAAGACAAGACAAACTGTTTCAAAGGGGTTAAGTTAAGATAAAACAATAGTCTTCTGTATAATATTGATGTTGTGCTCAAATGTCTAACAGTTATAACTCTTTTAATTTAAATCAGTCAGTCAAAGGGTAGGTGATTTTAAATTAATTACTTACAGACAGTTTTAGAATTGTTAAAATATTATAAGTTCGATTGAAATTATTAATATATTATTTGTTTGAGACACCGTTCTTTTAAGCTTGATTACATCCCAGTGACAATTTCATATACTTTCTAAAACGAGCTCCGATATAAAATGAAATAAATAAACTCAGACATAAGAGCTGCTAGCAAAGGTATACGGAGCAGTGGAGCAACTTTCATTGCAACATTCTTCACAGACTAACTTCCCAGATAAAGCACGGACATTGTTGGACATTTCTCAGGGAGCAGTTTAACGCGGAGGACGATTGGTGGTCTCCTCTTAGGACATACGGCCGCCGGCTAACGCTGGAGAACAGAACGTCCTGTGGGAAATGTCGAAAAACGACCTGACGCTCCTCGAGATCCGTCCGAAAGAATACAAAAGTAGAGGCTGCCCCAGATTCCTCGTAATACAGTACGCGACATCAATTCACCGGCATATACGTACATATAAACCGACACTTCGAGTATCTCTTAGAACTTTCGCATTTGCCATCTTCAAGAGGATATCGACTTTTCAAATTCATGCCCTGCTTCCTTAATCGTTTTGAATTGATATTTATCGCTGTTCTTTTTTAAGAAAAATATAGTCCACTTTGCTGAAATAAGGAAATTGCACTCTGCTTTATGCAGTGGAGCGTCATCAATTTTCGAGATAAAGAGACTCTCTTTGTCTTAATATTAGATTTAAGAAACAATCAAAATGACTGCAATGATATTTCCTTGCAAGTGCTAATTTTTCAGAGATTTTATTTCCTAATATTTCTCCTGACTCTTATTGTAATGCATACATGATTATGTTTCGGCATTTCTATTCCCCTTTCTTGTTCTGAAATTATGTTTTAGAAATAATAATAGTAGTTCTAGCATTGATTATCATCGAATTTTCTTTAATAATCATGATATTTGATTGTGCGATAATTGCTAATCATTGGGGCGATGATCAGTGCCGAGAGAGTGAATAACACGGAATTCACTGAGGAATTGTATAAGAATGAAAGCACAATACAGTGAGTACAAAAGGTACCCATACGTTCTTCTAGCAACTGCGCCGGTAGTACAAAGGTAGAGAATGCTAGCGGCTAACGAGCAAAGGAGAAATGCGACGCAGCCAGGTGCCATATCGCTTGTTCTAATATTCGTGTACTTTTCGGGATTGCCGGCAGCGGATCGGCCGTAAGTCAGGCCTAAGCCTAACAGTGTGTTGAACATAGGACCACCAAAACAGGCAGCGTATCCCATTCGTGGAAATCCTTTGCGTGCTATGGTGATGTTTGATATTAAGTCTGAAATATGTTCCCACGGAATACCAATCAACTAATAACTTATACCGAGTAATATCATTTCATACTATCAAAGTCGAATGATCAATTATCAATTTGTCAATTATAATTGACAATTATCACTCAAATCGATTAATTGATAATTGATAATTAACAATTAATATTTAAAATCCATTTAGCACAGTAATTTTGAGAGGGTAGAAGATTTGAGATCTCCATGGCCTAAGGGAATACCGATTAACACAAATGTCTATAAAATGTCGGTTTAATTATTTTCATTATTCGATTTCATGTTCAACCACTAACCTCCGACGCTATTACCCCAGGCGAGGAACGTGATGCCGAGCATGGCGTCCGATATTTTGAATGCGTATCCCACAGTGGCTAGAGAAGCCATGACTTCACTGGCGAGAGTGTAGACCGTCAGCATGGCAGCCACGAAGCCGAAAAAGGCGAAGGCCTGCAATCAATTCGAGGCTTGCGGAATAACCCACCTTCACATAAAAGTCCCATTAACGCGCGAAATACTGTACACAGGTGTGCGAGTGGCGCCATAGAAAGAACTACCCACATTATGGAACTTCGGTGCACGATCCACCCGAGTCGTCAGGAATACATTGACGCCAATTAGGCAGCCAGCAGCAAGGAATATCCAAACTATCGGCAACGGGCCAAATTTCGTCCTCCAGACTGGAAAAGAACCATGCAACCGAATGGGACTCTTGCGCGCCCATACCGATTTCGACGCGATCGTTGCCAAGCATTAAAGTACGTTTCAGTGTCAACTAATGGCCTATGAAGTAGCGCCTCTGGGCTCTCATACGCCATTGTACTAGCTCGTTTCTGATACTCTCTTTTCAAGTTTAAGGCGATAACTAGGAAAAGCAATGGGTATTAGCCGGAAAAAGGTTCGCAGTGCTTTCAACTTTTATAGATTTTCCATGAGTTTCACTTGGTACTGAATTATTAAAATCTGTTGATTCATGTGATTTCGATATTTGAAAGTTCTACAACACAATGCAAGTATTCTGAAGAGTAAACATTATTTTCCGAATTCCTAGGCGTGTCAATTTTAATATATCTATAAATTTAATTTGAATGAATATCGTCATTGAATATTAATTGGAGTAAAAATAAACTGCGTATTAATATCAACGTTATTAAATCCTCGTTGCTAATTCATGTAGGTAAGAAGGGAAGTCGGGAGAATTAATATGACTAACCGTCTAATAAGAACAATGCGACTGTCGGTGCCACACACAGCTGGAAGCAATTTAGCAGCTTGGACCAGCCTTTCTTCTCGGCAGTCGGGTTCACAACGGGTATAAATAATTGCAGGAGCAGCATGACGGGAGAACGAATAAGCAAGATAAACTTGAATACCCAGCCTGCACCTCGCCAGTCTTCGCCACTTATGGGATTAATGTCGTAGAAGAATTGTGCAAAAAGCCCGCTTGGCCTCTTGCTGCCACCGTCTTCTCTTCCGTTGGATTCCACTGTCACCGTGCTGTTACGCACCTTTTCTCTCCCCAGCTGCGTCGCAATTGCAACATCTATGCGCACGAATTGCTATTACTTCTTATGTTACCATAATATTCCATTGTTTGTTTCATTAATATTTAAAGCGAACGAATCCTGTTGGGAAATACTACTGACTTATATATTCTGCAGTATCTTATAAGAATGTTTACTAAAAAGAAATTTGACAGAAAGATTTCAATGTTTTCAGAACCTATAACTAACAGCATTCTCTTTCTTACGCACTAATACAAAAAATAAATAATCCAGAACCTCTTACGCCATCAAAAACTACCGAAAGGCATCCATTAATTTCCAGTAACAGAATTATCAGGATCTAGGAAGGAGAACTCGAAGCTAAGAGAGTTAACCAATGGAGTTAAAGGGGCAGTGAGTTCATAAAGCACGGAGAAAATCGGCACATTGCAGGAGGCGAGCTCTTAGGGGATGCGAGTTAAAAATTCATGAAAACGAGTCGTTCGATTTGGAGTTAATGGAGTTGAGGATAGAACGATGGGGTCGAAGGTAGAAGAGCGAGAGGTAGCTGGGGAGGGAGGGTGATCAATGGTAGAGGGAACATTCGTACCAAGCTTGGCCTGCAAGCCAAAAGGACGACTCCTCACAGGAATCTTGGGAATGGCTGCCGTGTCCTCGTTGGCCAAGTAAGCGCGCAGGACATCCGGGTCCGAAACACTTGGGATCCTGTCTGCAAAAGTAAACGTAAGCAAGCGCACGCGGTAGATAGCTCAGGATCGATTGAGTGCAATGGCGTAGACAGTGCTTTGTCTTCACTCGGCATCAACGAAGGATTACTCTCAAAGTGCATTCCAGTCCCCTCAATAAGTGTACCACGTGTGAGCTGTCTTGCATATCGAGCGACACCGCCCGGCGCCGAATGTTGCGCCCGCGTAGGATATGCAAGCACGTACTGCTCGAACGGCATCCGATGCCATTTACTTCTTGCCCCGGCTGCTATCCGCTTCCTCGCCGGTACACGTTTTGGTGCAATGATTCGTACAAATCGTGTCCTCGTCTATGTAAACACCACTCGCGCCTCGAATATAAGCGCCGCAGTGGCTGCTTTCGGATGCAATTGCTTTGTTCGTAATGCAGCTCTCCTTTGCGTTTCAAAGGACTCTTCGTGTCCCAAAACCGGCTAAGGTTCATACAGCTTCTGTTTCAACTCTCGCTATTGAAGCTTGTAATTTACACTGTTTACGTACTAATGCGTGTGTGCGAAATTATGTTTACTCATCATTTTAAAGACCTGTGTAATGTAACTATACAGAACACAAAGCTCTTCAAAGAATTTTGTTTACACTACTATTGGAAGAATAAATAGTAGTTTTTAAAACGTACTTTTCAAAGTTTCCTCTCTACTATCTTGTATCTGCATCAGCACTACCGTGACGATAAATAGTACGTAGCACAGTAAAAAGCCTGTAATTAAAGTGTACCAATATTAAAAAGTAATATTATTACTTTCCCGGTGCACTATTAATTATCGTGCATGAAGAGGAGCGCGAAGGAAAAAACTCGCCCGGGCGCCAGGAAATTGAAGCTTTATAAATAAGCCAATTTAATAAAAAGTGAAATGTCGAGGTTGAGTTGACGTAGGGCGAGTTAAATGAAGCTTGTAGAAGAAGGTGGCGATTAAGATAAGGTACGTACTGCAAGCTTCCCAGAGATAAACCCTCTCGTCCCTGACGACGTAGGTGATCCAGCAGATCGAGGCCATATAGAAAAAGACGTCCCTGAGAAAAGGCTTGAGACGCACTCGGAAAGGCTTCACCACTGCTACCGAGCCTGCTATCACAGCCGAAACGAAGATCCCTGCGCCGATTAGTTCCGTGAACATAATTATTATGTCATCACCGCGCGCTACCAATGATGTGAAGATGTCAGGCGCTCCATTTCCGAAGGCCAAGATCGTCACACCAGCTATGCTATCCGACAGCCGCAACACCTCTGCTATCACTGCCAATGATGGGCAGAAGCTGAGACGAAGAGAAGTCAAATTTGAAATGTTGTTCTTAATATTTTCTTTTTCCTCCCTTTCATTATTTAATTTGATTAGCTTATTGTTAATACTTTGGGATTTCTTTATGGCAAGCTAATATTTGTCTGATACGAAACAATGATAAAATTAGTCTAAAGTGAATATCATTAAATATATTTAAACTTTCGTTAAGTCCTGTCATATAAATTGCAATGTATAGGAAGGCTCATCATTTTAAATGGAATCGGATGATCAGTAAAACGAATTGTCCACTCTTTTCCGGCAGGTTAAGCGCAAATGTCCAGGATCCTCTGGACCATGTCCATTCAAGGATACATTTCCGGCTGTATAACAGGATCGCCAGAACGAGCGACAGATTGCAAGCGCTTACGCTGCAGTTAAGTTACGAGCGGACCTCCGGATCGAATGCGATTCAGTCTGGGGGAATTATTACTGGCGGTACACTTCCATTTTTATTGGTAGCGAAAAGTGGCCGTCTACTACCGGGAAGCAGCCAGGAATCGTTGTTCTTAATAGCGGTTCATAAAGCTACCGAGTGGCGTAAAAAAACATTGAAACACGCCACGTATGGACTTATACGTTGATTACATGTAACCGACATTTAATTACATATAAGCGTTTTCCCGAGACTGAAACGGTTCATGATACATTTCTCACTCATTCCACCAACGTTATTACACCTTTTATATGCGATACTTTAATTGGCATCGTGTTCTGCAGAATTTGATCAGCTTGAATTTCCTAAAAGTTCGATTATAGAGTGAAAATTGTAATATTTAAGCGATGAAAGGATATTTCAGAACATTTACATAGATTTAAGGGAATTCAAGGATAAATATATATCTTAAACTCACAATGCGTCTGCCGTTGTTCCGAGTATGAGGAACAGGTATAAAAGCCAAAGGAGTAAAAGAGACAATGAGATCCCAAATTCCAGTGAATAATCGGAATCGAAATAGCAAAACATGATTTGTGTGTATTGAATGAAAGAGTCCGAATAACAGTCACTCGTGTTCAGCACCCAGTCGCATCGGTCGTCGGGCGATATTTGCCAGGCATAAGTGCAGTCTGTCTATACGTGTACATACAAATATTAATTTAATTTGCATTTACTTTGTCACTTTCACATTCTATTTAAACGACGTTGCTTTATTCAAGAGAAAGTAAAACAAGATTCAAAGTAATAGAGAATTCGGACTTTTAATTACAATCTAAATCATACCGGAATAATCAGAATGAGTTGAACTACGTTATTTCATTACTTTATTTATATTTCGGCTGATTCTATTCTAGTCGTTTCGGAATGGCCAGTCTTTAAGATTTCAGATCTAATTAGAATCCTTGCAAACACACTCAGAGAATGTAACTCTAATGCTGCATTTCTAGCATAATAGCCACTTGGAGGAACTTACTGGGCGCACTGGTAATCCTCCGAACCGAAGTGCAGCTGCTTGTTCTGCCATTCCTCTAAGTAGCTAAAGCACTGGAAGTGTTGGCCGCTTTAATATTCTTCAGTGATTAGGTTTCGACATTGCAGCACAACAAATCCAACCAACCTCTTTTCAAAGGAACGGATTGTGGAATATCGATCGGCGCGAATCATTCAGTTCAATACCTTTGAGATACCATATTTTTTCATTCGATAAATTCATGCACTCTCAATCCTCTATTTTTACGAGCAGTCATATTGAGTCGTCCGTTGGAAATGTGATTCAAGAACTTGAATCGAAACCTTCCAAAGCTGTGCACTGACATTCTGCTGTCACGTAACCAACAGAAATGAAAACTCAAAGAACGATCGCACAATCAACCGGCTCTGTTCCTATCTCTCTCTTTCACTCTGGCTGCTGACGAAAATGGGATAAAGTCCACGTGGGACCGAAAATTTAATTAAAAATATCGACGCCTCCGGGCGAACAAACATCTACATGCTAGCGCACATACATGCACATGTACATACATATACCACGGCGCTTCAGTTAGCATTACACTCGGCTGGGTTACGTATAATTAAACTTTCATCGGATATTTCTCTTTTGCTACTCGCCAAGTGATGCAAAGGTACACTTTTAATCTGATATATTTTAATTAAATCATAAGTATTACAGAAAGTCTATACAATTTCTATAATTATTGAAACAAATAAGCAGATTTCTTTGATAAATACTTTCATAAACTTCGATAAATTTATTATCCTATGAAAGGTCGATGGAAACTAAAGTGAAAATTACGAAATATATAGGGCGAGTGATTTGACAGTTTGAGCAGTATCAGCGACTTTAATCCACTTGAGTATCGCTTGTCAATGAAATAACAATTCAATACACCACCGGTTACTCCATCCGCTTTAATAAATCGCAATTCAGGAAGCCCGGCTAGTCGAAAGCGCAGGTTTTCGCCAAAATTTGTGGCCACTCATTTATTCCCCGAACGAGTGGCACGTTAGTGGTGGCTTGCTTTGTTCCGGTTTCCTGTTTTGCAGCTCGGCGGGCCTTGCATTCGTAATAATGCGCGCGCGCCGTCCTGATATAAGGCTGGAATATGCAAGAGCTTCTTTCTGCGACGTGAGATGCGCCGTCGTTGCCGTACAGCTCGCTCAAGCGATTTTGTCCACTTCCGAAAATAACTGCGGAAGCTGAAATTTCAAGTCGAAAATATGCAATATTCCGTTCAAAGTCGGAGGCTTGGAACCTCATAAAATTGACTACTTCCAGGGATGTTAAATTAAAATTAAAAGATTAGTGCCGGAGCAATAACTTTTAGATCAAAGTTGTAAAAGATTTCTGAAAGGTTCGAAGTTAATAAGAACACTCGGAATGGCTGCACATAAAACAGTTGGCCCGATGATTAAAGCCGATCGAACGTCAATTTAATGTAACAGGTGCTATTGATAGATGATGAAATTACAGCTCTTCTTTTTTACGGGCTTTATCTCAGGATATTAACACTTTCTTCACTCTATCGCCGAAGCCGTTCCTTCAAGGCCGCTCCTCTCAAATAACTGAGGTAGATATAAAAGCAACGTACTTCGTCTATCTGCCTTTCATTATGATCGAAATTGGTGGTAGAAAATTTAATTGAAGTATACACATAAAGTTTGAAGAGTATAAATGTGTAAGTATCAATAAATAATAAGGAATAATTGTGCAATGGTATGAGTTTATGCTGTATCAGACGTTAATATTGTTCTAGAAGTCAGTAAGTCTTTTTAAAAATCATTAAAAACTCGATATTCCACTTTGACGGATGAATAGTCCATCCTTTACAAATACGATGTGAAACTGACTAGTTTTCCTTTTAGATCGGTAAACCCATCTACAGTTTTCATATTGCATGCATGCATATCCATAAAATTCCATTTTGGAGATTACACATTGAATACATGGAAGTGGATTGCGAAGGAAATCTTCTCCTGCATTAGTATAATTACTTGTGCCACTGGCAAACGAGAAACTATGAGGTCAAAAAAATATGTCACATTTTCCAATTTTAACCAATTTTTTGCCTGCTTCTGACATTCCCTTTAAATTCTCTGTGTCTGGTAAAATCCATTGAATATCGAGCTTTACAAATTGTATCGTTGCTCCCTGATTGGAAGCATGGCTTTGGTAAAACCAGCTTGATAATATTAAAACATTAATTTATTAATAGCCATTTCACGATAACGTCGCCCGTAGCCCTTTTTCGAAATGAAATACCTTTTGAACGCAAACCTCGCTTGACAGATATTCCAGGCACCGCAGATTTTACATCAGAATTTCATGCCATTAATGGAATTTCGAATATAGTTTTTCGTAAAATTACTTTCATCGGATTTGGCGGAGTCGATTTAACGAATTATATCTAATTTGGAAATTTGTGAGGATCTGGTTGCTTCAGCCGATACATTTGATCCCAGCGGAAGCAATCTGCGCGTGTACGCAGTAACTACCATTCCGATGCAAGCACTACACAAAGCCAGTTTGAATTCAGCTCCGCTCTAATCAAGACTAAGACAAGCTAATCGTGATCTAATCTTGACCTGATCAGAGCGTAGACCTCTCTCAAACCTCCCTGTTATAAATTATCCAGCAACCTATAATGTATTAAGCACACAGTACAACAAACACTCGAATGCAAGCAATTCCATAAGTGAATGTACGCCAGGAAACTAAAAAGTTTTGCACTCTTGACCAACGAAAACGTTGACCGGCCACTGTCTACTTTATATAGCAAAGTAATTAAGGAGAGTGGACCGGACGCCTTGTCCGAGCATTAATTGTGTTCCGTCGACAATAGCAGCAAAGTGGCAGAGTAATTACTTGTCTTGTAATTAGTAGTCTACTATTTCCTGGACAAACAGCACTGCTTGTTCGACACTGTAGTAACACAGCTCCTCAGATATTAAACTTAATTGACTGTACATAACATTACACATGTATGATTAACAGTGATATTTGGATTCTTAGTTTAAACTGTAATTATAATGCACGTGCCACGAACTACAATTATTTATCATATTACTAATTACTCAGATTTCTAGTATTATATGCCAATCAGGCTCCGGTCGGGGGAATGGCAGGACAATTTCACTTCACTCAGACTACAGAGTTCCTGTACATGTTAGTTACTTAGCATGTTATTTTGCTTACAAAACCTTTTTCTTCTACTATTTTTAATTGGTTTTCCCAACAGGCTTTCAATTGCTATTCCAAAATAACTCTGGACCCATGCTGATATTACTAATAAACCGTATATTTCCCTATGAGAGGATTCAATTCAGCCAGGCTGAAATGAACTTTAACAACAATGAACTGCTCGGCAGCCAATGACCATTAACGGCAGTTGGTCGATATCAAAACGAATCGGCCCACGGATTATTTGATGGAAGCGCATAGCTTAAAGCAATTTTATTTTATTCCGGTATATCCGTATGTCAATACACATATATTTCGCTGCTAGTACTAATAATGAAAGAACAAAAGCTCCTTGGCGATATGTAATAATACAAAACACTTATGAAATATGTTGCTGCCACTGGAAGCCGGTGTAATTAAAGGTATTTGGAACTTCTGAAGGTGTTGGAGAAAATCTGTTACAGTCTTTTCATGCGGAGTCATGCGCAGCTGAGGGTCATCGGGCTTTTCAAGCAGAAGGAATGAAGACAGAGAAAGAGAGAGAGGGAGAGAGAGGCTGACAGTCAAGAGAGGGAATGTAGGAAAAGAGTCCCCTTCTTCGAAAAATTTGCCTTCCAAATGAGTACTGCAATCTCGTCTGCATGGAGGGACACCTACCCAGCTGCTTTAAAAGTGTGGCTGAGACTTCGCCGAGTAAGGAGATAAGGTATCCAATGCCGTGCGATTACGCGGACTTCTCTGACTTCTACCGCGATGGTAATAGTACTTTTTCGCGCGAATTCCTCTCTACGAGAGTAGCGTCGTCCAACTTTTCAGAGATTTTCCGAATTGAATCTTTCCCACCTCTGTTGATTCAATTTTGCCTAGCCCGGATACTCAGACCCATTTACGATACCAGCCAAAAAGAAGTGCTATTCTGATGTTAGAATATCTTGAATTAGTTCTTCGTTATGTATAAGGTGAAACGCATGATTTAGAATTAGAAGAAAATTTTATCCATTATTAATTATATGAAATAAATCAATTGTATTATTGTTTGCACAAACTGCTAGATGACTATTGATAGTTCCCACATTTTTCATATTTATAATATATTATACATATCGCTTTACACATTATTTTGAAATTTAAATAACTAAGTTCATATTCTAGGATTTTTATATTTATACAGGATTATTTTGCATAATTCACTATTTTGTCTAGAGACAGTTCTCGAAACTTTAATGATTCTTGAGTTTTGTCACGGGGAAATCGACACATATTCTTTCATGTATGCATGGAAGTACCTAGGAATCCTGTTGGCCAGCTACGAATACATGGAGCACTGCGTTCACTACACTCTAGGATTAGCCTGCGCGTTTCACTACCATTTGCCTAATCCACTTTATATGCCGCACATAAGGTGCACTTTTGGTAACGTAATTTCTTTATCGGATTCCTTCCAGACTCGCTGGGAAATCGGAGAAGGATGCAGTTGCCAAATCGGCAGAAATGCATAACTAATGCCGCTTGGGAGATAAGTAGTGACTTTCAACTAACAGTATTGAAAATACTGGTAATATTATTAATAAACACATTTCCGATAAAACAGTGATAAAGGGCTAACAAATACAACTTACCGATGTTTTACGTTATATCTAATTTCAACATGTTTTAAATCGCATTTAACTGTATAGAATGATGTACTTGAAGTTTCTTACACTCTCAGTGTCCTTTTGTGGGATTAAGTCAACGGTAGAGAGAAGTCTTTATGTTCCCCGTAAGATAAGGGCACGCCCCTTTTACTTACGAGCTGTTTTGCGCCCGAAGGCAAGCGCGGGCCTGGATGGTACACGTAATACGTAGGTACACAATACAGCTAGAGTTCGGGCTGGCCATCCGATGCACTTAACGTTCTTAGGCAACGCGCGCTCGTATTTTCCTCCGGAGCGTAGCACACACTTGCCCCGTAGGTACTATTTGCCGCCCTACTTGCTTCGAGCACTCCGCGTAAAGGGCGGCAAACACCTGGCCCCGATACACCCTGCCACGGCTACCTACGTATTTGCCATTCCGGATTCGTGCAAATAATCCGCCATCCGACCAGCGAACTGGTAATTCTGCGAATGCCATCCTCTACTCTGCTGACCAATATTTTTGCTAACGTTTCAAAATGGTATTAATTATTTCGCTTAAAATTGCATTCTATATAATACGCAGATTTTTTGATTATGTAGTGACTTTTGATGTGGATTTGAAAATAGTTGCGAGAAATAGCAAAAGAATTATGGCAAACCTTTGTTATTCTCTGCACGTTTATTTTAGGACTTCGATTTTTTGTCTTATTACTCGGTTTACACAATCCGATAACTCGAATTGATGATAATTTGATGATAAATAAAAGTTGAATATAAATGAATAAGTTGTAAATAACTTGTATTCTACATGTATTTCAATTAAGTTGTTTTCGTTATCTAACTTATTCATGAGAATATAGCCGAACAATAATACGTTGAAGTGAAGTAACGTTCGCGAAGCTTTGCCATTCAGCGAAATCCTTGCTTAGATAAACCCGTAGGAAAATCCAGGTTGTCGAAGCTATGCCCGGTGCAGCCTTGCGAGGTAGGAGCGGCAGACTAGCGACTTCGTGACCCTTCCCCGAGAGCCTCTTCACCACGGGATTCCCAGGGGCTCTAGTGGCACTCTGCTTGAAACGGAAATACTGCCAAGATCCGGGCACAATCGGACACGAGAAATGTGCAAACAATCACTGCGAATTCTTCATGGGGCGCTGCTTGTCTGTCGGAGTTGGCCTCTGGAAGCTCCCAGGCTCTCCAGGTCGCTGCAGAAAGGCACATCAAACACTGCACTCCGAAAACGAGTACCGAATCGTTCCTACCTTTTAATCTCACTAATCGGGCAAACCAGACATACTTCATGCGCTATGAAATCTTTGATATAGGAATTCGGCCAACTACAAATGACGAAAATATATCCCCTGAAAACCTGGTGTATATTTTTTAGCAAAAGTGATTTTGTTTCGAGTACAAAATAAATTGTGTACCAAAGACACTTTATAGTATTTGTCAAAAAATCGTAGCAGTAAATATTGAATGTCGTATTCGTATTATTTGATGAACCTTGGCGTCTTTATCTTTATTAATGATCCTGCATCAATAGACAATTGTGATCGTCCTCCACGAGTAACGTTATTGTCAGAGAATGAAAATAGATGGAAGGAAACGTTCATCTGGTATTCTCAGACTTGTCGACATACCGGCTTATAAAACCCCCTCGGTAAAATGAAAATCCCCTGAAGGCGTTGATAATATATGCAGTCGAGTACGCAACAAGACTGGAACTTTATGTAGCAGAGCTACGATAATTAAAGCTCTATATGCGGCGAGCGAAGCGCAAATAAAACATCCATATCCGATAAAAAGAAGCGGCTATTTCAATTCAAAACAACATCCACGAAAATCCGTGCACACTGTTCGCACTATAAAAGTGCATCAAGCGGATCTCGTCCATTTACCCGAGAAATTATATCGAACTGCGTGCTTATCCGGATATGATTAATACGTTTCCCAGACGATTATCGACGGGAATCGTAAGTTAATCGTATTTTACTTTCGATCGGTCCTGTATTCCAATGTAACGAGCTGTTATGTTGACTATGGTTAATAATGAATATGAAAAACTGTAGGATTACTAACAGATTATACATTGTTCTTCCAATATCATTTTTCGTTATTACACTGAGCGATATAGTGACTGTAATAAAGTAACAAGTATTCTTGAAATTCGATCTCAGGAAATAGCCTTATCTTCCGGTGACCCAGTTCCGGGAGCGGTCTTTAAGTCGGTAAAATTAAAGGGTACCACCCTGGTAATTGCCGGCTCTTACTCGCCGGCATTAATTAGTCGTCAGTGATATGGCGAAAGTTTTCTCCGAGGAGTTTCGCCGACGTAGGGAAAATCAGGCAGTTCCGTGCTGCCGTGCCACGAAGAACAACATCCCTCTTCTTGGGGACTTAAAATTCAGATAAGAAAAGCTTTGCCTTCATCCTTGCTTTGTTGCCCCTGGAATTCTGCTTGCCATTTCGTGTTTACCGTACTATCTGACGCGTACTACCCCATCCAGTTATTGTATCATATTAGCATACATTACCGGCCACACGCTATAGCATTGGACATGAAGTGATACTAGGCCACGTATTTTCTCTAGTTCGTTACTTTAACATTAACATTTTAGCACCGTGTATGCTGGGATATCAGATTACACATATCAAAAGATACGTAACATTCATTAAAAGGCAAAAGCATTTCTCCCTCTTTGCTAATTAAACTCATATAAGTGTCAGCAGTGCACACATATAATGGAAATGGCTCTTCCAAAGGAGTTAATTAGTCCAGAGCGATGTAGTAAAAGTTGCATGAAATAAATTATGCCGAGTGGAAGAGAAATGCGATATCTTTCTCCCTGACAGGCAGTTCAAATTTGACTAAGAAAATTTTCTCCGAACGTTCTTGTATCTTACTATTCCCTATCCTTGTACTCTCCCTGCTTTAATGTATAACTCAAGAAAACGTGTTTAAATTAAAAATTAGAAATTCAACGAGATATAATCATCTTCGTGCTATGAGAATATACATTTATCATTAGATTTTTATCAGAAATGAAGTTCTCTTGGTTGATTGTTAGAATTTTGCAAACTACGAAATAGACGTCATTAAAAAAGGGGGGGATTGTCGACGACGATCAGTCTAATACCAATCAAAATAAAGTGCATCTATTCAATATAAACGCAGGCCAATCAAGTGACCTTGTTCCAAGAAATCACAGGCACTCTTGCACCACAGTGTACAAGTTAAATGAAGGAAAACGGGCGCTCGTTCTCCCATAGCAAATTGGGGCAATGCACTAGGCAACTGCGACCCTGCAGCACGTTAATTTTCAGGCGCATGGCGTACCAAACGTGTCCACCGACTACGACCTCAGCATCATAGAATTATTTACTCCGGATTTCCCTCCGAATTAGAAATTTTAATAGGAACTGAATTTTAAATTCAACATTCCATTACGTTTAAACAGCAATATTAATTCCTTAACAACATTAAGTACAATCTCGTGTTCGACCCGTTCATATTTCGCCCAGAAAAATTCACAAACAGACAATCAACGCAAATAGCAATAAAAACAAGCACCTTAACTGATCCTGAAAAAAGTACATAAACTTATAACAAAATAACTGATTCCCATTGCCTCTTCAGAGAATACTCAGGTTTCAAACATTTCCAATGTCCAAGGTCCTCGAGAGAGTCCTTCGCTCGCTAGAGGAGGGAAACAGGGAATCCTTGAAGCGGCGTCAATACCGCTGATTAGGACAGAAGGGACAGGAGACAACGTAGGGTGGTGAGTACTATATAGTACGTACTTGTCCGGTCTATTCCATAGCAGGTCTGTGGTATCGCGTGGACGAAACAAGCGGTATACGAGTGGGCAATGGGAGGAAGGTGTCTTTCGGGGCGAGGGTAGCCCGGGCCTCTCTAGAGCTCTAGAAAAGGGAGTGAGGAGAGAGAGAGTGAGGGATGAGGAGAGGGGGATGGTGTCGAGGAGTCAGAAGTAGGGTCGGCTTTTGTCCGTCGGCGGTAATGAGCGACGCGCGTCACGGTGTGGGCGAGAGGCCGTGAAACCGGCTCTCGCTTGGGAAATGGACATATCGGATGCTTCTGGACACGGACACGTCCGTGGCGGCTCGGGCACTCTGCCCATTGCTGGTGCTACACCAGCGTGCCAGCAAAGCGGGGAGGGGAGAAAAACGAGCTCTCCTTTTCCTCGAACCCACCCGTACCACCCTTTGCAATTCCCCCTCTGACGACCTGTAACGAGTGCCCGACGAAACTCTAACGAGGCTTGCCGGACGCTCGCGTTTCATCGCAAATAGTCCCCGGTCATCCCCCTTGGCCATACACACGCTCTACTTTACGGCTAAGACCGCTGTCACACGAGCCTCCCTATCGTAGAACTCACTTTGAAATCTATTCCCTAGAAAATGATGTTCTCTGCTCGAACTCGAAGCGCAAGCTTTTCATGGTTAATGAGTGGATTAACAATATATGTGGGTTTGAGGAGGGTTTTGGTAATTTTAATATGATAATATACTCAAGTCGAATTGCTTTTATGGATAAGTAATTGTTGCGTCGTTTTTCTTAAATCAAAGCTAGTTTTGAAGGGGTAGTTTTTAGTGTAGTATAGTTCCATAATAAATATTTATTATTTTCATGAATGTAACACATATCTAGGTATGCGGACGTTAGTCTAGTGGTTCTAGAATCGTATTTATTTGAAATTCTGGTTTGCTTTCGATTAAAAGCATTGGCCGATGAATTCAGTGGACGCGACGTTGGCTGAAAGGCTTAAAACCTGGGCCGCCGATTGAAAAAAAGTTTGAAAGAGGTTTAAGCTAACGCAGAGGCCTGCTTTTTCGTAAATGTCCTGCCAGCGGCAAGACGCACATAATGAAATTGGCCGAGCGACCCACCAACAAGGGCTGGTCTCTTTGATTCGAGGGCCAGGCGAGGGAAATGTCGGGGTAAATGGAAGCCCAAGATAAGCCGTCGAACGAGGGTGGATTTGGTACCAGCAACGACAGTAGTTGGCGTACATTTGGCGTCATAAATGTCACCAGTGAGAATTCCATTCGACCCATGCATTTCTCCATTGACTTTTGGCATTGGCAGTGCGAGAGTTCCAGATTGAATCAAAGACTTAACTATACTTGTCGTTCTTAATATAATTTTTCATAAAAGATTCGTTTATAAACTTTTGCTTTTAGCGTGGAAAAGAAATACGCTTGGATTTTTATAGTGGACGAAAAGTAATATTATGAATAACGCTTAGTTAAATTTTGCTGCTTTGGTTTTAAGTCGTTTTGTCTTCCCTCCCTTCAACTCCTCAAAATTCTCTTTCCCTACACTACAATAAATAAGATTTTGTCTATGTTGTTTGCACATTTAACATGAAAATACTTGAAATACGAGAATGCATTTTGGAAACGACTGTATTTATCAATTATGTTGCATTTCAATTAGTTAATATGTTCAAAATTAAACATAACAGGCAACAAATGTTGAAAATTGCAACTTATTGATATGACAAAGGCATTGTATTTCTGTGATAGAATGTACGTCAGTATGAATGGAAAAGCACGAAGGCGGGAACTCGGCTTTTGGGGTGCGCTATTCAACTGTAATTCCACGCGTGCCCACTCGAGATAACTCTTGTTAAGCAAGCGTTAATGATGCCCCGTCTGCTCGAACGACGCCGGGAGGAGGACCGATAACCACGCTGAACGCACTTTCCACCCAATGAAGATGTTTCGAGCAGCCAGCGATATATTATTGCTGACTATAGAACTTCTCCGCCAGCACCCTCGATTTCTTCCTTAGCAAGCAGTAAATCTTACCGCCAGCCGAATCTGTATCTTGTCGTCCTAATCTTCAGAGTACACACTGATGTGTACACTACCAATCATATTTCTTGAACTTTCATATTTCTCGACCCTCCCATTCTCGCGCAAACTTAATCAAATGTCACATATTTCTGCAGTTTAACTTCTTCGATTGTTTCTGAGGACTACTGCGCTTTTGGAGTTTGAAAGTGTAATTTAAACCCTTTTAAAGATTGTTTATTATAATGAAAAATAAGCAATATAGTTTTTTGTTTGTGTTATTATACTCTTTTCCGATCGATAATAATTTAACAAGGCAGGCAAAGGAAAGGAAACTAGACGTTGACATAGTAGAGTTAATTGTTTCTTTTCTACCGTCGCAAAGCTGACAGTTTCAACTCGACGTCCCCCATTGTCGTTTTCCATTAAGCACCTTTAACACTGTCTTTTTTCGACCCTTGTGCCCTCGGCTTTTACAGACACGTTTCGGCTTCGCCTTGACCTTTCCACAATTGAATTCAATTAGCATTGTTTCGAGAAAAGAAGGTTTCTCCCCGCCGGAAAGTTTCCTTTCTTCAGAGCTCACAATCCCCCTCGCGATCGGGTTCCCCTTGTTGGAAAGATGTTCCTCGAATTAGCTCACATTGACTTGTCAAGGAACAAAAGATTCTATCGGAGAATATCACTGAAGCGAAATCCAAATGATCATTGAAGTTTGAAGTTTAAGAAAGGAATCTTTGTATATCGCTCACCCAACAATCAAATCTGATTCATTCAGTTCAGAAAAGTTAATATACTTTAATTACAACTTGCAATTGTAGAAAGCAAGTGCAGGGCGTTAATTGTACGACTCACGCGGTACTATTTTTTCTGCGAAACTTTGGTAATAGGGCGTACCCCCCATTTTCCTTTCTGCGGAGGACGAAGAATTTGTATAATTAAAAGAAAATTAAAAGTGCCCCCTCGGTGGTGCCGGAACTTTTACATTGTTCCGCAGAACCTGCTGTCACTGAAGTCGATTTAAATTTCGTTCCCGATAGGAAGACTCTTCTCCATCTTCTTCTTCTGACCAACGCAATCTCAATTTTAAGAAGTTCAACCATAGTTGAACTGCGCGCAAAACTCGATTCACTCTATCTAGAGCGATTTAATTAGAAATTAATAATTCGCAATTCCTCAAATATCTACTACTAATTTCTACTAATCGAAACGTGACATTTCGAAAGAAGTGAATATTGTAATAATAACTAAAACATTTAAGAAAAGTGTAAAAGGAATTGGAGGCGTTGCAAATTGCCTATAACGATTGAGAGATACTCAATCCAAGGTATATATGTTTTAACAATTTCGAAAAATAATACAAGACTCGACAATTTCGACCAGCGTCGCTTTTCTCACAGCAGCTGTGATACATATTTGATCCAAGGATCGCAGTGCCGGGAATAAAATTGGCCAAATGTTTTGGCGGCGAGAATCGTACCGATGGAATGCCTATCGCCGGGGTACAAGCGGCACTGCACGGTTGCTAAACGCCGATTGCCAAACAATACGCCATCCGTCGGTTCGCTCGGGCGTTCTGGCTTTCCGCAGAACCGAAAACTGTTTTTATCAGCGGGTCCGGGCGCATTCCGGCGGCGACGATTTATCTCGTCGTGACACCGATGCAATTTAGTTTTTACCGGTAAATTGTCGCTATTGCCGGGAGCTCCCGGCTTCCAGCTATGTATGTTCTATGACAGCCAGCTACCATCCGTGCCAAAGGGAAAAAGGAAACAGTCAATTGAACCCCGCCGTTTTGCGCACCAGTCAGTGTGCAAACGCAGAAATTGCTTTAATGCCTTCTACGCGCATGGTCTACGAGAACCCAGTGAATTCCGATGTAGCTGGGACATCGTTCGCATTATTTGAGTTGCTTGGATGCGTGCCGACTGAGTTCAAGCAACTTGAAAGCACTTGACCATTGAGAATTGGTTATTTACTTCGCTCGAATTATCTTCTCAAGTAGCTTTCAACTGTCCACTGAAGCGGAGGACTGTTAGACTTGTCATTTTCAATTGATCGTAGTTTATCAAGTTTACTTGTTCAAACTGCAAGGAATATATTGGAAAATCTTGAATAGAATAACAATAAAAGTAATAGCTATAAATAACTGTCATGTCATGGTTGTTGTTTTAAGACCTGAATGCCTTTTAATCCTACGCTTTAAAAAAAAATATATATATATATCAAAAACTAAAGTCCCGGCATGTCCTGGCATCAAGCGATAAAGTGCTGAAGGATATCAAGCAAAATGTCAATAAACATAACGGGCGTTATCGCTCTATGGCAACTGTGCTTTCCCGCGTGAAAAGCGCTGTATTTTACTGAAAAAAGCACGGTGATATCGTGGATTTCAGTTTTTCAGTGTTATACGCTGATCTCCGATATTACTGTGACACGGTAATCGTATTAAATTTCTGAAAGTATTGTTGATGCAGGATTCGCGTGCGAATCTATCATGGCGATATGCAAAATTGCACCAATCTCCATATTTTATTGAGTCCTCTGTCAGCATTGCTTTCTATTAATTTCTGATCGAATAAGGAATTTCACACATTCGCAACCCTTTATTACTTTACTTGATCGAAACTTTCCCCGTCCATAGGAATTTTCTGTCATCAAATATACCTTTATCACTTTTACTCGTCTACCAAATTACAGTTTAACAGTTCTTCAAAGATTTTCAAACTCTATTTAAACTTGGGTTACATATCGAAAATGTCCTTGGAAACTTCGCTTTGTGTGGATATTCTTTGATTTCTGAAAGGCTTTCGTTGTCGAAAATTGTACCAAAAATTCTCGTCAGAAAGTGCAGAGTCTCACGCAGGCTTAAAAATGAACTTTTGAAAATGGTATTCTACGTGTGTAAGAATTGGAAGTGTTGGGAGCTCGGTTTCATAGAGTGCTTGCTTCGCCTCTCGAACTTTAACTTGGCTCGCATGGCTCCTTGGGATTTATACGCCGCCACTTTCCCACAAATCTCTGGCAATCCACATGCAGTTTCACGGAAACTTGCCATGCGTCTATATACACACGCGTATGAACACATACAGAGAGAAAATCATCTCTTCGCACTAAAGTCGGCTGTACATCAACAATGACGCGCGAGCATAGTTGCCGCCTTAGCGATGCGACTTACCCAAGCAATTCCGAGCAATAATACTCCGAGGCGAAGTTGGATCTTCGCTTTTGAATTCATAGTGAAACTGTGGGCGCCGCCTACTCTTGAAGAGAGAAGTTTCTTTCGGCCGTATAAGTTGCGGGAAAACGCGCGCTCTCTGCTACCCCGGTGCTCCTTGAATACCGTCTGCACGGGCACAATGGAAGATTGAATTGCTTTGTTTCGTGGAACAACTAATTTGGTGTTTAGTTTATTCGCCGAGTAAAGCCGAAACGAATGCCGGAATCCTCTGTACACGCTCAAGTCTTGCTCGTTTCTGTGTTGGCATTCAAACAACTTTTCGGAAGAATGACAAGTCAGTCGTTAAGATACGTCGTTGCATATAATTATATCTTAAAGATAATTATAGCACTATTTAATATTTCTCTCTCATGTTACAACACTTCCGCGTAGTTACAACTACTTCATTTCTGCGTGTTATATGTATATATTAATTTATTTATAACATATTTTATTATGCATCAAAATTTATTACGTATGAAGAAATCACACAATGAATTATTGCATTTTGATACGCGCAATAAGATGGCAATCTTTGAACCAGTCACAGATACGCCCATTGATTAAATTACACAACAGATTCCATTCTGTTATCCAGCTTCCGGGTGCTGGTGCTCCCGCAGCACTCTCATCTCGCGAGTTGAGGCCCCGAAAGTGGGAAGTTCCCTCGCCGGGAAATCAGCCGTCGAGCTGCTCCCGTGTGATTTCGAACTAGAACAAAGATCTAACTTGGCGATCTCATTAACGAGAACTGCTCGATTCAAGTTACACTCGTTGAATGTGCCCGCCTGAGCAACTCGCAGGTGTGCGCCATTGCCATTCCTGAACACTTTTCCCGATTCTGTCGCCTTAGATTCGGATGGGATCAAGAGCAATGTCGAATAAATGGAATTTCGATACAATTACACTTCAAATAAACAGCCTCCTTATTATAGGATACATTTTAAGTCCTAGGTAATAGTTTATCTTTTATTAAACTTTGAGAAAAACTACATAAAAGAAAAAATAGATTAGTAACATTTGAATTCGATTACAAAGTCCTAAATTATCTTATACATTCCCAAAGTATATATACCTATAAATGATTAGTTGGGGAGCAGTCCAGAAATAGGGGCAACTTAGTACTTAGAAAGGACTGGGAATTGCTTCCCGTCTCCAGGAGGGAAGCTGGGGGTGACCCTGGCGATTTGTACACAATCCTAATAACCCGACTTTAAGGCACATCCGTTACAGCGTAATTATTCCTATCAGTCGTCGCATTCGTCTCGGCCCTTTCGAGGGAAGCCTCCATCATACCGCTGACTGCACACGGAAACCCATTGTAATCAAAGTTTCCCGGCGCGCCGCCAGTGCGATATCTGGGTCGAAACGTTAAACGTGCATGACGAGTTTGGGGGGTGCGAGCGAAGCTGAAGCCGAAATTTCGTTTAATCAATGGGACGTGCAGGAACAGTGGAGGAGTTGTCACGAAGTGAAGTTGGCGTCGTAGAGGAGATTGGGCGACCGCTTTGGCAGCGGCGAACGATCATGTGGAAAAGGGCAGAAGTTTGCTACAATGGCGAAGGATCGTGCGGATCGAGGGACGATGATACCGTTAGCCCGCCAATTAGCTCGGATTTACTAGGCACCTTTCTCCTTCGACTTTCGAACACGCACTCCTCTCTTTTTCCTTCGAGAAACAGCTCTCCTCATTGTCCCTTCGAGGAGGCAAGCACCCTTGAAAATCGCCTTGCCAAGCGTTCAGCGAAAGTTGCGCGAGCTCGTTTCGAAGCACGATCGACTCTTCAGTGTGGCAACCTTCCTCCTCCATTCGATTTACCGAATTTTACTCGAGTTTGCCCCACTTTCAATAGCTTTGATCTTCGCATCAATTATAGTTTCGAAGTTAAAGTTGAGTTAAATCAAAAGGTGTTTAACGCTGCAATATTCTTATGAGTTTTGGTTTGTTTAATTGGTGAATGTGAAAATCAGGGTTTCTCGATAAATATGATTCATTCGCTTTAGTACCAGCGATTGAATCTTGATTTAATTCGATATTGAAGATTAGGAGAATATCAGTTCCGCACATTATCATAATTTCTGAAACCGAGAGAGGATATGAAGAGTGTGCAGTGTGAGCATACGTAAGCCCGATGAATAATTAATGCCCCTTTATTAGAGATAAACACACACGCCGGAACTTTCATGGTGGACCCAATTATAGGCGCAATCATCTGCAGGCTCAGCCGTGGCCGTAGTTATTACTCGGCCGCTGCTAATTATGCGATACCATCGCTGCCTTTTTGTTACGAAGTCGAATTATGCGAGCACGTTCAACGCGTGTATACTCGTGTGTTCCAGCTCGACCTTGTTAACTTTGTGTCAAAAACGGAATAAGAAAAAAGCCTGGGGGGATATGCACTTCCTTTTTTCGCTTTTCTCCTCACTTGCCACCTTTCACCATTCCCGACAATGTTAGTGAAAGATAGGAGAGATGCTGAAGTATTTAAAAGCGTTCAGAACAGTCATAATGAATTTTGGAAAATCGTTCATAAAAATGTATGAATATAGTAATCTAATTACTAAGTCAATCATACCAATAATTATTTGGCAAAAATATTGACGATGTACGCAGATGAACAATGTGCAATATAAAACAAGGTCCAAGAAGAGATTAGCTGATCTTGTCCCGCAGAATGAAGAACGAGGTCACAAGTTGAAAAAGGAGAGGATAGATAGGGAAAAGACAGTTGGAAAACAGCGAATATTCCATTATGAAATTCGGCGGGAGAGCAATAGCAATTTCGCGCGCGCCCCCATTCGATGGATCGATCGAGAGCGATGCGACATTCTACGCCGGCGAACAATGGGAAACAAATTACAAAATTACCATACCGGCCAACTTCCGCCGGCAGCGCGCAATGGTAGCAAAGCGCCGGTCCAGATTGCGCGCGATCTGCGGCCGCGCGGCATCACTCCGGCGCGACCCGCGCATTATTTGCACCTGTCCGCAACACTATGTCAATTTGCTCGATTTGCCCGCACCAACTACCGACACGTGCATTGATTTCGAGTCGACTGTGCTCCTCGCACTCGCCAAATAACTTGATTGTACTAACTATTCGGCCCGAATCGCTAAAAACCTGGCTCTGACTATTTAGGAATAATTAGAATCCGAATTAGTAATTATCTTGAATCATGATCTATTAATCATGCATTGAGTAGAAATAGATACAAAACAAGCGACTTTAAATGGAAAAGTGTGTCCAAGCGATAGCTTAATACATACATACATACAGTATAATTAATATATACGTAGATTAAAATTAGTTAAATCAGCTTAAATTGAAATTAAAGATGTCATCAGTTGTTAAATTAATTCGTGATTAATAGTCACGAGGCTCTTCCTGAAATATCAATTAGTAGGAAAAATGTAATTCTCAAAGTAGAGAGACTGACAAGTTCAATTAAATTCAGCTGACATTCTGTCGTGATTCCTGTCACTTGAATTATTACGACACACATACGTCCTGTGAAATTGATCGACTAATTCGATACCACCGAATGAGAACCTAATTAAAGAATTTCCATTTTAAGCGAATTCGTACACGAGGTCGAAAGAGCGACATCATGATGATTGGAATTAATCTCGTTCGACAAGTCGATGCATATATACGCACATAATTCGTATTCATGGCTTTTGTTTCAATTGTCATCTAATATCTGAATTCTGTGAAAGCTATTCGCTGGAGAGAAGCAGGAATTAACAAAAATTTGTTCGATCCCCGCAGTTTCAACCACATACAATGCAATTTCATCCTGTTATCTCAAATAAATCCTATGTCACTACCCAAAAGTACAAGTAAAACAAACAAAAATAAGAAAAAATTGTCATTGGAAAAATAAACAACTGAACTTACATACATACAGCTCGAATACGTCAGTAATCCAAATGAATGAAACGGTATTACGTCAAGGAATGATTGTCTCTGCAAAATACACACATCCATAAATACCACTATTTGCGTCGTCACTTTCTACAGGTTTTGAACTAGTTGAAAGCTAACAGTTACAACAAATACCTTGGTCCACAAGAGTTTAATCTCATTTTCAATCCCACTCGTCTCGCTGTCGACGCACACTTAACCGACTACTCTGCACTCAAACCTTAACCTCGATCTCAATGTTAACCTCGTTTTTCTGGCGACCCATCACCGCACTGTAGCGTTTCCGGGACACTGCGCATTCATTCCAACTTAAGAGGCTGAGAGTGGAGCTCTTCTACATTTGCACGAGCGAAACTGTCACCTTGTTTTCGGCGCGTGCGGTCATAATTCCATTTCGACGCATTAATGAAAGAACAACAAGCGGCGCGTACAATTTCTACGAGGATTCTTGCAGGCGTGGAGTAACGCTACGGGTTGCTGTGACTGGGGAAGTTGCTCGCAATTTAGATTTTACATGGCGCCGCCGCTGGAGTTTGCTGCCACCGTAAGATCAACATACAGAATCGCAGAGTGCACTGCGAAAGTTTGCGCCCACCCGCCACCCGGTTTCCAACCTTCTCTATCCCGCCACTGTTCCCGGATTCCCGGAGGTAAGTGCGAGTTATCATACACACACCATTGCAGTTCAATTGCCGCACGCTGACACGTTCTGATCGCGTCATTCGCCGGTGTTGGGTTATGAATGCCTGATTGGATGTTTGTCCAAGTAGGGCACGCTAGAAGTCAGAAAACCCATAATGTCTGAGCAGTCTCTACTGTGTGTGTCTTCATGTGTGTCAATCTTCTTGTTGTAAAAGACATAATAGAATATGGAAAGTCGACAAGTGTAAAAAAATTCGCAGTCAGTTATGATTGGCTATTATGTATTCTTGCTCAGTAGCTCGCAATATTTTTCTGCAAATATAATTCGCACCCGAACCGGTTGTAATTGAGTGGGCAGAAAAGTAAGGTTTCAAGGACTTCGAACGCAAATTCCAGCATTGGCTCGGCCTTGTGGACGGTCTGGGATGAAGTACATCGCAATATTTGCAAACCATTGGCAGCAAGTTTTGTACACAGCGAATGGACGCAGTGAAGAGTAATGTCAATAATGCGCACGCTGTGAAATCGAGCTTATATTTGATTAAACCGTACGTACATTAATTAAAGTCCAGTAACTCATATTAACTATGCGTCACCTCGCTCTCCCCTAGGATATTATTCTCTTAATTACATTATCCATACCTAGATAGCTCTCGCAAGGATCTAACTTTACACATTATCCACCATTGAAACATGCCGTGTGAAAAGTCTACATTTGGGAATAAAATACGCAAAAAATCTTCAGAGTAATGTCTTATAAATACTAACATCATCGCGTTAAGATATTAGACAAATATTTACATAACTATGTGTCTCGCGAAAATGGTGCAATCACTTTACGTTTCAATTTTAATCAACAATTCTTTCGCCTAAGATAACGATGTGCATGCCAAAAGCATTAACTAGTTTATTAAAAAATCTAACTCGTGTCGCATGTTTATATGTTCGATTTTAGAATGGCATTAATAACTATTAGATGGCTGCTGCTTGTAATTAGGCCGCAGGATGACAGAGCTCCGCACGGATGAGCACCAGCTCGGGATGCAGCTGGCTGTCGCCGCAGTGGATTTAATTAAAGGATGTCTCGGTGGCGTGTGTGTCTTTACGTATGTGCTTCACTCATCCCACATCCAACCTAGAGTCAACCAAAACGGCGCTGCGCAAAGGCTTCGAAGCTTTACACAAAGAGTTCGTATAACTCCTCTCAAGCTCACGTGGCCTAATTTATTGAGGAACTGAAACTGAAAGAATTGGCAGGTAAGGAAAAACTGCTATATACGTCGTGGAACAACAGGCTTCTTTAAAGAGAAAGAAGTTTATTGTCTTGAATAAGTGTATTATTAGTTTATAGTGTTTTGAAACTCCCGGTTATATAGAATTTAGCTAAGCTGAACTAATTTTTAAATTATTTTTACTTTGGAGAATATTCCTTGACAAAAGAGAACACGATAGGCTTATTATAGATGTAAAGGATCATAAGTCCTTCTAAGTTACCGAATACGCCAATGGACCGGTTTTCTAGTGCGACCACCAGTCTAATGATTTGCGAGGCTTCCGCCGGTAGAATGAAGGGCAGCCCTGTGATGCTATATTGCGTTAATTGTGATCGTTAATTCGAGTCACGTAGCGAAGGGTCGTGCAAGTTTATATTCGCCGCATCTCGCCGAGCAGAGTGGAGAGTGGGTATCGATCGAACCGCCGCCGGACACGAGTAAACGCTTTGGTCATCTCCTGGCTTATCTCCGCCACCCCAAGGGCGGAAGTTCGATTGGAGGATCGACGTCGAGCGTGGAATTCCGGCAGCGAATGCGTGATCCCTTTGCCATTCTCTGCCAATGCACCCCTTCCGCCAGGGCTGAACGTCACTCGGTTTATTTATCAGGAACGCGTTTTCATACGCGCGCTACGTTTAATGGACTTTGAAATTTGATGCGTTGAGTCTGACTGTACTAAAAAGGCTAAGGAATTCTGGTTTATTGTTTAAACTTATTTAATATAAAGTAAAGGTTACTCGACAGCGAACCGTGAGCATTACAAATGGTAGAAATTATTATCAATGTTTACATGTTGTGTACACGTGTAAAACATTAAATATAATCGCTGTCACCACTCCAAGCGAATCTGTAGGGAGTAAATGAAAACGTGTATTTGTTCAAATATCCGCAGTTTGCTAATTACAGTTTATAGTTTGAAATAGTTCGTACTACAACGCGTATCAACAAAACCCCGGAACACAGAACTGCGTAGTCGACGACCAACACGACTGCCGAGAAAACACTTTTTCATAAATATCGAAGGAAGACTTGAAGCCGGCCTCGTCACTTACAAACACGACCTCCCAATTAAAAGTTTGCCCGATCGGAGCCACGAAGAGAAAGGGACTCCGGCGTTCGATCGATCGACCAGAGGTCCACTTACACGAACGATTCTCCGGAGGTGTACAAAGACACACGCAAGGACACGGGGATGGAAAAAAGCGAAGAGGAAAAGGAGCACAGCAGCAGCAGAGGGGAAAACGATGGGTAACGGTGATGTTTCTCACTAATTGCCAGACTCTCGCTTGTTTGCCAGGCGAAAGACAAAGTTAAACAAGGGCGCGGCCGACTGATCGGGAAGAAATTGAAAGGCTTCAATAATCAGACTCGTTATCGGATATCGTTCAACCAGCGTGTAAGCTCATCCTCCTGTTTCTTCCTCCTTTCATCGCTCCATTCTCTACCCTTCTCTTATTGCTTTTCCCGCGCGCTCACTTTCTCCCGTTTAGGGCTTCGGCGAGCATTATCAACGTCTCGCACTGCCGCAGACACTTCTCATTGTGCTCCAATTCTGCGGTTTAATGGACAATTTACTTGCGCCTCCTGACGTACCTGTCTAACAACAGCTAGTCGCGCCAGAGCACGAGGAACTGTCTTCTTTGACAGGCCTGCTTCCAGCAGGCAGCCTCTTCTATAGAAATTAATGTCAAGTATGTGGCGTGGCGCCCGGTCTTTGTTTAGTTAAAACCTCTAGCATGACAGTTGAAATGATACACAGTGACAGGAACGATTAATGGCAATTCTGTTATTCCTTTAAAAAAGGAACGAGTTTTACGTAACTACTAATTGCAAGTGGTAGACGTTTTGTGTTGTAAGGAAGATAGAGTGACAATAAATGCAACAATTGAATTGGCGTTTAATGAGAAAGTTTGCAAATGTTAAATGAATGCAATCAATGAAGCTCGTTTCTGTGTTCTCTTGACTTAAGGACTGTGGACTCCTAAGATTCGATTTAAATGCGTTCAACTACGCTTGCACGGGTTAAGATCACTTGACATGGATTCATCTAAGATGATAAATAATAATTCCATCTCCTTCATCCGGTTCAAAGCTTCAACCGACCCAAAATTAGCATCTCTGAGAATGAATACCTCTTTACTATTCTAGTTTCTATGGAATCTTTGCTCGAAGGAATCTTACGACCTTCCTCAAGATGCTGAAGATACTAGAAACCGTTTAAGCCTGATCTAATTGGATATCCATTCATTTTCATATCAGTGGTCGTATCCTTGCCATTTCTTTCAGTGGTTTTCAGTTTCCAGTTCATGAAAGAAGCTTGTGTTTCCATCTGCTTGCTTTTTTATCTCATTAAACCGCTGACTACGCCTCGCCGCGATGAAAGAACTGGTATTCCCTGCGATAAGAGCATCGATCTCTCGTAAACCGCAACGGTACCTTATTCAGTTCACGTTTTTCTTTATTTCTTTGAATCTACACCCGTATTCTGATTATTAAAGACTGTAAGTTATCGAGGGGAATACTTTTTTGCTCTGAAATAGTAATTACGATCGTAACTTGTACTCTTTGGTATCATTTGTTGGTCTAAATTGGACATTAAATACGAATGTGCGAGTTGAAAGACTGTTAATTTGTCAAGTTTCTTATGTTCATTTCATTTCTGCACTCATGCCACCTTGTTTCTTGTGCCCGAAAGTAAGCATTGCACTTAAAGCTCGTAAAACAGCGCACAACATCATCAAAGGAGCTTGACTGGCTGGTGTAGAGAAAGCCTTGTTCTCTCTCTTAATGGTCTTAAACCGGGCTTTCAGGCTCGGTGGTTTCCCTTTTCGGTCAACAATTTCTACCAACGAGAAGAGCCGTTGAGGGAAGGAGAGTCGGTGGTTGTATACAAAATCCTTAATAAGTAACTCGACCTTTAAGGCCTCGCTGTCTTTCAGAGTGCAAAATAAGGAAAGAGGGAGAAAGAGAGTTACGATTTCGCACTTTTTTCCCAACTATTATATGCCTAGCTGCACTCGTTTCGTGCCCGGTACAATCACACTCGAGCTCCCTGACACCGAGTTACCCTCTTTCTCCCCTCGCCAGCCTCATTTTCTCTTTGTCCACGTCCTCCTCGCTACTTCGTTTCATCCGCGCGAGCTCTCCCTTCCCCTCTGGCACGAGCTTAGTCACCTCGAATGAAGCCCACCCCTTTCGCGCTGTTTCTGCCTTTCTTTTTTTATTGTAAATGACATTTAAGTGGCCTTAAATAGCCCATTACGCCTGCAAGGCTGTTATGAATGGGCGTCTTGCACCGAGGGTTCGTCGTAACTATCTGGACTCGCCTGTCGCTTTATGAAAGCCTTTTTGGGAAAGCAGCCTAATTGCTGGGCGAGCCAACCCTGATGAACTTTCACCCCTTTCTCCTTCGTGATCATGCTGCCACGTCCACAATAGACCCGTTCCAATTTGGGGCGAAAGATTGTTGTCTGTCGTAGAAATCAACCGGCAATCCATCATACTGGGTGATCCAAAATGTACCGCGTAAGACTTTGACATGTTATTTGATAGGGAATTGTCAGGGACTGTTGGTTTCAATTCGAGGAATGTTGACGAAATAAAATCAAATGGATAATTAAATGCGTTAGAGTAAGTTTTAGAAAGAGCAGTGCCTTGATCTCGTATATTTCAATGTACAGTGACATTGTATATCAAAGTCCACATTCGTAACTTGCGGTCGTAAACATTCATTACGATGAATAGGGAAGTGTGCAAGTTCGCAGCGAAAACTTTTCTGAAGGGAGTAACACCAGTTGTCACCGCGCCATGGGATTCTTTCACTAACATTACACGCTAAAGGAGTACTTTGGTATTCTGAAGAGTATTATTTTCTCGCCAACATAAATCCGCGCAAATTATAGTTTGATTTTTTATCCTGGCAAAAGTATTTATTTATTACAATTCTCCTTCAGCAAGAACATTTTCTTTTAATTGTTATTCAAAAATAGAAAACTGACCAAGTTAACAGCGCAACTTCCACACGAAATCAGAATGAAGCCTGAAAAGAAGAGTAAGAATGACTCTCGTATGTAAATCCCGTGCAGATGGAGAAAGCAAAAATAAAGAGAAAGGGGTAAAAACAGAAGCAAGGAAAGGGTCTCCCCTCGGAGGAATCGCGTTTGTCTTTTACAGCTGAGGATCCGAGGCACATTGAGCCGCCGCGTCGACGTCGACGTCGGCTGCTCCCACATCCTGGATGTGGGCTTATTTCATTCTCTCCTTCTCTCTCTCTCTCTCTCTCGGCTCTTCACCGGGATGCCTTGGGATGCCACGAAGCAATAAATCAGTTTTTCCACTCGAGACGACATGCGCCACCGCTGCCTGTCGCTGCGTTATCAGTCGCTCTCCCAAGGGAAGCGCTGCGGCGCGAAGTACCTAAAGAGACGCAGGGTGAGAAAAAGGCCCTGGGTGCGAACGACATTATTCACTTCGCTAATTTTCATAATTTTTCACATTCCCGCGACCTAGTACCCCGTGGAAATCAGTACAATGTCTGCTGCCGTTAAGTGCACGTCAACACAAATTGGATCCGAGATCCTATAAAATTTCCAGATGGTTCTATAATATCTAAAAGTATCGAAATTATTTAATCAATGATGTTATATTCATGCCAATATTTCAGAGTTACTATAATAAAACTAATCTTACTGATACATTATGCTCTTACTGCTTTTTTGTGTTCTAGGTATCAGTAGACAGAGGAGGGATAGATCCATTGAATTATCGTCTTCTGCTATTCATTGCTTGGATAATGCAGCTGGAGGACAGAGTGAACCTCCGGGTGAATGCAGAGGAAGCTTCAGTCGTCGGAGCAACAGGATAATTGCGTGCCAATTTGGGTAAAGCATAACTTCAGTCTAACCTTTGCGAAACAGAGGACTGTCGGAGGGTAAGTATGCATATGTATATGCCGGGGATATTGGGATGCTTGGGATGAGTCTGCTGTCTCGCAAGAGTCCCGGCACTCACTCGGAACACAGCATGCAAATGCGGACGGAAATACAAATGTTATTTCTCCATCTACGGGCCTTTTTAGGTCTGTTTGTCCTGGTACACCTGCCTGGCATCCTTATGCCATGAGAACAAAGCACTCTGACGTTCGCTTGCTTCCGGGATATTAGAAGTTATGGCCGGAGGTTTACTAATTAGTTGCTTTCAATGTCAAGAGCAGAGCGTCCGAGTCGTTGAGATTTCCATGCGCCGGATTGATACATCGAATGAAAATAAAAGTACAGTAAATGCCGGGAAATACGTTGAATGAAATTTTAATTGCATTGCAAATTTTCATTACGCTTTAACATAGCTTTATCTATACATACAATTCTCCTCGCACTTGAATATAAAGTGACCCAATATCTGAATCCCTGATTAATCTCATCCGAACGAAAGCGTTCAACCAATGGTTTAGAAATTCTGGTCTAACCAAGTGGAACCGTTTGTTCCCTTATCATGTGTTCAACCTTCGAGGAGCATATCATTAGTGCAAGGAGTGGAAAGGGTGCTGGGTGACCCGGAGTTCACAGAGCACAGGCTATCACCATAACTATTGAATTATGGCTGGTACGATGCTTTGACGTCGAGCTGCTCTAACCGTGCATAACCAATATTTAACGCCTATTAATGCCAAAGAGAATTTATGTTCCGCACTACAATCGGACTGCCTGTAGCTTTCCACGCAGCTATAAGGCATGCAAACAGTACCCTTACACGTACGTCTCCAAACAACTAAACATCCTACAGTACACCGACTACAAATTATGAGATTGCAGGCTCTTAGCATTGTCAATAATTTGTTGTTGTCAAATTCGCATGATTAGAGATATACAGATGGAAGATATGCATATATTTTTGAAATTAAAACACACATTGAGTACAGACAAACAGTCAATAAAGAATGCATTATTGCTTGCAGAATTACGTTCATTTTATCAAATATCACAATAGCCGCAAATACAAATATAATAGTAGGCCCATCACGATTTCTGACCAGAAAAACATGTACAGCAGAAATTGCGCGGGACGAATACACGAGTATTCCAGAATATAGAGAGGAAAAAAATGTGCAAATTGCATGCTGCAAAAGTCCATTCGATTCTCGTATCGGTGCTGGTTGAACGCGCAAAATTCGAGCATCAAATAGACTAGGCGCGCAATACGGGCGCTCGATAAAAAGGCAGGAATATTTCATCCGCCAGGACGAAAGTGATTTTTTTTTATTGAGTCCGCCCAGTAGGCCGACATTATTTTGGCGCAATAAAGCTCTCCCGCTATGGCTACATCGGTGATTCCTTTGATTAATAGACGACTTCGTTTCGGCAATGATAGCACACACGTACGTGCACCGCACTGCCACAACCCTGAGTCCGCATGGGATAGCTGAATTCGCCGACCAAATTTCCGTGTCCCTCCATCAACTCTGTTCGCCTAACAAAAGTCAGGCAACCACTCCGTCAGACAAAATTGTGTTTCTCCAAATTCGACGGTTCCTCTGCAAATGAACGCTACATATTTTCATCACACAGGTCCTTTTGTAACACTACCAATCAAGGAATGATATGAAATTGGACGGGTTGCTCTACTACTGCGAACTTTTTCAAAATTATCATTCGCAGATCGCATTCACAGGAGTTCCACATTTCCACATTGAATTATCTTGAATGACTAATTTACAAATCCGAAGAGTTCGAATTCAAAAAATCGTATCTAGCTCCGAATTATGGCAGGTACGAGCGAAAGTACTCCAAAAAAAGGGGGCGAAACTATCTCTCGGATGCATAATGAAGTCAATGAATATCCACTCGAGGCGGAACTTGTTCCGGAGCGCGCGATACCCTCGAAACCGAGCCAATTCAGCTTGACATGCAATTAGCCGGTGCTGGTAGAGCCGAGCTTTTTCTCGGCGGGCTTTTTCAGGGCACTTGAGGTATCCTTGCGCGCGGCATCCTCGTTATCGCTCTAGACGCATAAATTGGGGCTCGCAAGGTGCGAGCAAAGAAAGGCGCGCGCGCGCTCTCCCTCTTCCTCTCCCTCTCTCACTCTCTCTCTCTCTCTCTCTCTCGTGTCGCAGAGAAGGCAAGGGAAGAGCGCCGGGTCGGCAGCGTCGCCACCCTACATTCATTAGGTAACTTGTACAGGCGCGTCCGTGGCGTTGGGATACGACACCCATAGCACCCCGAGTTCATGAAATAATTTCGCCGTGCCTTGAAAGAGGAAAGTTCCACCAGCCAGTAATAAGCTTACGTCCTCCAGGGCTGCACAGCCGGAATCAAGGGTGAATCCCGACCTCCATGCTGAATGTTACCTCGGTCTACCTATGCTGGCAACGTCGCTGAAAATGTTTTAAACTTACGAGACAGCAAAACCGAGGGAGATAGAGAAAGAGGTGGAAGCAGTTTTTCCCATGAGCGCGACCAGCGGGTAGGGTGGATTCGTTGCTCGAAACTTGTCTACCAGACTTCGCGGTCCCGAGTCCTTTTTCGAGGCCGTCGGGGTAATGTGGCAGATAATTGCTGTTTGGTAGTTACACGTAAACTATTATATTACCGTGCCGGTCGGGGCCAAAGAGCCTCCGCCGTCTGCGTTTGATTCCAGCTAACAAGCTTCCCCCCCCCCCCGTCGCCGCCTACTCCTGCCGGCACCCCCGCGCCTGCACGTAGGCTTATGAGAGAGTTTGGAATTAGCTGCTCGTAAAGTGCGCTTCCGGTCTGAAGAGGCTTCCCCTCACCGCTCCTGCCTTCCGCTCCTGTACACGCCACTATAGCGGTAATACGCGCTTCAGACGGGAAATAGAGAAAAATCTGGGAGGACGCCATTTTCGGAATACTAGTTGTCCGAGCGTTGACCCTATTCTACTTCGAACATAGAATTAAAACATTGCAATAGCTTCGAGAGAAGCTTTTTAGATGTATTTATTTTTACTGCAGGTGGTACTTTGTGGCTTTTGTGGGGAGATTATAGTGTTTGCGATTAATGATCTCGGTAATTGTAGTGTCTCACTAATTGAAACATGGGGTAAAAGCACCTGGGCTGGACTACCGGAATACGTAGGACTCGGTGTATAGTGAATCTTGCGAGATCATGACACGCTGATCCGGTATACCGACGATCATCCACTCATTACGTTTCATTTGACAGGGATCCGTGAGCGCCATTTGCGCACAGCAGGCATCATTAACCCTTTTAGTGCCGGATGAGCAAGCCATCGATCGCTAATAGTTCAGCGCACGCATCCCTCGCATATCCTCGTTCGCTTAATCCGCATGGATATGTGTGCGTTGCCTCGGGAGGAAATCGATCTCTTCCTGGATATCCGCATGCTAGTTAGCAAAGACCTTTAGTGAAATTGCTATATTTCTTCTGGCTTGGACGAGTTTACGGTACTTCGCATTAGAGCAAGTTTTCACACGATAAGTTTACCCGAAGATGATTAAAAGGGTTCAACTAAAGAAGTACAATTTCTAGGCGGCAATAATTTCATTTTGTTATACGTACCTTTTATCCATGAGTCCTTTAAACTTGAAAAATATTTGTTGCTGGTATATAAGCTTTCTAATTGTAAATTCCCTGATGTAACGTTTATTAACGAGATTGAAAAGCTTCACGAAGCGCATGATTCTCTTTGCTAAACGGGTTTTGTAGTTCTTGTAATTGAGAAAGATCATCGTCACAGAAGGTTGCAGGGAGTCTCAACATTTATAACTGTATTGGAAAATTTTACAATGAATGTGCGGAGAGTCATTCATAAGAAAATGTCGAAATCAGGAACGAACTATAATGTCAGAATACCCACTTTCTCAGATTAGGCGAATCAAATCAACAGGAAGGTATATAACTTCACATGTTAATGATTTATTAACTTATTTTCACATACAATAGTATTATGCGTGAACGATCAAACATTGTATAAACAAAATTTACAAAATAAAGTATAAGTCTTTACAGCTAAAAGCTACTAGTAGTAGTGGATCACATAGCTTCATACTTTTCCTCGGTCACCGCGCAAATATTGCCGGCCGAGACTATTTTTTATTTTATGCTCTATCTCTCATGTATATATATATAATCTATTTATATATTTATATATATATATTTATATCTCATATTTATATTCATATTTATAATCATATTTATATATATATATACGCATATATATATAAATATTATGCCAAGTATTAAATAAGGTATCTTTTCTAATTTGTCCTAACATGAAAATTTCGTGGGCGGGGTTGGGTGGGGGGAGTGGGCGATATCGTGAGGATTCAAGGTATTCATGTGATGTGGAGACTCGTAGTACAGAGCTCTTTGCTATACCGACTCGATAGTATCAACGTCTCGCTATCACGTGAATATAAAATTATCGTCCTCTCTTATTGTAATTACCACTGACGAAATTCGTATTGTTAATAGTGTTTTGCGCGGGGGTGTAACTTTGCACCGGCTTTCGAAGGGAACATCGATATCATTCTGTTTCTAAGTCTTGCACTTCGCATGCCAAGATAAAGATTGGTTTGTGATAATGAATGTACCGATTTTGGTTCAGTTATGCGAACTCCCACGCACCACTCATTTTTGCTTTCAACTGCTTCTTTGCAGTGTTAGCGCGCACTTGTGTCGACAGCCGTTTGTTATGGTTCTTGGAGGATGACAAACAAACATGACTTTTTCAGTGAATACTACACATTATTACGAATAATTTCCCATGAATAATTTGGTCGTTATCTATGTTTTGTATAAGACATTGTCCAAAAGGTTTGAGGAAGCTCCACAAACCATCAACCCTCTTCCTTACCCTCGCGCAGTTTTGCTGCCTTCATTCGGCTGAACGTGTCCATTACTTTATTCAAAAAAGAAAACTACACCCGAATGCGACCTAACGCAAGCTTTCCTCACTCTCTTCTGCGGGTATCAGTGTGGGAACCAACTTCAGCTGCGTAGTCGCACGTCATAAAAGTAATGCCAGTCGTCTTGTCAAAAAAGCCCTTCACTTCAATGCATTCGCTTATATTCGATTTAATATAAAATCTACGCAAACAATAAAGGTTTCGGATTTACAGTGACAAGTTTTATGTTAAACACGCAATAAACATTGATGATTGGATCGATAAGAACTCAGACCGAGGAACAGCAATGAATTGGGAACTACCGACTAGCATCACTTTATTTTCGGGCGATTGGTCAGTGAAGCGGGCTGCTCTAATCTCGGCCTAGATTCCGATTACATAGTCATAGTGTGTCCGACATACGTCACAGAATTCGCATAAATACCTTAAATAGTGCGCGTCGTCGCCGATCATGAGGACGCGCGCTCGCTTGGTTACCGATATTAAGGCTTATGTATACTTATGTACAATATGGAAAATATACAAAGGACGTCAGTGCTACAGTATAATATATCTCGATCATAAAGACAGTTTGATTCTTGCGTATTCGTTACTGAGGTAAGTCTTTACTATTTTCACACCACACCGCGCGCGTGCAACTGCCTCGGACAACAGCTTTAACACGCGGGAGTAGCGAAAGTTCTCTGCTTCATGGATAAACGCGTGCGTGTTCCTCTGGATCGAGAGGTTTGTAAGAAACTAGCGAAGACTCATAGACACCGGAATTACAGGCAGCTCCGTGGCTACCAGCAGCTGCCCGAAATGAACGAGCGGTAAAATTAGAAATGTCTTATATTAAACGGTCCCATTTAGTGTGCACAGCGACGCCAGCCAATGATTCCTTTAGTTAAGAATCTCCTTTTCTCGCTCCTTTGTCCCTTTCAACTATCTATCTTTCGTCCTCTCTCGTTTCTTGATCCTCGACATTTCTACTGATTCGCGGGAAAAAGTTTGATCCTCGAAAAAATGATCCCCGCGGAGGCTGATATGTCTTTCGCTGTTGTAATCGAAACACAAGATTAAGCGGATGACTCGAACTAATACTCATACACTTGTTAGTGTCGCTAATGAGTTACTTCTTTCGCATCTAATTCGTTTCTGCGCGTGCCTCGGCTCTGCGTGCTCCTCGTGGAGTAAGTGAGATTGTGACTTTTGGCTTGTAAACGCTCGAGTTGCGGCCCCCGTGGCAAGAACTACCTCGGCCTGGGGCTTTTGATTCAATTTCGTATTTGGATTTTGTGTCGTACTTAACTGAAGGTGCACACGCTAATAAGGTGCTGTTGCTTGCAAAAATATTGTTTTCTCATGTGTAATATAATAGCTTCCGTAAAGGAATCAATCCTGTTGAGATATAAGGTTTGTTATCGCCAGTTCTAAAACACTGAATTATCTTTACTGCTATGTTAGTTGACTTAAGTCTATCACACGGTAAAAATTAAGCAGTAATTAATACATACATTCAATTATACAAGAATTGATTTGATATTGGTTTTACACTGTCGAAAGACGGTAATTTACTGAGCCAATAACATAGTGCATTGCGATTGGATTGATTCCTCTTTCAGATATTTATGGAATATAAAACATGTGAAAGGTAGATAAAATGAAAACTGGCAATTGAAACAATGATAAGTAATCGAATAACATCAATCGCATTTGATCTACTCGAATTTCAACGAACTCGAATAGAGAAGCGGGCGACACTCGTCGCTTTTGATACTTATTTATGTTTTATTGTCTGCAGTACGTTGAGATGTGCCGGGTTTCCGCACCGAAACTAAAACGCAAGATAGCTCCCTATTGAAAATAGATTGATCATGGATTATTCGATCCTGAGCCGGCAATCGCCCAAAACATTGTATCCTTTAATCCCTCGCGGTGTTTAACGTGATCGTTAAACTCGTCGCAATGGGGATTTACAAACGTTTGTACATGCTTATACGTACGGATGCATCTAAAGGAACCTTCTCCTTTGTCATCGAGGCTAGACATTGTGCGATTAATAGAATACCACATGTAGTGACTCGTGTTCTCGACTTTCAAGCTCGATAGAAAAATAAGAGGAATCGCTCACTAATGGTACACCAGAAGACACTAGAACGGGGGAAGAAAGCCTCCGAACGATACCTAGCAAAAGAATCGTAATCGATAAAAGAGCCTCCTCTTCGCGTAATTCACTTGTTATTAGTCTACATTGATGATCGACGTTAAAACAATCGGCTATGATTTACAATGTCAATGTATATGACTGAAGCATACCAGTTACCGGACATGGATAATATCGTTAAAAATACAGTCAGTGTGTGTTCGAGGGTGCCATTTAAAATTCCAGACGAGACCCGCTGACCTCGTGCTGCCGTCGAGCGTCCCTCAATACCCGATTTCCGTTACTATGTACAAAATTCTTCTGTAGAATAACGCATGCACGGCGTGCAAGTTGCCGCGCGCGCGTCTACCTGCTTCTAAGGAATATCGTTACAAAATTATTAATCGCGGATCAAAAGTTACAACGGCCCGATGGGGGACCGCGCGAGGATTAAAACAGCGTGCAACGTGTTGTGCCTATTCAAATATACTCGTACAACACGATGATGCGGTCCGGTAAAAGAATTACCCCTTGTATACGTCGATATATAGCCATCTAAAAAACGATTGATTGGGAACAGTATATTTAACTCGTAGGTACGGTAACGTCGACTCTTTCCTATTTCTCTGTGTGTGTGGGTGGGTGTGTGTGGCTCTCACTTTGTCTCGCAAAAATATCCACTTTAAATCTATGCATACTTCCTTGCCGCCCGAGAGTGTGTACAGATACTGCTGCCACGCGGCGGTGGCTGTGGAAAAATACGGAGTGACGCGGGAAAATTGTAGCCGCCCGGTTTTAACGTCCGAGGGACGAAGCGCTCGTATCAAATAATCGTATGTATGTATGTATGTATCACGGTGCGTACGCATTCGTTTTTGTCTTAGCTGCTTACTGTTATAGTTATTTACTTAGTACAGTTATGCGAGTCGTGGAGAATACAGGTGTAAGTTGTTTTATTTCTTATAGTGCACCCTGTGTACTTCTTTGATCGTTCGCGAAATGCAGGAAAGCCGATATCGGTTCTGGTAGAAACTCGATTCTCTATCTCAAGGAATATCGCACTTTCTTGCCAGTGGCGGTGCTTGCCGATAAAATATACATATATATCTTTGTTACAGCTATGTTTCATAGAAACTCGTTGATCGAACGAAAGTGTAAAAGGAGATGCCTCTACACTGCTGACTGGGTGAGGGATACATCTCGTTACGCGAGGGCTTCTCGATCATGTACACACTGTGTAAATAATACAAACACATATATACTGTAGGCCCGCTTTGCGCCGCTTACATTCGGTTCTCTGAAGATTTCCCTAATTATATACTTGGTAGTTCGCTTATTTATAATTTTTACAAGATCTGCCTTCAGCCGACCCCGCGGTCGCGACGCTACGACGACAACCCAGCAAACACTTTCTAGCCGAGATAAAAATTTCCCTTCATTCCATCATGCTACGCTTAACATTTACAATTTTGCTGTGCGATTACGCCAGTCACACTCAGTAATCTCATTTACATCATTCCATTTCCACATTCACGTCTGCTTGCAATTCAACCGAAGGGGGAATACCTTGCTCGCTATTTTTATTATATTTACAAAATTTAGGCTCCCGTCATTAAAATATCAAATAAATTAACATTTAATGTCAACATATTATGAACAAAAATGAATTACACTTATACTTCGTTTCTTTTGTGATACATTACAAATGTATAACTTTGCAATCCATTTTTTGATTTTACCGATTTTACAACTAAAACACTGCCATGGAGTGCTGCCGAGTTCGTGTAAGCTCGACAAATGAAAAGAGGCTTTACTTCGCTAATTTTACATTGCAATCAGACGAGGTAACACAGCTCCAACAATGTCAGTTCAAATATCATCTAAAAACATTTCGAAGTCGCGTCTCGCATCAGCGGAGATGGTAGGACTTGCTCGAGCCTTACAATAAATACATACAGTGCTCGAAAGGAACAGTATTATAGTCGATCAGTCATTCTACATATGTCTTCGACAGTTGACGCAGACACCGAATTTCTACAATGCATTTGCTCGGTGCTCCTCCGCCTTTCTTCTCTTATCACCGGCTGTGCTTTTGCTCGGCTTTCGAAGCGTCGACGCCGCTGACAGCCTTCTTCGAGGACCTCTTGACTTCGGGCTTCGTTGAGGTACCGGAGCCAACTGTCCTGCTTCCTTGCAGACACGTGACGCGACGAGACTTGCCAGTCTCCTTCTGTCCCTTGCCTGCCTCGCTCATTTTGTCCAGCTCGGCCATCGCTTCTTGTATCGCGTTCTCCAATTGCATATTCAATTTACGACTTCTAGAAAAAGTGGGGAACCAGAAATTGTCGTTTTAGTCGTGTGGGTTACATCAATGGGAGGTGGCTCGGGATGTGCGTGCCTTGACATTCAGCTAAGGACAGCAAAACTACGGTATAGGTAACATTAACAGGCTTATGATTTATAGAAAGCATTGTCAAAATTTGTTAAAATACCTCTTAATATGGTTTTGCTTCCTATACACCAATTTTTTGTTTATCAAAAATACCGTGTAATATAGTAACAATATTGCGAATTAGATTTAAATCGAAAATAACTCTTAGTTGGCAAATATTTAAGTATTCCAATTTTCATTGGACATGTTGAGAAAAATTCTGTTATCAACAAATGCCGAGAATGGCCTACACAAGAGATTACGTCGTTAGATGTATTTTGTAGCCAAAGGTTAAAGTTAAAGTTAAATACGAAGCGCTATCTAAACTTAACTAAATAGGAACAGTAATCTATAAAAGAAATGCAGCCGTTTCGGGAGTCTACAGAGCTACACGACACTTAACTTCAATAAGAAATAGAAAGGTTTATACGTTTAGGAAAAAGTTTGTAAAATACAGAATGCAGTGTCTCATTTCAAATGTGATGTCCTTAAAGTAATATCAACTATCAAAAAAAAGACCGAATAATTGGCTGTTGGTTTGTTAATCGGTACTCTATTACAACGTTCCCTTTCTGGTCATTAATCACTTATAGATTTCAGGGTTTCAACTCTTCATCACTCGGCTCCGCTAGTTTTTAACGGAGCGTCATGTATTTTATTTCTTCCGTTTTCAAGAAGCAATGAGTGACTCACTTTCGATACTTTTTGCGCGCACGGTGATGTGCTTCGAGGCCTTCGGAGAGGGACTTCAGGGCCTTGACTTCAACTTGGCTGCGTGTCCCACCACCCCCATACCATCGGACCCAGACCGACCTGGTACCCGGTGGACCCAAAGACTCGACTTTACCCGGCCACGCCGGACTTCCTCTTGCCGCTCCCCAAACTAGCTCACCCACCTCCAGCTTCCGCTCATCCAACTCGGTGATCTCTGATTTCCCCTCCGGTACTAGGTGTTTTAAAGAAGAAGCTCTAATCTCTACCGCTCTTCTTTCTCTTCCACTAGTTTATTCTAATCATCGCCTCCATAATGAACGTCTCAACGTTTCTTTTGCAATCGACCTCTCCCGAAAGTGTTGACAATAAATTGTTAATATAATACTTTCTTAACTAGATTTTTCGGAAGGTCTAGTTTTATCTAATTTTAGGAAAAAGTTTTATTCATGGGAAATCAACACTTTCGTTGAAGCCTGTGGATTGTTATGCCGCTTAGGACCTAATTTCTTTAAGTTTTCAAGTTTGGACTGTTCATTTGCAATTTTTGATAATTAAGCGATCCTGCACTAAGTGATACCTTTACTTTACGGTGTTTTATTGCTTTCATCGCTTGATCTTTGAAATCTACGTTACGTGTGCTCCTTGCTCGCGCGTGTGCTCGTTTGGAATGATTAGTAGCTTCGAATGATGGTGGGCTCATTAAAACAAATGATTCGAACGCATGCAATGAATCACGCTCTCTCGTTTATCGGTTAATCCGACCGGATAGTATTTGGTGGAAAATGAACGGCACCTTTGCCTAAGCGATACCACAATTTCCAATAATTATTAATGATTATCAGCTGTAAAACGTTAACAGTCCTAGCGCAGCAAACCACCGTGCTGCGCGGTTGCTGTTTGCGATTACGAATGGTTACACATTGCCAAATGAGTTGAGTTATGATTAGCCCAATTACTCGCGCCAAATGATCCCGAGCTTCGTGTGTGTGAGTGTGTGTGTGTGTGAGTACATGTGCGTTGGATTTCTCGCATCCAATACGGACACGATGGTCATCATGCTACTCGAGGAACGCAAGGGTGATTATTATATACAAAAGATATGACGAAAACATCCCCCGGTGAGTCACACCCACGCCTTAATGATCGCATGAACGAAGCCCCCACGGACCCCCGTCAATGATGTGCGTGGATAACAGTATTAACAAACCTCACAGCCAATTAGTACAAAACAAAGAATTTCCGTAATGATTATTTACAATGTATTAAGGTGACATGACGCTGAATGTCGGTTATGTTTGTTTGGCAAGCGCGTAGACTCACAAATGCTCGGGGCCGAAAAGTTTAGTCGTGATGCCACTTACCTGCTTCCAACTTTTGTGCAAGGAATTGATTATGGTGCGGGTGGTGGAAACGAGATGGAATTTTTTATTCACTTGTGCGGTGACGTAAATGGATTACGCTTACGGCTGCTTTTTCCGATGCAAAGAGGAATGGGTTTCTCGTATAATGCATTTTTAATATTTCTAATACATATCGTACACATTGTGTTAAAATATAAAAAATTGTAATCTCAACTGAAAGTTTCTTTGCATGACAGCACAAAAAACACATTCCTCTTTTTAATTACGTGCATCGCGCTCATTGATCACGTACTCCTTTAACTTCCAATGAAAGCAAGTTTTAATCAGTTTAGCCAAACGTTGACAACGAGAATGTTGATTAAAGTACAAAAATATAGCTGTCAAAGCGGCTGGAGCAGCGCATTTCATGCGAGAGCGAAGCAGTAAAACATGCAGCATGCACCATGTATCCCACAGCATGCAAACGAGTCAAGCAGTGCAAATTGAGCGAACAAGTCCTTGATTTTAAATGAAAACTGTACTGTAGGGGGATTTAATAGAGAAATATGGTATTCTACTATCTACATTGTTGACATACAATCGATAAGTTATAGAGAAGGAATGTCTTTATCATTTCACTCCCTTTTCCACGGCTTAACATCCAATCATTCATTTTCCAGTGGCATTTTGATAGACTACGACAATATCATTACATTTAATAAAATTTAATTTTTTCAGTATACTGTATTGTGAAATTCTAATGAAGTTCACTTGTAGAGCTATTATCGCAGATTGCCACCAAAATGCACTTTCGAGTTAAAGCAATACTATCAATACTACTGATTAACATCTAGTAATACCATACAATACTGACCATCTTGGTCTTCATGCAGGGTAGAATGCATGGAATGGATGGAGTCCAGCTTTCGCTTGATTCCGCGGCCGAGGGCATGATCCCTGCCCTCGCACCTCACTGTGCTCACAACACCTTCGGCCTGCTTCAACGTCTCTGACGTATAGATCTGTCAAATACAACTCGATCAACTCACAGGCACAAGCCTACCAATCACATGCTAATATCAGGTCAATCTAGTTTGACAGGCAAAAACTCTCGTACATTTCGTACGAATGAAGCCCACTCTCGCTTCCCCTCTCTTTCTCTCTCCGTTTCTCTCACACGCAGTTTCTGACAAAGGTCCTCATCATTCTTTCGACCGAGCGTCAAAAACATAAGCGAACAAAAGTAGATTGAATGTAAATGAAAACACAAGCCGCAATTTAATGTTCGGGTTTCTCAATGTTTCTGATTCTGACGTAAACTTACGTTTTCCACGCTATCGATGGCCGAATTGGGAAATCAAGATTGTTTCTGTTTCATTCTCCGAGAGGCATGCACACGTGACTGATAGCAAAGGGAACAAAAGTCAAACTCTGATTACGCATGCTTCAATACAGGGAACTTTTTAATTTCGTAACTGGGAGTAATGTAAAAGCCAGATATAATTCTTCCCAATGGAGTATTGTTTAGCAAAAATTTATTTTCTCTTCTTTCTCTCTCTCTCTCCCTCTCTCCCTCTACCTCGTCATAAAGAGTCATATAGCTTCTTGGGTGGATTCGTCAACACACGATTAGTCATACAAAGTTACATTATTGCAATGTACGTATTAAATAATAACGCTACCGGGCTGACGAGTCGCGATGCTCGAGCGCAAAAAACGACGGCGGGTAAAAACTGAATAACGTGTTAAATACAAACTAATTACAAACTTAATATTATCAGTTCAAACGCGTAAAAGGGTGTCCTCGCTGCGAGGCAATGCCACATTGTGTCTAGTGAAAATTTACAAAATCAATTAATCGACCGGTGCGAAAGAAAGATGCTCATTCCTCCGACGATGAGTCACTCTCCTCACCGTCCTCGCCCTCTTGCACATACACTAACTGGTTGTATACATAAGGGTTTACGTAAGTCTGCTTATTAGGCGAGTAGTTCACGATGGCAACGCCACTAGGGTCAGACCTGTAATTGTACAAATGCGGATAGAATTCCGTCGGCGCTAAGCCAACACTTAGGAATTTTTGACACGCAACATTATCGGGGTAGTATGAAACCTCCGCGTTTGAGCGATCCTCGCCCTTTTCCTCGATATTGTGGTCCGGCTCAGCCTGTTCCACAACATGCTGCACGGCTTGTGGATCATCCATCTCCTGATCAGACTTAAAATCGAACTTATTAGCTTCGCGTAACATAGCATGGTCCGCGTGGTCTGACACTAATGCCTGCTGCCGAAAGACATTCGTATTAGGTACGTAATGCTGGCTCTGATAAAGAATTGGCTGATAGTGACCGTGGCCTACGACCGGTAACATATTCGCGTCACTGTCGGGATAAGACACGTCCGTCATTTCTGTACTGACGTTCAGTTGATCTTCGACGGGACAGTGGTCCATTGTGTCTGAATAAATGGAATGATTTGGTGATGATGTGTCCATACACTCCTGTGACTCAGCGTATGTGTTTTCGGGGTGTGTCGTATCGGCTGGCTGGTGCATGTCTGTTAGAGTTAGATGACGATACTTCTGCTCTACGTGACTACCAACCTGGATCCCAGTAGTCACCGTCGACTCCACGTAAGTCTTCCCGTGAAGGCCGGGCTGACTAAGAGTGATCTCTTTCGTGGTAATACCCTGAATTCTCCAGTCCTCCGAGGCCACTGGCACTTCTCCGGTGTCAGGCTCGCTGCTCGATACACAGTGAACCATCGGCTGAAAGTGAGTAATATTGTTTAAACATCAATTTGGAATACGTTAGTTAAACAATGAGAAAAACCGTGAAAAGAATCTAAATCGTTCAAAATCATATGTACATCAGCAGGCAGTCTGACAGGAACTTAAACTCAAATTGAAATTCCATTTAACGTGACTTCCCAGCTCACCTGCATGACACACGTGACCGAAGTCTGCGTTATTAAATTTCGTTCCTATAACGGTTAATCAATTAATAACTATCATTTTCTAGTACTTGATATTTGTTTATATTTGATGGTAGTATATATGCGCGTTGGAAAAGTTATCATATACAAAATGATTCTTTACCGTGGATGAAGAGTGGTGTCTGGCTGTGATAGGTGGCGCCGGCGAAGCTGCCCCATGCGTTGTTGTATCCACAGCCGGACTATTCGACCTCTGACTATTTCCTGGACTATGCGTAGTTGTATCAGGTGGCGAACCTTGCCTCATCATAGCCGACTGCACAACGTTTGCCTGATTGCCAGCGGTTTGCGTTGAAACGGAATGCCTTGCCATCAGTGGACTATGTTGCTCATTCTGCTGAGCTGTTTTCTCGACGACGGTGGTGCTGCTGCTAGCGAGAACGTATTGCTGTTGTTCAACACTTTGCTCAGACGCCGGTGAAGTCACGCTGCTTTTCGGAGAATTTGGTGCCTTTCCTTGGATCATTCCAGAATTAAGAATATAGGACTGACCATGGTCAAGGTTTAAAGAAGGATCAACCGTCGTTCCACCACTCGAGGCAGCGGTTTGAAAGTTGGGTATCTGATTATTTGAAACCATAGTGGTCTGTTGCTGGACGATCGTAGTGTTCTGTTGTACGAATGTCGTGTTTTGCTGATTGGCGGCCGAAGAAACTGCAATATTTTGGGCAGTCCCGCAGGGCACCATGAGTGTTTGGCCGTTCATTTGAATGAATTCTTGTTGCCCTTGCATATTCGATGGCCTTACTTGGGACGCATTGAATGTTACTTGCTGATTGGGACTAACATTCGCTACAATCGGGCTCAATTGATTTCCAAAGGATGTTGTCCCGTTTACCAGAAACTGACCACTGTTCGGCGAGAGGAATTGTGCACCTGGACTATGCTGCTGAATGATTTTACCACCGGTTGCTTGGGGCGCTCTGATTACCATTCCAGCAGGACCAGCCGCCAAAATGCTTTGACTGGGATTGAAGATTCCACTATGACTTTGCACTGGTGTCAATACATTCTGACCATTCACATTCTGTATCTGCAGTTGCATTCCTAAGTTCCCTGTATCTTGCAAGAGCGTCGCTGTTCCATCTGCAGACATGACCATACTTCCAATCCCAGGCACAATGAACTGCTGAATTGTTGGGAAGTTCTGTACCATTCCAGTCGCACCGTTCAACAGATTAACTGGTTGAAGCAGATTTATCTGCTGCGTTGGTTGAGGGTTGGTGATGATTTGCTGCGCATTAAACTGTGCTGATGCTGCGCTTGCCTGCCCGTTCATGACTAACTGTGCTGGTGCTCCGCCTTTACCGGGGACAATTGTCAAAGCTTGCAACATCGGCCCGCCTATGCTTTGGGTCTGGAAGTTCTGCTGGGCAAAGTTCGACTGTGATTGCATCAACATTCCAGCGTTTTGCTGGGAAGAGGCGATATGCAACATTGATGACACCGTTTGTGGATTCGTCTTTCGCTTTTTGTATGCTTTCTTCTTGCTGATGGCCAATTCCGGCGATAATAATGCCGATTGCCGATTTACCATAGCTTGGCTTGCATTCACGCTTCTCGTGACATCCTGATTAGCATCGATAAGCGACTGAGCGTTTTGGATCACATTCCCAGTAGCGACAGTCAGATGTGGTATTTGAACATTTTGACCTATGCTGTCCATCGTCATCACACCAGGCTGTATAAGTACGGGCGTCTGAATAGTGTTTACTAAGACCGTTGGTTGACCTATAACTTGCTGCGCGACACCAACAGCAGGAATCACTTGACTAACAGCACCTGTTACGCTAGTAACCATAGGTGACACTGACAGGGGTGGCATGGAATTGGCGTTGGAAATAATTTTCGGCGGTGGCGGTGCCATCACACCGTTAATACCGGATCCTGTGCTAGCCATTATGAGTTGGCCACCACTAGATACCAGTATGTGGCCCGGAGGTAAAGCTGAACCAGCAGGATGTTTCAGTATACCACCCGATGTCAGGACATTATGGACCTGAACATTGGATTGTGGATGTTGAGGGGGTTGTTGTGGTGGCTGTTGATTCTGCGGTTGTACCGGTGAACTGGTACTAGCCTGAGGTACTTGTATGCTACTGACCACACTTTGCACCATCTCCAGAGGGGACTTCGAGATATTTATCGCCACTGACGGCTGCGTAGTTGGAAGCGTAGGGTTTGCAGTGACCGTACTAACTGGTACAGTTGGTATGGATGTCGATATCGCCGGATGCTGCGGCTTATTTGAGAGAATATTTGGTATGGCGGGGTTCGGAATTGCCGAGGGTGTGTTAATAGAGACGGTAGCCGTATTCGCTCTTCCAGCTAATACAGATGTAATAGTATTACTGCTGACTGTGTGACCGCTTGCCATAGTTGTAATAACCGACGAGGTACTGTTAAATGGATTCACTGACACCCTCGAAACGGAGCTCACTGCATGTGGATGAGGCTGATATCCGTCCAAGGACGGTTGTCTTGAAGCTTGTCTCTTTGCAGGTTGAGATCCAGTATTATCCAGTGTTGACGCAGACGTCTGAGACGGCGATGTGCTAGGAGGTACACCACTTGAACTGGTAGTAACGGAAGATGGTGTCTCAGACCTAAGTTCTTGTACATTGGTGCCCATCGACGATTGCGATGGCTGTGGTGCCTGAGGTGTAAGCGGTTGTGGAGGTATTTGATTCGACGCCACATGTGAGTGAGGCGTCGATGGTTGAGAGTAACTGTGTGGAGTTGACGGTTGTGACGAAATGAGACTTTGCGGCGTGGCTGGTTGAGAAATGCCCGGCGTTGATGATGCCGCCGGAGTGTCCGAATTCGCAGGGCTATTCGTACCAATCGGGGATCCGTGGCTAGTACTAACAGTACCACCTTGAATTGGTCTCGAGTCTGCCTGTTGCTGGCTACTTTGATACCTTTCGCCAAATGTCGATGATGTAACAGGATCTTCGCGTTGATCTGACTGTATCAGGTACTGGCGATGCACTTGTTGCTTGTACTGATCTTGTGCGTACTGCGTATCCGCACTTGTAACACAGCCTTGGCAAGGACTACTTTCGGAATCCGTTCCCCCGCTACTTGAGGTTGGGGTCATACTACTGTGTACAACGACAGGCGACGTTGCGTGATTCTTCACAGAATTAAATGCTGATGTACTCGTGGGGCTAGCACCAGAAGACGGCTTTGGTTGTGAAATATAAGTGGTATTAGGCACGTGCGTTGCATGACTCGTTTGTGGTGTTTTCGGATTGCTATTGCCAATTCCCATTTGAGTACTGCTGACACCGGTCTGTCTCGAAATGGTGCTGTTCAGCAAAGCAGTTTGTTGCGCAAGGTAACCACTAGGATCCTCTAAGAAAGATGGCCCGCTACCGTTAACAGTAGAACCTATATGACCGTTGCTTTGTTGGTTCTTGTCACTGTACTCGTCGATAGGACTAGCAGCTGACTGGTCCAAACTGTTGTTACTCCTTGTGTCATTGTGCTGTCGTTGCTTCTTCACAATTACTTTACTGGATTTTGCTTTCTTGCGTGCCACTTCGTCCGGCCAAGTGGATGCTTGCGGAATGTGATGATGAAGAGGTGGGACACGATCGAAGGAATTACAAGTAATATTTTGGACAGTAACTACAGAGGACTGATGATTTCCTGATGCTGGTCGATTTTGTTGCCAAGCTGGTGTTCTAGAATTGAAATGCACATTGCTTGCCTGCCCATTTGGTCCCACAACAGATTGTGCTTCAATAGTGTGATTAGGATTAGGGCTTCTACTCGCCAAATTTTGCATATTATATTGTTGTTGATGGTTCATTTTTCCGTCCAAACTATTTGCCTTTGCTGCTTCGAAGTTCCTTGTAGGATATTGAACTTGATTTTGTGTGTACATTCGCTGAACATTCTCATGTGGATTGTTCGGCAAAGTACCATTTTGCATTATGTGATGTCGCTGCACCGAATGATTATGGGCTAAAAGCTGCTGCTGCTGTTGTTGGTGTTGCTGTTGTTGCATCTGTTTGGTGTTCAAATCCTCTTCAGTGACTGAAGGGACACGAATCTGTCTGAGCGGCATTTCATTAGTATTCATCATTCCTGTTGTAGTGCCGGCTGCTTGCTGTTGCATTACATCTACCACGTGATGCCCCAACTGCGGATTAGGATACTGTTGTTGCACACATATTTGAGGTATTTGTTGGTGCTGTTGTTGCTGCTGTTGCTGTTGTTGCAACTGCTGCAACTGCATTTGGAACTGGTCTGTTGGTTGGGCTTGCATCACGTGCTGATTGGGTTGTTGTTGAGGCTGTTGTTGGAGTTGATGCTGGTGCAGCTGATGCATCTGTGGATGCAAAGTGGGTTGCGAGGAGACTTGGGACTGCTGCATATGATGCACGTACACATCCGGAGCATGTTGCGGTGTGTAATTTCCAGCCTGTTGTTGCTCAACTTCTTGACTTAACTGCTGTTGCTGCATGTTGTGCTTTTGAAGTTGTTGCATGTGCAGTTGCTGTTGTTGCTGCTGCTGCGATAACTGTTCCTGCTGTTGTTGCATTACATTTAGCTGTTGTTGATTTAATTGATTGATGTAATGGGAGGCTTGTTGCTGTCCGAATTGGTCGACAACAGTATTTTCGTGTTCTTGATGTCCCTGTTGTTGCTGTAGTATTTGCATATGTTGCACCTGCTGGTGATGGGGTATGAGTTGTTGAGGCTGTTGTTGTTGTTGCTGTTGTTGCTGTTGCTGTTGTGATATGTGCTGTTGCAGTAGTTGTTGCTGCTGTTGCTGCTGCAGCAACAATTGTTGATGCTGTTGCTGCAACAGCTGCTGCTGTTGTTGAGTCATATTGTTGAAGTTGGTGCCCTGCTGATTCATGATCAGCGAGTTTCCCATCAACATCCCTGACATATTTTGCTGGTTTAACCTCTGCTGGGGATTTCGAGTTGCACAGCCGTTTACGTCGTTATTTTGTGATGGGGAACTTAAGGCTTGATGACAGACCTGTTGGTTGTTCTGCTGAACTTGCAGATTGGGTATTGCAATCGGCCACACCTGAAACGAAAGGCAAAGTCCTCTATGAGCCATACAGCCATTTTTAGAAAGTATCTTATTGCTAAATCGAAGTAAAATAAAACAATGGTTCAAAAACTGCCATTTTATTAAGTAGTTCTATGTAACAGGATGGACCAAAAAAATAAATTTTAAACATTTTAGAAAGTATTTGATTATCATTACCTGCGATCCATTTGGAATCGGAGGACCTTGCACTCCAGTTGCCGTGACGGCAGCGATTGCCCTTTCCCGCTGTGCCAACAGTTGCGAAACTGACACGCCAGAGTAAATGCCACCTATGCCACCCAATTTTCTTTTCTTCTTCTTACTCAAGCCATCTGTAATAGGAAGAAAAGCACCATATACTGACCTGATGTTTTGATTATTGTAATTAAACCTTTCTAGACTGGTTTGCAATAATGTTAGCTCAAGATAAGCATTTCAATAATTCATTGAAAACAAAATGTGTATTTTTTCTAAATTACAGAATTAAGTTAATAATTCATGAACAATTCTTTAAATTCAATCATGTTGCAAATTTCAGCCAATAGTGATGTTTACTAACTGATCAGAAAATGTTCCAAGATGTGAAGCTATGTTGTTACGAAGGTAAATGTATATCCCTTTAAGGAAGAGGGACATTGCTAAGCGTGTGAAAAGTATACTATACGATTACATGACCATGACTTCTACGACTGAAAATGACGAAAAAAAAGTGGTAAGGAGATTCTGCAGTGTTCATTTATCTACAAGATTATACGTCTGCGGGTATTACAGCAGAACATAATGTACAGTTAAGGTAGGACATAATGCCATTATAATATGCCGAAAAGCTTTAAAAATGAAAGAGGAGTAACCGTAAAGACTAGAAAGGGTAAGAGGAAACGCGAGGATAATGAGAATCTTGCCAAGCGAAATAACTTTCCCGCCTGAGAGGTGGTAATTTAAACCGATGTTTACGGTGGTGAAGATTCCCATAAGATCTTCGTGGCATTCTGCGGTTTCCGGAAATTTTCCGGAAAACCCTTTGACCCCCACCGCTACCCGAGAACGGCAGTGGATAGCTCGTGGCTATAAACGCGCTCGGAGGGGAAGCGCGCAGCAATTACGAGATCCCGCTTGCCGTTTACCAATTTCCTGACTGGCAAATGTAGGACGGTGCAAAAGATGATATCAGCGGCGCTCTACAAAGGGCGGTGAAGTAGAATCGAGTGTAATGTTTCGACTAAGAAGCGAGCAAGCAAATATTCCTTAAGGGAAACCAGCAATGACGGCGATGTAATGATGGCGATGTAATGAATGCGAGAATGAATGACTATTTGATTTTCTACCCAACATACCGCAAGATGTATTACTTTACGCAATCTACCACTCGAAGTTACATCCTTCCCGAACAACTCCGGCGAGAGAGTCGCTCACGAATTCCGCCTGCGCGTCGAGATTACGAGGAAGTCGTAAAAATTGGCGGGCAATGTATGATCGTCCATGAAATCGACCAATTAAGAATCTCTGTAGGCCGACTGATGTTGCGGGTGTATGCAGGAAGAATAAAATCCCATCAAGGTGACCGAGAGTTAATCCTTGGGGGTGGAAGTCGAAGGACGGGTACTATTTTGAGAGTGCGTTCATTGCGATCTCGAGGTGGGATCCGATACATACGAAGTGGTCGAGCGTTGCCGACGGACTAAGCGGAAATTGAGCGGAATGCGCTTGCGCGCGTGGCCTTGCGGAATCGCTGCAAAGAAAGAGGCGGAAAGCCGCGAAGGATGAGCGTGCGACGCGAGAGGGTGGCGAGTGGGAGAGCAGGCGCAAGAATCACAACTGGACAGACGTTGGTACCGCAACCCCTACTCCATCAGCTTCCTCACACTCTCTTTCTCTCTCTCTCTCTCTCTCTCTCTCTCTCCCTTTCTCTCCCTCTCCACCCGATGGGTTTCTCTTTCCTTTCCGGAGGCTGCTAGCCTCTTCCATACGAAATTAACCCTTATCGGCTCTCTGTCTGGCGGCGGTGCCACCCTCTCGCCGTCATTCTCAGTGGCAGGGTGAGCGCCGTTGCGCTCCCGTCGACATGAGCGTCGTTCGCTCTTCTTCCTGTTTATCCCCACCGCCGTCGCCACCGGCTCCCGAGGGGAGTGCAGCCGGCGTCATTGACGTCGTCGTCGGTGGCAGCGAATGGTGAGCAGATTCTTTCCTCCTCCCGGGACGTATTGATCGCACCACCGCGATAAGAAGACACGAGAGCTGCTGGCCGATTGCTCTCTCGTCCTCGCCCACCCTTGCCCATCCACCTCCACCTGCATGCCTCCCCATCACCCACGCACCTCTTTCCAACCCCTATGCGCTCTGGCTCCCCGCTGATATGGACCGCTCGAATGCTGGATGCTGTGCCTCCGCTGATCGTTGGAGAGGGCAAAATCCCCGGCACACTCGCGTAACATCTCCTCCTCCTCCTCTTCGGCATTGCCATCCACGGACCCCCGCTTTCTTTCTCTCACTCTCTCTCTCTCTCTACAAAGTCTCGGCTGAATTTGCGGATCGTTCGAGGGTACCCCTCGAGTGGCTTGAAAACGGATACGATTTGTATTCCGGCTTGGTTCGACAGTTCTCGCCGGAGTCAATCCGGTCTCCCCTCCTCTTGGCTTCGGAACTCTCTCGATTTGCTAGCCGCGCTTTTCCTCGGATAGGTGGCCAACCCATCCTCCCCATCCTGACTTGAGTTCGCTTCCCAGTCTTTTGGGTACACGGCTTATTAATTCAGCCACGCTCTCCCTTGGTGCAGTGTGAATTGAAGCCATTTATCAAGGGATGCGAGAGGAATATGAGACGAGGGAACGGTAAGGTCTTTGGTAATCGGGAACCTTCTGTAAGCACTGTTCGTGTCACCGCATTTCATTGTTGATTACCATTGAGTAATAACTGATATTGTGTATTATGAGGCACAGTGATTCTAAGACTCTTTGGAATATATGATAATACGTAATATAATTATCCTTTATGTAACTTTGTGTGATTTGTGAATCTGAGAGTCTTACAGTGACATTACTCACTAACAGGCATTATTCGCGCGTTAAAACCCACTCGCGTCGAATGAAACTCTACAAAATCAAATGCGATACCTCGCACCAAAGGGGGAAAAAAACACCCTCCCTTTCATTTTTAATCCCCATCGTTCGAGCTCGCATTTCAGCGGCACCCACCGATGCACCACCTACCACGCGGAATGGAATATCAATCGTCCGACGTGGTTAATGCATACCATTAAAAGAAAGCCCGGTGTGTGTTCGAGCTAGGCAGAAAATTCCATTAATCGCATCGAGGCCAACAGCGGCGGTGCTGTCGTACAAACTGCGGCACATAAAAATGGCCTGGCCAAGAGTAGGACGAGTAAAATTGAAAGAGCGGCAATGGCAGAGTGGGGAGCGGAAATCGACTTTTCGTTATGGAAAGTCCTAGTCCCGCGGAATCGAGAGCCGGCCGATAAAGATTCATTGGAGCTCGGCCCGCTCGGCTTATACTCTTTTTGTTTTCCTTCCACGACGGCATGAAATGTCGAGCGACACGAAACGGGCGATGGAAAGCGTATGACGCTCGTGTTTGCTTGTATAAGTCACTGTGTATGTGTATGTGAGTGTACAGAGAGGCAAGCCAGCAGTTCGAGCTCGGCCGGGGTTGAGAAATCGTGATGCAGGAGTACAATACGGAGAGAAGAAGGGGTTGCAGCCGGCTAGCGAGGGATGCGAGAGGAAGAGGAGGAAGCAAGAGGAAGCATAGGAACTCTTCGGTGCGTGTCGTCCTATATCACCGGAAAATTGGAATCGAAGCGGCGGTGGCGTGAGCGCAAACGACCGAGGGCTTGCTCGCGCGTCGATGTTAAAACGACCCCCTATAAAGTCCCATGAAAACACTGTGCCCCGTCGACGACGCTATGTCCCACTGGCTCTTCTCTCCCGACGATAAACTCCAGTTAAATTCTGCCCTAGCTGTGCCTTCCTCTGGATTTTCGTATTTCCTCTCTACGGCCGAAGCGGCCGAGAAGAGTCCTCGCGCAACTGCCTCCAGAACACGACACGACCCCGATGAAATCACCTTCTCCATAATTGCGAATAAATCGTATAGTTTAACGCGTACCCGACAACCCTTATCCACCGGTCTACCTTTTCCACTTTCAGTTCTCGACGTGCACAATGTTGCTTATCTTCACTCGGCCTTGTTCCGAATCAACTTGGATAATGTAATTAACTCTGCTACCACGCAAATCCGCCACAACCACAGCTCGCATCAATCAAATTCATCTGACGGAGTCAAGAAGGCATTTGGAAAAGGGTGTGCTGCTAGCGTCAGCGGCGAGCCAGAATTGCAATTTAGTCTCACGGGCGCGCGCGCGCGCTATAATTTCGTCGGGGCGCGCAATTCGAGTGTGTATGGGAGAGAGGAAAATAGGAAAGAGAAGAGAATCCATGAGGTACAGGTAGAAGCCAGTAGCTCCTGACGGTGCGCGAGCTCGCCCGGGGTAACAGCCGTTTAATTAACGGCGCGATGAAGAAAGAAAAGATGGAAAAAGAGGAGAGGAGGCTCGGGCGAGAGTGTAGGTGTGGCAGAGCAGCCGGATATATAAGAGAGTATGTTAGCCCGACGAGTGTTCGAGAGGGTGAGGCTGGAAGGAGGAGGAGGAGGAGGAGGAGGAGGGGAAGGTGGGGGTCGACTCGGGGTGAGTTGGTAGATGGAGTGAGAATCGGGCGCGGTCGTCCACCCGGTTATAGGATTTGGTAATGAAATCCGGACGGAGAGTTTGGCCGCCACGGTGATACATCATTCCACCCTCCGCGCCATTCTCGCAGCGCCACGCTCGCCGTTCACCGTCTATACTTCAGCGGCCAACCTCCCCCGCACAGGTTCTCCACCCTCGCCCGCCAGGTTTAGTACCATCTCTCAGAGGAGGGGGCGGCGGAGGTGGCTTCGAAGCTCGCTAATGCCGCAATTCCGCGTCATTCGTCCTCTTCTTCCTCGAGAGCAACTTTTTTCCTTTCTCTCGATCTCGTGCGCGCACCCAATCTTGCCTGGGCGACGCGTACACGCAGCATCCCACACCTGCCGCGCGTACCAGACTCAATATCCTTCCTTCACCTCTTCCTCTTCTCTCCTCTGTTTCTCTTTCTTTGTCGTTCTTCCGGCTGATTCGTCTATGTTGCTCTTCCTCTTCGCCCTGTGAGACCGGCTCTACCACCCCCGCCTAATGATCACGACTCACTCGAGGCCGCAGTGCCACCCGACGAAAAACTTTCCTTCTTCTCGTACCCTTCCTCCTCCTCATCCTACTACTACTCCTACTCTTGGCTCACCCCGACGGTCCAGGAAAACTTTCCGCCGGCTGTTTTCTGCCGCGACTCCCGCTGAATAAACGACGCCACTGCCGCCCCGATTATGGACCGGTCGACTCTCTCTCCTCGCAGATTTCGTGTGAGGGATCTCTCTGCCCTCTTCCTCTGGCGTACTATGCCCCCGAGTTCCAAGGAAGTTTGTTAATGGGACCGATCGATGGGGAAAGTTCGACGCGCAGATGTATTGATGGGCGGACCCGCACGTGAGAACTGCGAGTACAAACTCATACTCGATAGAAGTTTGAAGCTCTATCTCTCTCTCTCTCTCTCTCTCTCTCACTCTGTAGAAGTCCGTCTTTCCAAGTTCGATACGTGGGGATTGATTGGAAGAGATGTATAATTCGATAGGACCCAATGAGGCCGTCGTAACGCCCGGAAAAACTTTTCCCTGCCAACTTTCCACGGTTTTTGATCAATAGTTCGAAAGTTCGGAAAGCTGTTTTTCCCTGTTTTCGCACACTTTCCTCGAGCTTCGAGGGAGAGATGTTTATTCCTGATTGAACGAGTTTCGGGGGATTGCGACCTTAATCCTTCGTGTAACTATGTTTTTTTTGCAATAAAACTGACTTGTTCGATGTTTGATATCGAAGAGTTCTTGAGTGAAACTTGTGGTGATTAGTAATTTAATGAAAAAATGAATGTGATCTTCAAAGGTTTGAAATGAAATTATAAATTGAACATAAGGAGTAAACTGTGTAAAGTGGGGGACGAAAAAATTGGTAGAAATAAATCAGATCTTATTCTAGATCAATAAGCCTTATTTCATTTATCAGAATGATAAATCATAGTGATAAATGAAATTGTGGGCCATGAGGAAAGTAGAGCAGAATTACTGGGTAAAATGATTGGAATAGCAGGCTTACCTTTTCTGGCTTTGTCCGGCGAGGCGGGCGAGTCTACGTTCGCGTGAACGGCGCTCGCCGACGGAGCGGAGGACAAAGTGGAAGAGGAGACCGCCGTGGTACAGGACGCAACAGGACTGGCCGCCGCAGTTGTCGGCAGCAAAAGTTTCCTCTTATGGTTGCAGAGCTTGGTCATCTCCCGCGTCTTGCCCTGATCCGGGCTCCAAGGTCGTGTCGCAACCTGAAAGAAGGCGAATAACCCGCTCGTTACTCACTGATCGTATCGTGCCGCGACCCTGAGAAGGATCGATGACTGTGGAAATCGTGCGCACCATGCAATTTTCGAGCACACTACCACCGCCATACTGACGCGTCATTACACGAATTAAAAATAAAATGTCCATCGTCGAGCGGCTTAATGTTCCCTCCGAGGAAATCGGTAATGATGGATATCTAGTATCATATTTCTTACTCCTCCCGACATTAATCATTATCCTTTTTTGTAAGATAAGTCTCAATTCCAGATTTACAATTTAGAATCATTATTTCTTCCAAAGAAATAATAATTTTAATTTGTAGTGATCAAGTTTAAATACAACTGTCAATAATGAGAAAATAATTAAATGAGGATCATTATCCACTTCGATCTCACTTTACTGACTAAATAATCATTTCAATATTCGATTCAAATATGCGCAAAATGTAAATACCAAATATTTGTAGTAAACATCCGAAACAAAATATTTCGCAATCCAATGATGTACGCATCGGAATCATCCGGAGGCGTTTTCCCATAGTGATTTTAAATCAACTCGTAACAATACGCTTGCGAACCCCTCGTATTCTCTCGGTTTTCCACGGGAGAATGCCGATTGAACCGGAGAAGAATTAATAATACATAAGACAGGCGGTGCCCACTCCACAACGATTTCATCGCTCGACCGCAAGTGAATCACTTTGGCTGAGCTACCCGAAACGCCTCGTAATGAGATGTAAAGCAGTCATCGGGCCCACAACACCGCGACACTGGGATTCCAGTGCCAACAGTATAATATACAGGGTGTAAACATTCATATATCATTAACATTAACATATATGAACCATCACGATTAACATATATCTTCCAACAATTATTACAATATTTACCCATACAATACCTTTTGCAATATAAGATATTGCATAATATGCAATATCTTTTCATACATATACTAATTATTACAATGAGTTAGTCGGTGAATTTTTATCGAACAATAGCAAAGGTGCGGTTTGAAATATTCCTCATTCATAGTTACCCTTGTGGAAGCATCCTGATATAAAGCAAGGGCGGATAAAACTTGACACCGTGTAGATCGCGGGCAAAAAGCCGAGGCGAGGTTGAATTCTGTCGATGCCGTTTAATGATTGCGTCGGGTATCGGCCGTCGAAAGGATAAATTCGTATGAAAGAAAGGCCTCGTAAAAGGGAACGATCGCGGTGTCCGCAGGAGGGCGTAATGTAGCGGGTTTACGAGGGAGTAACCTTGGCATTTGTTCAAGCTGATCGGACGCGCGCGCACGAGCGCACGCCACAACCCCCGGGGATACGGATAATGGAGACTGACTGCACGACCGCAGACGCTCGCTGAGATAAAGAGGCGGAATGACATAATGAAATGTATACGCCATCCGCGAGCCATCATCCTTCGAGTATCCCTGATGCGAACTTCGCTCTCAGCCCATGCTAACCCGCAATTCTGACGACTACGCTCCTGCCATCCTCCATCATCAACACTTTATCACCCCGCGCAGTTGCTGATTCAACGTGCTCAAGATCAGTGACGAAATTTCCGGAATGATATCCCCCCCCCCCCCCTGGAAATACTGTGTTCGAGACCACGCTCGTATGTAAGGTAATTTGGATTCATTTCGGTCGTAAATTGTAATTCAGTTGCAAAGGGTTTGATTTGATTCCTGTTGAATGTCCACCGATATTTCATGATTTTTTCTTGGATTTAATTAAACATGGTATAAATTTTATATAGTTATTTGCAGTCGAACAAGATCCAAAGTTCGATTAAAACCGACTGATTACATGTGATAATTACAGCTTTAATGGAAGAGTCGTGGAATATCTTTCTTATCGTGAGAGTAATTATAAAAGTCTTACTGCATTAATTTCTATCAGTTATTCAGAAAGGGTGCTTTAATGGCACTGCTCATTAACAGCTGGTCTCGCATTTTAATAACAAGCTCAAAGACAAGTCTAATGAAATGTCAGAGCCAAAAAGTCAGCAACGATGGAAGAACGAGTTGGATCCTTGGTGCACCGTCTTATTTACGGTGGACGGTAATGGCATCGTGGTCTGACACGTAACACGGTGAAGTTCTGGACAGCCATTACAGTGAGCAAGCAGGCAAGCAGCTTTCCAAGTTGGACATTTAGCCAGAGAAAGAGCCGCGCGAGAACGACAGCGCCATCGATCATGAAATTCATGACTATCGTCAAACTCTCTGCGAACTCTTCTCGTTTCTCTCACTCTCTCTCTCTCTCTCTCTTTCTCTTTCACTCACACACCCAACCGCGCTCTTTCTGTCTTACTCGCACGCTGACCGGACGGCGTAATGCGATATTCTGATCGATACAAACGACTTCACCTCGCATTACTCGAAACAAGGGGAATAAATCAGGCGCAAAATGCAGCGAGCACACCGAGAGCCGCTCGAAATTAATGCCGCGTCCTGTTGCGAATGCTCAAAACAAGTGGTACATAAATAGGCGGCTGTCGCTCGCCGCTCGGTGAACTGGCGAAGGCGCCAAGTAAGCACGCCACCGGGATCCTTGACGCTTTTGACACAAGAGCGCGCAGAATAATGAATCGCCCATTGTCACCGGCCCACCTGATATCCCACCGAATCAGAACGGATTGAATGAACAGTCGATGTTTGAGTTGCTAGCAAACCGAGCAGTTCTCCTTCGGAATTTATGGCTTTCCATCAGTCTTTATGACGTGGTGAGAGTCGCGCTGCTCCTATTTCTGCTAGATGTTTATATCTTGCAATTTACTGATTTGACCAACTGCTGTTGACAAAATCTATAATGATATTTTGCCGTATCAATTTTAGTCTGTAAGTAGTAAATAAATAAATCTACATTTTTAATAAAAACTGACTTTGATTTAATGTTCTGTTCTGCAATATATTGAATTTTCATGCTTGAACATTCTTGAAATCTGCACCAAAGTATTGCATTCTATTAGATAAGATATCAGTAGGAACTCTATATAAATCTTTATGCAAATTCAGTCCACTCTGCAGCATACTGCAACTATCGAATTCACCAAGAAATGAGCGAGGCGTACGTTTAGCTGCTTGATAGTTATCCGAGCGAAACAAGCCACACAGTGGCTGATTTGGGTCTAAAATGCGCGCATAAGACTTATACCCAAAAAAGTCGAAGAAAGAGAAATAAAAATTTAACATTACATCATTCTTCTGGATAAAAACCTCTCAAATATGTCTGTTAAGGTTAAAATAAAATGATGGAAATTAATGCAAAACATAATTAAAAAATGAATCACATTAACCGTAAAATGAACAGAGAAAATGTATCAAAATATTCAAATTTGTAACTAGCGCCGCGCACCTTAAAAAATTTGTTGAACCTAAAGATGGTCCATTTTGCATCCTGATGTCACACGGATTAAAACCAAAAAAAAGGACAAGAAACGGTTTAGAGAAACTCAAGATATTGGTCATGCGCGCATATTACACCCAAATCGGCCACCGTGCGCCGCCGCCACCGCCGCTGGCGGGAATAAAACGCCGCGGCCATGCGATTTATCATCGAGATTTATCGTTCCAAAAAGCAGTCGGGAACAATCCTATCGCGTGTAAGTGTCCGGAGCCGCGCATTTCTGCTTTCTGAACGGGCGAGGAGGTGAAGTGGGAGGAAGTAGAGGAGAAGGAGGAGTTCGGCTCGGTTGATCCCCTCGCTCGATTTCGTTCTGCTCGCTTTTGCAGCTGGCGCGCGCGCGCTCGCGCCGCGACTCTCGCCAATTATGGCGAGGCTCAAGCGAAATCGCCGCAGAGAGAAAAGGATTATCTTGACTTTCGGTTAATCCGACGGTGGTCCTGCTGCTCGCCGGAGCGAACTTACATAATGTTCCATGCCTCTCTGCGGATTCCCCGGCGATCCACTCACGCTTTATTGCTTTCCGCCCGAGAGTTTCTCGACAAACGTTTCTGCAGGGACTTTCAACCTTTCGCTGTCCAATCTAAAGAATTCCCTACAGTAAATTAGTTTTTCAAAGGACTATTTTGCTTAAGATCATAAAATTAATCTGTTGTTTTAGTTATTCATTTAAGATTGATAATTAAATAAAACGAGACTTTATTTTTGACAATATTTAATATTCTTTCTTATTTTACTCCGCTCAAATGTCATCGATTAAAAATGAAGGAAGCGCGAGCAACAATGATAACTCTCACGAATTTCAAATTTGTTAACGCGATCGGCGAGCAAAAGGGTGAACTCGAAACGAGTGGGCGAGCGTTTAGCCGAGCTGCTCGTTAAAGCGTAAAGAAATATGACCCACAAAGGTTTGTCACTGCGTGCAGCGCGGCACTGGCAGGTTAATTAAGAACGACCTGAATACACGACGTCGAGATTATACGTGTGCCAAGCGGCCTTGGCGCACTCCAGTCGCAACGTGTATAATGACATATGCCAGCGGTTAACCCAATCAGAACGTATTTTCTCTCGCCGAGCGGCCTATTATTCAGACTCCCTCCGGCGAGACGCTCATCAGCACTGATCACTCGGCGACTCTAATCTTCCACGTTCACTCAGTACATTGTCAGCCATTCCCACCAATTTTCCGGAATCAGTTTCCTTTACTCGTCATTAGTTAAGACTAACATTTCACCAAGTAAATCTGTAAGTGGACTAGTACCATATTAAATAATAAGCTATTCAAACTTTAGTGAAGTCAAACTATGAATAATTATTAACACTGCCTTCTTATAGTAATAACATAGAACAAAGAATTTGATAAATGATAGAAAAATAGAATAATCGAATATGCTTTATAAATTAATTCAACTTGGACTCTGCCTTGAGTGAAACACTAAAGCCTGAAACATTTGTAACTTTCACGCTCACAACCAGCAACTCCATTACCATTACTCACTCACTTATCAGGGCAAAGCTATTTGTAACTGCAATCTATGGCAGTCGCCTCGCATACTGCTCGATGATTCAAAAAGTCCCGTCTTAATTGAATGGGAAGCAGGGAGCGAGGAGAAAGGGGTAGTCAGCACTTCCGGGGGCTCATACGATAAATGAAGTGTCTGATAAGAAATAATTACTCGGCAAGGAGAAAGCGAAAGAGAAAGAGAGAGAGAACGAGAGAGCATCGTCGGCGGTATGCCATTAATACGAGGATCGGATATTTTAATAGGAAACGTCACTGGGCTGACAAATGCGCCCGGCGGCTTAATTGTCTTCGGGCAAGCAATCGCAATCCTCGCGGAAGGACGATCAATTTTCTCCGAGCAAGTGAACCCTCAATTATTCGGTGCATCGCGAACCACCGGGGAAACGTTCGCAGCCGGAAAGCGATCCGAGTGGAAAGAGAACGAGAATTCGGTATATAACCACGTGGGAGAAAGAAGAAGGATGGAAGGAACGACGAGGGAAAAGCTTCGATATTTGTCAGGAGTGCAATTGCTGCGGCAGCGCTTGAAGCACCGCCGCTGCCGCCGCCGCCGCCGCCGCCCGCGCACCGTCGTATTAAGGTCGTTTCAGAGCCGGTGTCTCGTTTTCCCTGGGAAAAAGGATTAAATCGTGATTATACCGGCTGCGAAAGGGCGCACGGATAATCCCACGGAAAACGATACACCTTTGCTTGCGGAATTTTTACGTCCACGTTGCATCGTAGACTGTAGCTTGTAGCTTGTGTGCAGTTGGTATTATGTAGTTAGATGGGACTCAACTACCCAGATAGTGCTTTGTGTCTCAACCGACAGAAATGACGGAATGATTTACCTCTGTCGTCTGTCTACGCTGCTTTAAATGTTCATCAAATCAAACGAATACTACATGGTGACTTATTATTATAATAATTTAATACTTCTCAAATTGAGAGAGGTAAATCTACGTTTCATAATTAATATTTAATATTCGGCAGGTTTCAAAAGATATTTCAAGCAATTGGTAATAAACTAATACTTGATTATAAAATTACATTTCATAAGTTAGCATAAGAATCGCAAAACTCGGTGAGTCATTGTTTTCGGCTGACGATGGAACCTACTGGACGAAATTAACGTAAGGGGGCCCATTAGTTCTGGATTTTACGAGTTGAATTGTGACAGGGCGGCGGGCCACGGCCAGCTGGGCTGGACTGCGCGGCCGTGCAGCACAAATTGGCTGCTAGGCCGCACAATAGCCGGGCTCTGCGCTTCATATGCGTTTGCTCGGCGAGCGCGCGGCCAATTAAACCCCGGTGTATACGTTCTTGCATTATTTGGCCGTTTGCCGGAAGAAAAGAGAGCGCGCGCTGATATCCTCGCGGGCCGTCGGTTAACATTGCCATTGTTTTCCGGCCGCTGAATCGAAATGGGAGGTTCCAGTCGAAAGTCGAATGCCGACGAGCGAAAGCCGAGGCCGACAGTACACTTTTCACCCGCCGCTAAAACATTATTTCGACTCGCTCAAAACTCGCTTTATTCGAATAGACCAACGCAGTTGTTTGTTCAATTCCAGCGTCTTGTTTTACTTTTCAACTGAGTTTCCTGCATTTCATATTATAATGGAAAAAGAGAGTTATTTGTTTAAGCAAAAATACTAAAGTTCATCTTGCACATTTGAATTTGTAAATATTGGACTTGTAATTTATTTGACTTTTGGTGAATGAAAATAAATTATGATAATGAGAAATACAGGTTTTATGAGTATTTCTCTGGAAGCCCAGCATTTGTCGGTAAGCACGAACACTGAGAATTCCTGTGAAACGTACCGCAGACATTGACGAATGCATCGTTGCGTTGAACAGCGCGTCACTGAAATCAATCGGTCGAATCGACACTTGAAATTGCGCGCGACGCTCGCTCGAAACGAGCAACATAAATATCAGGCGAGAGAGAAGCACGAAGCTCTTTGAGGTCGCAGTCTGCCCAGCCTGTTAATTATCCTCTCGACCTCGTTACAGCTCGGTTATTCGCCGAAGGATATACGCCGAGGAGGCGGTCCGACATCGGTGAGGAATGAAATGCGAGAAAAGTCCGAGGTGCCACGATAATTCAGAAGTCCATGCGTAGGAGTCGTAATTCTATCCGGAGCGAACTTCACGACTAAACTGCCATAATATTTCCTCTTGATCGTTAAGGGGATCCTGTACCTTGTAAGCTTTTACGACCGACCAATGTAAATAATCCTTGTTCCGCCAGAATAAAATATCGAAACGCAAGCATGCCGAGCCGATGAACAGTTGAATAATAGTATCGTATTGTAATGGATTTTATCGAGGAGTCGCGGAACACTCTACTCGAAAATGTTAACTAAATAATGCAGAGAAAGTATTGAGTACTTTCTCGATAATATTACACATTGGAGTTAAGGTTCTCAATGGCAAGAATTTAATAAATTAGTAGTGATTATACAAATTATAATTATTTAATTACGTTGTTGGACACTGACAACTTCGACGTGCGTTCTCCACGAATTCGTTTTAAATCAAAGAATCATTCAATAGCGGGATTTCCAATGTTTGAACATTTCATTTAGCCACATTTATCCAAATACAAGCTTTCCACTTTCACTCCTGATTCCACACGAGTTCACTCCCCATTGGCTGGGAATTCATCTCCCATGCTTGGTAGGTTTACCAAGTCCCTCCCCCGGTGGGTATTAAGTGCCTCATACACCACTAATTGCACACGTAATTACGGGACTTCAAAACTTCCCGACATTTCCAGCTGAATCGGGCCAGACAACCGGCAATCCAATAACAAGTGTAAACCAGTAAATAATTAATAAGCGTTCGACTGGCATTAAACTCCCAGCACATGCGATGGGATTGCAATCGGTGCACGTGTGTGCACTTCACATCTGCCGGGATGCTGACGCACGTGCATATTGCTTAAACAAATCGGTGAATAATGCGCTGCTGATTGAACGGTAATTAAGTGGCGCGCCGATAATAAAGTCCGCCGCTAATTACCCGAGAGCCAAATTAACAATTAGCCGATTACTCCCTGTCAATTTTCTGGCAAGTGCCGATCAATGGAATACATTAATGCACCACCGTCCGATCGACTCTTTCTCCTCGTTAATCCCCGTTGTGCGATTATCCTCATTTGTTAATGCTGTATTGTTATCCGATGAATAAATCTAACAAACACGGGAACACATATAATTTCGAAATGGTTGTTGTCGATGTCGGTGAAAGACGAAAAGCATAGCGAAAGGTCATCAATTCTCCATTAAGCACAAAACAGAAGAGAACCTGCTGTGAATTTATAATTGCTATAACTGCATTGAAGGTATTATACTCGGTAAATGTTTTGGTCTATACTTTGATATTTTAAAATCCATACGTGTTTCTGTTATTCAATGTATAATGTACAGTTTAATTTCGTACGCTTTAAACATTTCGGTTAATATAATTATATATGATAAATGAATGAGAGCGAGGGATTCCGAAGAGATAACTTTTTCTGCAAGGATTTGGCGCAATAGCATCGGCTCATTTGCAAAAGCGAGCGGGAAACACGGGCGCTTCTTCCAGGGATTCAATAAAAGAAGGTCGAGGGTTGCGGTGTTCACTTTCATGGGGTTATCGAACGAGAAGCTGCCCTTCCTCTTGGGAAATGGAAAAAGCGATCCTGATGATAATACCGGGCCGTAAGTCATGCATGAGGAGGAAAAATCCTGCGGGCCCTTTCTTCCCGTTTTCCACATTTTTCCAACGTCTCATTCCACCTTCCTCGAACCCCTTTTTTCTTGCGGACGCGTTCAACGAACTCAAAGAAATGGCAGCGATTCCGTTTGAACGACTTTTCTTTCGATCCTTCCGCCGCTCGAGCTGGAAGCCTCGCATATATAATGGATGATCTTCTGACATCGCATCTACTGATTGTGAGATTAAAAATGGCAGGGAATAAATTACTGATAAAATCAAAGTCCACTGGTATGAAATTCCATTTAATCCGTCCAATGAATGAAATAGTCATTCAACTGTGATCTATTCCATAAAAAAAAGTAATTGCTATTTTCATGAGTTCCTGTAAATGACGGCTAATTAAGTTTTTCCACCGTCGAGGTTTTTTAATTACCTATTCATTATGGAATTCATTCAGCGTAACTCTCGAAAATATAATCGTAGATTATAGTACTGCAGAATAATAATCGTATGTTGTGTGACTACATAATCGAACGAGGCATGATTATTCTATAACAATTTCATTAGTCCGTGGTAATAACATTCTCAAACATTCACGTGATTCATAATGATTGTACACTAATTGCGCAATTGTTAGTTTGTCATTTGCGTTGATTGCAACCGAAGTAACCACTTCAAGACATATGATGATTCTATGTGACTGTTTCATTGTGTCCATCCGGTTATGCACCGATGACAGAAAATGATGAATGATTATACGTGCGTGGGGTTTAGGAGTGATCGAGCCTACTTGGATTCCTTGCGGCGTCTTAGCGGGCTGGGCGGGCAATGATGTATTTCTCCCTTGGAAAGTGCGACGAGCGCTTTGCTCGGCCGCCGATCCGATCTGGCGGAACGCCCGCATTTTATGGACACTTTTGCAGCTCACTGCGGCTGGAACGCCGCATTGATTTACGATAAACGTCGCGCCGGGAAAATCAATTTCTGGGCGGAGTGCTGGTGCTCCGCATGTTGTCATATCTTCGTCCCCAACGCTAGCTCTGCACGAGCAAATTTTCTCAATATCTAATTCTTCCCCTCTAGAGAGAGTATTTGTCTAACGTTAAAGTTTCCAACGTACGACTTTGAATTACCAACAAGTTTTTTCACAGCTCGTTCCCGCACACGCGCGTCAAGCTGCATGTTTGCACGGATAGCACGTTCGCTGCCATAGCACGAAAAATCTGCTAAATGGATTTTCGAAATTTTTTAGTTGCCGGGAATATAGGAAATATTGGATTGCCTGGTAACTTTCATAGCGAAGTGCTCGCGAATTGCAATTAGTCGCAGTGGCGAAAGAGTTCAAAAATCTGAAAACATTTTCCACGTACTTTTTCTCAATACTTTTTTTTATCATTTACGCGAAATTCAGTTAGTTACTTATTTAATACTGACGCTTTTACGCTGCAAAATGTATAAAACGATATTTGAACCATTTCTTTTTTAAAGAATCACACAGATCGCAATTCGATCATTCCATACATACCGTTTTAAATCTCAAGAAATCTCAGTATCATAAAGCTCAATTAAGAGTACTTTAACGAACGAATAATTCTGTTTGGAACGATATCAACTAACTCCCAATTGAGTATCGATATCCTTGCGAGCGGAGAGCACGTATTCCAGGGTGCCGGGCAGTCCCAGCATGATATTTATGCAGCGCGGATAATAACGGCTCGCGCCCGCCAGCTTATCTTATGGTGGCCAAACATTAAGCACACACACATACAATCGGCGTCGCTCGTAATTCGAGTATTGTCGTAGTAATTGCCCGTTCCAGTATAAATGTCGCGAAAGGTCCCGTCGATAATCAATTACTGTTACGCCGAGTGATAATAATTATCAGCGCCACAGCGCGTCGAGCGATTTAATTAAGGATACAATTACCGAACACCGCTTCCGTTATTGACGCGCAGCCGTTTAAGGGAGAAAGGATTTTGGCCGGCCGAGCAGCAGCACTTTCTTACACTTTTATTGTCAGTGCGCAAAAAAGGTCCGAACCTCCTCGCTTGTCCAGGACTCACCCGGGAAAGACGGGGTGCTGGCAATATGTCATTAATGCAAGGACACACATAATAAGAGCGAAACAAGAATGAGTGCTACGTCGCTTCTTGCTACCAACTCGTATATGGAAGCGCGTTCCTTGAATTCATAACGAGCGCCCTCGATGGAATTTGTGCTTTATCGCGGCTACCCAATTTGGCAGATGCCAGAGAAAGGGTCGTTCAGATGGTTCCTGTTATATGAATTCAGACTAGAATTTCGGATACGTGGGAAAGTTCGGTTCTTTGGTTTGATTAAATTAAATCATAAGTTTAAGAATGTGATTTATTCAGTTATGGAATTGTGGTGATATTCATAAAAAAACGTGACTATTGTATTTTATAGATCAGAAGTTGATTTGCTGCCCCGAAGGTTTTTTTACTCGTTGCTTTTTTACTCCAGTGGATGTCGGCAATGCAATTATCTGAAGGGACCTGTTTCCTTGGTAAAAGTGCACTTTTTTCGAAATGGAATTCGACGGAAACTCGGAAAAATACAATTTGATTGGAACGACGGGAAAACTAGTTGACGAGGGACGCGCAAGACTCGCTGGGAGTAGTGAGTGCTCTCTCGACTACTAAAAGCCGGCAGCTTATGCTGAAAGCTGGCCTTTAATTAAATTAGGCTTGAAAGCAATTTAATCTCCCGATAGAGAACCACCAGCAGCATCACTGAGAGACGGCGAGAGAGGGAGAAAAGCAGTGTGAAAGCTACGAAATCGACGATAGAATCCAGCAAATATACCTATTTTTCGTGTCAGTTACAATAACTCGCAACTACGTAACTAATTCTAGATGATTGCAGAACAATTAACTTTATCAGCCTGTACTCGCGCAGATATTGGCAACATAATTGCATCACCTAGGATGATGGTCGGCCATTAAGGCTGCTATTTAATTCCAATGACAGTGATTTTCCGGTAACACTAAATTAATGGAGGGAGTAATTGAGAATGGAAGCGAACTAAAGAAGTCAAATAACGTGTCAATCATCATGACGTCTTTCGATGCCGCAATCGCCAGTAACATTAATCATCATGCCAATCGTTATTCCATACCTCATTAATGACAACAATACCAGAAATACAGCATGAAAAATACCACAATCATTTACTATGATCTCTAAGAAGTAATCAATCTTGTCTATAATCTCAGCGCAGTAAGAAAATAATTTTATTCAGAATGCAGAAGTCGATGGAGTCAACGACACGCGGTTGAAGTAGCCCTATTAAGTAAAATGAATAATTTAATAACACGTCGGAAGAGGCGTAATTCTAATATCATTAGGAATGACGTCTACATCGATACCCTTCGCTTAATTAAATCCAAAATCAATTAGCGCTCGGGCGAACGTCGCCACCCTCAAAAGAGACGAGCAGGAAGAAGGCAAACTGCTGGGAACCAGTGAGAAAAAAGATGAATCCTTACGGGGGGGGGGGGGGGGGTGAAACACGTGACTGCATGGGGACGCAGGATATGCCAGTAATTCTGTAACTATACTGCGAGCAGCGCCAATAGCCGACGATTAAATCTTCCTAGCCGCGATGCGGGCGCCCAGCTCGCATATTTCCTTGCATAACGGGTGTACTGTTAAATCGTTTACTGGTTAAGTGGTACCACTGATAGGTCGTTTACTTTCAATTTATGGAGAACAACGTAGGTCTATTAATATTTAATAAGAATTTTGTTTTAATTCATTTCTTGAATTATTTTGCCATGGTTCTATCTCGAGATTGAATCATTATATCATTATGTAATTATATAATTATGTTCGTATATTATTATTATCATTCGATGCTCTTGCGATTATTTTGCACAATTATTGTGATATAATCCGCGAGGTATTTCCTTTTAAATCAATTGGCCTTCCCCAAGTACAGACTTCATTAAACCATTACAGTGATTACATCTTTCACGAATGTAGTGAAATGAACGACGGAGCAAATAACTATTTAGCGTGGCAACTGTCAGTCTACGAAATAGAAATGGAGACAGGAAGGAGGGAAAAGCGACTTCATCCGCAATAGAGGGACTTCTGGATGCCTTCGCTTTACTTATCAGTCGATCTAATTGATTCCAAATAAAAGGCGCGCGCTCGGTAAGCTCGCTGATTGGCAAGAAATCGCGAGTGCCACCCCGCGAGGCCGAAAAACCGGTATTAGTTACGGCTGAGCTGAGATAAAATCCTCTTTCGTTCCAGCAACCAGTAAGAGCAACAGCATCCGGAGGAATCGTGCATCTCGCAGTGGTGCTCGCCGGGAGATGGACGACTTTTTCTCGGAGTTATAGCAGCCGAGGCGACACGAGCATTTGTAGGTTTCCGATACGACAGACGCAGAAGCCGTGCGCGGTGGCATCACTGGCAAAAAGTCGACCGGGACGAGTCAAAACAAGTCGGATGAATCGTTTTTCGAGATCAAGAGACCCGCGTCCCCTCTGCAATCCTCGCATCCGCTCGCTACTTTTTCATTGAAGGCCGCGCCAAGCCGAGGTGGCTTTCAATCCTCGAGCTTGCTCTTCAAGTATGTATAATTTAAGGTATCCGCATGGGGCCGGCGTTCCATGCGGCCCACTCGCTTTGAAATTCGGATCCTGTAATTGAAGTTCTCCTTACAGCAAGCTTTTTTCTTACATTCCGTTAAATCGACGTCGCTCCGATGAATTTAAACTACATCGATCTTTCGTCAAATTCGACGGAATACAGGAATTATAGTTAGAGAAATACTGATGTAACATAGTAGAGATAATTCGTACGATTAATTATTGCCTTGCAACATATAACGGTATAATTATTCGCAAGAAATTAATTATATTAAAATATCCGAGACCTACTTCGCTTATTTACTACTTTAATTATTATCATAAAATTAATAACCGGCATACAAATGCAGTATTAATGTTCATTAATGTTCCCAATGAAACACTAATGAATTACTTGACGCAATTACCGGATGGCCCTGTAAAAGTAACGCAAGATTATAAAGTGTCAGACCAACATACTCGTATAATTAAAAGCAACGGAGCATGTCGGGCGCATTACTCAGAACGAGGTAAATTGACCAAGGAAATCGATGTGCAATTACCCACTCAGCTCTCGGCGTTGAAGAATTTGCAGGACAGCGCTGCTGCCAACTGGAGTGATCTAATAAAATTATCGCACGTTCGAAAAGCGGACGCTGGAAGAACGAAGGGCGAATCGGAGTGCATTCTTCGAGAAAGGGAATGGCATCGACAGGATATCGCGCTCTTAATGACGAAGCCTGCCAGAAGAGGCCAGCAATTACTGGCCGAAGCATTTTAGCGTTTAATTACGATTAACTGTGGTTAAATTCCTGCCGAGTTAAGGGAAGTCGTTCTTACAACCGCGTGGATAATAGCTTCTCCCATAGAAGCAGTGAACGCTTCGATTGGCGTATCCGCGCTCCTCTGATCAATTATTATGTCTCGATTGAAGAGGCCACAGAAGCCGGAGAATCGGACGATCGACTCATCTACTCATTCGAGCTACAGGAACGTTTATCCACCGGTTAACTACGTTACCGCCTTCCGACGGATACACCGCTCGTACGAAAGAGCCAGTCAATGCTAGGTAACCTTTGTAATGATTGCTTGGAAACCTGACATCCCTCAATGACGTCTCTGGGAACTCGAAGCCGAGGATGCTTCTGTGAGAGAGTCGTGAAATGCGAGATACTCGATACCCACTGTAAGATGCGATGTCCCAAGCATACTGTCGACTTGGTATTTGTTGACAATTGCACGATTCTAAAGAGATACTATAATATTGATTTATCACTTTCCTAGATCGGCATCTTTCCAAGACGTAACAGTTGGTGAGTGGTAGGATTCGAATACAACATAGAATTTATTGACTTGTTCATCAAGAGCTCGACAGATTTTATGGTCATTAAAGTCTTTGTTAATGAGAAAACACTTAGGTGGAATTCTAATCTTTTCATAGTTCTAATTGTAAGTCGTCTACTCACTTTTCATCGTGCTAGTCGGTATCGTGGTATTCGCGACTTCTAAAATTAGAAGTGCCGGCGAAGAAACACTAGCCACTACCATTACGAGCGACGGCGCATTAAACGTCGGGCATTTCAATGAATATGCAATTGCCAGGCTGACCTTGAGATTTAATGTAGTCTCCGCTAATACTCGAGGAATTTATTAATAATTAGTCGAGGAAAAACGCTTCAATGCCTGTGTAATGGAGTGCCGGACGCGTTGAAGATATCTTTACAGGGTGACCTATGAATGAAGGCTCACGCAACACTTATTCTTTTCCGACTCTTATTCATTAGTAGAATTGAAAAACTGTCATACAGTATAAAATATGGTTGCTCAAAATTAAAAAATAATGCCATTTAAGATATAGTTTTGAAGTACAAAAATGATGAATTCTTCGTGAGTTACATATTTCACTTTATACAATTTCCTAAATGAAATTGTAGACTCTAAGTTAGCTATTGGCTTTCATAATATGATAGTGTATTCAAGTTGAAATAAAGATCATCATTCGTGAGGGAGCCTGTATGCTGCAGAGGAATACTGAAATTCTAGAGTAAACGGAGCGTTGAACGTTCCACTACGCTCAGCGTACATTCTATGAGATATGTGACATTAACCCCTTAATTCCTGATAAGACAAACACGTGGCGCATTATTCAACAGGTTTAATGCGCAGTGTACATCACTCTGCATAGCTCTCGTACCTTATCATATGAATAGCTACCCAGAGGCTATTCCCAAGAAACGTGGATAGTTCTCCGCATTGTGTTGCAAATGTACCGTTACATTAATTCACCTACTTTTGTAGTTATTTATTAATTATTCACTCTGCTTGCATGTTAAATAGAGCTTTCAACGCTAACGCGGCATAAAAACGACTGTCTGTATCTTTAAAGTGAAGGTAAAAGTAAAAGTGAAATCTAAAAAATTGTAAAGGCAAAAGTCGTTTACTTGCAATGTTATAACTATCACAGAGGAGCTCAAGACCAGTTTGAAGCAGTTGGAAGGCTCACTACTAACAAAACAAGTACAATCGAAATATCGTCGGCATTGGCAGTGCAAGAAACGACTGCAATTAGAAGCATAGTGCGCCGGAGAGCGTGAAAGGAGCAATCGCAGGAACAAGCCGCAAGAAGTCGACCTCTGTAAGATGGGGGAGAGGGGAGAGACGTTTTCTGTTCCCGGAGGTAGAAAAGAAAGGGTGGTGAAGAGGGTTGAGGCAGGAGTGAACAGGATGAGGAGTACCACGAAGTCGTGACCCGCCATCGGAATGGAGTTATCGGCAGTGAACTGCCGGAGGAAGCTGCGTTCCACAACATAGCATGGATCTCCGAGGCGTCAATTGCTCGAGCCAGGGAACGAGGAGCGAGATTCTTTCACGAGATATAAGAGAAAGCTGGATATTCAAAATTGAGATCGAAGACACTTCACAATATTCCCTACATCACTGAATTCCCAACATCTGCTCTACTTTCAAATATTAGCATACATCTCCAGAATATCAATTGGTCAAGTCAGGGGTTGAACAGAAAGATCCTCTTACAAGATGGAAGAGAAAGCTAATGATATTCAAAGGTTACATCAAAAACGATATAGAATATTCACCGAGTTACTGAATCATTGGCTGTCAGATCTACTTTAGAACCCTACCAGTCAGCAAAAACGAGGGATCTCGGCGACAGGGAAAAATAATCTGTGCAGACTCCAAATAAGCAAGAAGCAGGATTGCGCGGGCTATGTGCTTCGCAAATTGCCTCGTAAAACGTGAAAATTGTCGAGGGCTGGCCATAATAAGTAGAGGCACATAGTCGTGACAGAAGGAGGGCGAGGAGTGTGTCCCGAGTGTGTGGTGCACGTCATAAATATTCCTCTGGTGGCGGAATATGGTGGCGCATCGGTGTAGCCTACCCAAATGAGAGAGGGCGAGCGAGAGTTTGTCGCACGCATCGCTGAATCCGAGTTATGCCGAGACACGCGCTAATAACAAGCCGATTCTATTTCCCCCTCGCGCTGAATTCCGTCATTCCTACCAGGCACGACATTCAACGCTTGCTTGCCAGCAGAGGCCGCCTGACGTTTTCCATGGAATTCAAGGGACCCCGCACGCATTCCGATATCGTCGTGTTCACATCCCCTTGCATTTTCACCTCCCCTCTCCTTCCCCACAAGTCACGGAAACGTCAAGCGCGCGACTCCATGAAACTACTCGCTTGAATAATTCTCCCCATTAAGGGGACACCGAATTTCCACGAATGCTCTCCCGCCAACACTAATTAGAGCGCGCTCTGAAAAATTTCCCTCGTACCAACGACGGTTTAGAACACTTGAGTTACTGGATTAAGGCAATTCCAGATGTTGGATAAATAATTTAGTGTTATATAATTAGATCCGTGGTTGCAACTCGAAATCCGCTACAGGTTTCGAATTCGAATCGTGTAATTAGATTGAAACTGTTGCAAAAAGTCGTTCATTTCAGAATGGATAATTCCAGTGATTTACTCTCAGTGAATGTAATTTAATTGGAGTTTTTGCAAACATGGAAGCTAAGCTTCCATATTTCATTTTGCATACAGTTACATAGTTTAACGTTCTATTTATCTTGGAGGTATATAAAGTATTCTTCCTATCGGTCTAAAACAGGTGTTAGATCGCCAGCGTCGGCGTGCTGTTGCACCATTCGATGATACCGGTGTCGGTGTCATTAGCATAATCGAATGGCGCGCTAATCGATAAAGCGTTGACTTAGTAATCCAGTGTGTGCGCGCAAAAGGCAGCGCTTTTCTAAAACCAACAGGCAGGCCTCGTTTACACTGGCGGCGATAAGATACCGCGGGGGAAATTAATGCCCCGATTAGTCCAGGCCTCGCGACGTTTTAATGCAAAATACAACGGCGACGGTATCGCGATACATTAAGCCACGCTGTTGCCGGTAATGCTGCCTATACAGGGTCGCCCAGTAACATTTGGCGAGATTGCTCGCTTACCAGCCTTTTAAATGTATAAATTTTATAGTTCAGATATCGTTCAAGTACCTTCATTTGAATATCAATTTGATTTTTATAGTCTACACCGACAAATATAGTAACTTAATTACAGATTGAATTGTTGGCTTACTTTGATTATATTTTTGACGTGTTCCAAATCCTTTTTGTCACTTGGAATACAAAGAGATTAATACTGAAATAGTTCATAGAAATACTTAGATTTTTATTAGTAACTCTGGGAAAAGCCTTGAAAAATTTTGGTGAGTGTTGTTTAATTTTTTGGGGTACGAATTTTTATATTAGACAGTTGCTTGATGTAAGATTCATTTAGAAATATGTAAAATTGGAGTATCAGGAATACTTTTCCGTCTTACGATAGAAACATGGTCCACCCTGTATATTCCAGCCGAAATGCACATTCTATTCGCTTCGGATGCGCAGCTGATATTAACGATTGCAGGGGAATGTGCCTTGCGCCCAGTTAGTCTGGTACGCGCGCGTCCGCACGCCCACTTTGTGCGCGCGTTGTAATTAATAGCTGCCGCGTAGCCGCAAATTTCTCGCGGCGCATAATTAAATGAGCCAAATTATCGCTCCGATCGTCAAGTATAACATCGCCGGATTATTGCGCACGGCGCCCGCTAATGGCGGGAATTCGAGACCGAGCGAATACAAACTAACACACTTCCCCACATTATTCTTCGAGAATATCTATTACAATTATTTACTGGGAAATACTCCTTTCTTGCCTCTTTTCATGGTTTGGATTAGGTATTCCAGTTATTTATTATAGAATTCTGCTTCTTTCTTTACTGTTTAACACTGTAACTACCGAAAACAACTAAAATCGTACAAATAGAAAAAGAAACTATTAATAATATATAATTGCAATGAAAGTCTGTAAATTTTGCAGAACAAAATCCTTGAAAACCTAGTAATTGCAACAAAATATCATACCAGTCATTTTGATTGCTTGGTAAATCTACGTATAAGCTTGAAGGCTGCCACCATTAGCAGGAAATGAATGACAGATTGATTTAAGTAACGATTGAACAGCACTGGATTCCCTGGACTGTCGACGTCAGTTCAAGAGTGATATAAGAGGCTGAAAGAGAGACATCTCGGCATTGAAATCATCAGCGCGACACAAACACAGACACGCATGCGTACATACGAGACTTGTCGGCGGTCCCGCCTGTATTTTACATGGCGAGCCATTATAATGACATTTAAACATCGCGTCCGCAGATTGCACTGCGCGACGGGCATAACCTTTCTTAACCAGCTGATTTATTAGCCACGCTCTCCGTCCGACAACGTCGACGTCAGGACTTACGGGGGCGTGATGGGACTAGCGAAATCCACACGTGCAAGTCCCCGCTCACGAATTCGCCATGCTCCTCGCGTACTTAAACGTGACATTCGAAACTTTTTCACATCACGCAAATCGTCTGGTTAACTCGCTAGTACTTCAGTCGTACCGATCACTCACTAATCGAATTGAACCGATCCTAATGTTTTTACAATACAAATATAATTAGATTTATTACATATTTTGCTTATGGCTAATATTATATTTCGAAGATTTAAAATTGCGATGCTTCAGTATGAAAGTTCCAAATGTTACATCATTTGATTACAGTTAATTTAAAAATGTCCACTTTTGGCGAATTTAATATAATTTAATATAATTTTTAGATTACAGTTATGTTGTATTGTTTCCAGAGCGAAGAAAAGAGATCTAAAAAAGATAATCGTTGAAGTATGAACGATTTGAAGGGAAGCAACGTGGCACTGGATGCGCTTGCTATCCGCAAAATCAACATTCCACGCGGACAATCTACCGACAACTCAACTGGTGTCCATCAGACAGATGCACGTACACACTGGCACACACACGGAGACGCACACACGTACTTACCGTGTCCGTTACTGACGAGGACATGTGAACCGAGTACACAGTCGAGGAGTAACATGGAGCACTGGCTCGTGCTACCAGGCTATCTCTAGTGCGAGTTTGTAACCTTGAGTCACGCACGATGAAACACTCGGAAGGGAGCGAGGAGGCTGCGAAGATGGCACTGCAAAGCCGATCTCGAGGAAGAGGAGAAACGAGACGAGCAACGCGTGAATAGCAAGAGGCAAGCTACACGAGCAGCGAAAGTACACAAAGTTATGGTGAGAAGAACGCGTATCGCGTGCGCAAAGTGGAACTAAGGAATACCAAGAGAGAGATTCTTGTTTTCCAACTGCATTTTAATTCCCACTCGACTCTACAATTGATACTGACTTTATGTATTTTAGTACTTTATGATTTCAACATAGTAGAAGTATTAATTAAATAATTAGCTAATGGAGAATTCGAATTTGAAACTTCGAAGACATTCGAAGGTAATGAAATCGAGAAGATCGATAAGGCGCGATACCGACTCCATAATTCACCGAGACCGATAGAATGTTTGTGGCTGACGCAACCAATAAAGAATCAAGTATTTGTAAACCAAGGAAGGCGAGCGCAACCCCTACAAGACCTCTCATAAAATCAGTCGGCAGTTATCAATAAAGGAAGTCCATCGGAGACATATGAGAAGTCCACTTTGCTGGGTCTCGATTTCACCGCAATTTGATTCAGTATCGTCGCCAAACTTTGACCAGCACTGTGTTCGTGGATCTGTGAGTTTGTGTGCGGGGCGAACGTGAAGCTGCCGCGGCTGGTTGCTCAGCAATGTGGAACGCGCGGCGAATACACACGCGGAGAAGAGAATCAAGGGAAAGAACGAGAGAGGGAGAGAGAGAGAGAGAGAGAGGGAGAAGGAGAGTTGGTGGTGCGGTCTCGTGGCTTTTATCGCGATTCGACATTTATTTGTTGAGGGGGGCGCAGAAGCGAAGCTCCGGTTACCAACGACGCGGAGCCACGGCGATTCACGATTTACGAGTCACCGGAGAGTTCGGCTTCCCTCGGAACAGTTAGTTTATATCGCTTACTCCTGTGCTTCGTTCCGTTCCCGTCGCTGCAGATAACGCCCAGCTTTTTGCGAAATAAACTGGCCACTAAGGTTCCCAATTTCTCTGCCAGCACTGGGCGACTTCTCGCTGGTAATGGAAAATCGACAATGCACTCTACGACGCGTTCGAGATTTCTATGAACTCGTAGATATTTTGTTACTACAGTCACTTGTCAGAGTAATCAGGTTGGGATTGAGAAACAATTGACTGTCGATTTAATGAGTCTATAATTTCATGTCAATAAAATTTGCGCTTTCGAAGAACAGAAAAATTGTTTTCGATTCATTATTATTACTTTACTCTTCCTGTTGTAACTGGTTTCTATAATTATGCATATGTATTCTGAGAATAAATGTTTTTTACTGCAAATCAATTATGCATGGAATTTATATAATCAGTATGTTTGTCAAGTTTTTCTATCTCCCCTTTTCCGATGTAATACTTTTAGGGTCAGGAGTCCGTGGTAGTTTGCCCCGAGTAATTACCAGTGTAATTTTCTGCGATTTATACCCTCAATTAAATATTCATGCACTCGGTCTTGAGAACCACTGCAGTGTGTACTGCTCTCTAAACTGAGAGGCCAAATGCAATCCCAATCAGCTCTCTCGGTACTCGCGCACCCACCAGGCGGAATCGTCGGGGCAATATTTCTTCATCGTTAGTTAACTGGCGAGTGCTCTCGCGTATTAGCCGGCAAAGCGTAAATACGCTTAACAAATGGTGTTTGCTATGAAAAACTCGAATTAGCAATTTTAATGGGCGCACTCTTCGCGCGGCCAAGGGCAAACCTTGTGTGCACGGATTAATTACGCAAACTGAAATAACTCGGATTCGTTGCGCACGCTATACAAACAACGCGACGTTCGGCCTGACACCTGTTTTCTGTCTTCTATGATATCCAAAACAGAATTTGTCGTCAAACTTTCGAACGTATCAAGATGATTCGAATTATAAGAAAATACTTATGGATTAAGTAATAAAAGTATGTAAAACAATAAAGCTACTGCAGTCGGTATTTTTGTTGACTTTTCTTGGAATAGTTTCCTTACAAAATTTGAATTTTGAACATTTGTATAATGTAATTAATGTTGTCTGTTCTTGTCTTAAACTTATAAGTGCATAAGAGTACAACGCTTTTCCACGGTAGCACTTTACTCGTTGTTCCATTATGAAAGACAGACAGTACACATATCTGATAAGCCCCGGTAATTAAGTCGTTCAGCACGGCCTTGTGAATACTAACTGACTTATGCGGAACACATATATGTGCATTTATTGTTTGTAAATGAGGGGCGAATGAATCGTGGGACGTAACACGTCCATTTGTTGCTCTGAATGAACTGTCTTAGGTATTCCTAGTTGTCCGTCAGTGTATTCATCAGGGCTATTTTTCAACGAGAATTCTGACCATGTAACTCTTATCTATACTATGTACATATACATATATTAATAAACAGTATTAATTGAAAAATGAATTGTTTTTTACAAATTTGAATAGCATTCAATTTCAAGGATTCTCTTTCCTCATTTATGCAGTATGCATGTATATGAAATACGACGGAACAAGAAAGTGTGTGTAGTTTGTGTTGCTTTCTAAACTGCAGAAAAAAATGATAATATTGAAAGGACACGAACCTCTATTTGAAACCAAATATGTCTTCAAATGGAGTTCTTCTAAGGATAAACTCCATTCGATTACATGCAAGCGTCTTCCTGGGACTGAAAAGGTTAAGTCGAGTCTGATTGACCAATATCACACCGAGAAATTCCAGCCCTTCCTGACTGCTTCTCCCTCGGCATGTGCCCAGCTGGTGGCTTCACTCTCCACTGTCGGTACCCTTGTTCCTGGTGAGACTGGTTTTGCGTGCATCCAGCCGACTCTCGATTTCGAAGGGAAACCAACCGGACAGCCTACCGGGTGGAGAGTAAACCACCCAACTACCACTTGTCTCGTTACCAGCGCACCTCGTCGCGTGCCCATAAGAAAAACTCCTTTGCAAACTATTTAGGAATTTTAACAATTTTTTTAAAAGATAGACAAATTGTGTCGAATCTGGTTTTGAATCAGGTACGAGAATGAAGTTTCTGTCGTATATATTTTGTCGAATAACTTGAATAAAGAATTCACTCGGAAGGTTTTAAAAGAAAGGTGGTGGCATTTTATCAAAGTTAACTCGGTCTGACATTTTGATCCCAGTGAGGGTCAAGTGAAAAATTAAGGGTATGCCGTACCGCTGTTTTCCACATAAATTTGCCATCCCGTAACTTGATTTATCGACAGCGCGTGTAATGAATGTTAACCGCAGCCATATGGGGGACAATGGGAAATCGAAGAAAAGAGGCATAAATTGCAGAAAAAGGAGAAAATATGTAAAACCAGTGGACGTTTAATTTTGACAGTGACAGAGTTTGTGAAATCCTTCTAATTAATGAAAAAAAAACTTACACCAAGTTCAACAATAAGTTACACATATTCTATTGGATAATTAGTTCCCACATTGCATTTCCACTTTTCCACTAACTTCAGAAATAATAATATGTAAAGAGTTTTTGTTTCAACTAATACTATTCTACGCCCTCATTTATTATATCGATTTTCTCTTCGACTTGTGGTTCATACTCCATGTTATCCGACAGCGAAACGATTATCGGTGAAAAATGTCGGCTGTAGAAGACGGCTTTTCATCAATGCTTTCATCGATCGTGAAAAATCGCCACATGAATAAGGCATACTCTCCAGCAGCCACTTTGTACCGAGGCGTACGGTCGAGCTCGAAAGAGAGAGGAGAGGAGAGAGCTTTAAACTGTGAAACCATTATAAGAGACGACTGGTTTCAAGCCATGATTTATCCTTGAACTTACACATACGCCAACAAACTACGTGGCGCTGCTGGCTGCACTACCTACGCGCACCTGCGAGCCATCCAATGCTAATTCTTGTGTGCTCGACAATACATAGTTACTCTACACGATGCCAATGTCCTTCCTAGTCTCGCTAATGGAGCACTTCGCTTCGAACCAGGAACTAGATTAGATTAACTCCACGCCTCCCTATAACGAGTCTCACTCGTGATGCGAATTAGGATTCGTGGCTGAGGAATATTTGTTTCTCATTACCGTAACAATAAATCTCTAATATGGTTCAAACTTTACAAAACAATTTAATCAAGAATTAGGAATACGAAAATTTTCAAATCAAAGATCTTTCAAATTCCAAAAAGTACCAAAAATAAGATATAATTATATTGTAATAAGCAATACTATTGATTCGATCGATCGACTTTACAAAATTCCTGTTGCACCTTCAATGCGTGTGTAACTCGAGTCTTCCTGTACTTCCAGAAACGGGCAATCAGTAATTAAGCACTGTCGATGCAGGCAGTAACTGCGAACGCCCTTTTGGGAGTAAAAAGCAGTCGCATCGCATCGCATTGGTAGAATAGGTTTGCTCCAAAATTGCATGCAGCATTTTTTGCCTCTTACTGCGTGTAAGGACAGTTGGTTGCGGCACCTGCATTTTTTGCAAGCATCAGAATGGTTTGGGTGTGCGAGTGGAAGTGCAACGTTTCAGTAACTGTCAGCGGAGGTTGTCGGGTGCACGTGCACATGAACACCATGGATGCACAGGGCGGGCGGACGGTATGGACAGGGCGCGCATGGGAAAGAGAGGGAGAGTACATGTGGATGTACGATGGGGCTAACAGCACCGTGGAATGCCGTCGTAGTGGCGCTCAACCCGCCTCTTTAATTCACACGTGCTCGCACACCCTACGCAATACCCTCGCCCCGGTGTCGGGATAATGCATTGCTAATTAGTTCGATCTTGAATCAGCCCCCAATCCCTCATCACTCGCTCACCCAGTATCCTATGTCGGCTCAATCTCTGCTACCTGCTTTTAATTACGTTTTCCTTAAACCAATGTAGACTATATTTGGGCAGCATTTAGAAATCGAATTATATTTCATAAAGCTAAAAGTTTCGTTAATTTGAATTATTAGAAATAATTGAAATTAATAGAAATGTTGGTAGTATCTACAATTTTAATATAACTTTATTCGAGTAACTTGTGGCGTGTTGATTTGCTAGGGTTTTAATTTTAAGTGTTCTTCGTTTAGCGATCAGTCTGACGTTCGAATTCTCATAATACGATTATTACGTGTCACGAACGAGCGAGGAAGTTCACGTGCGAATCAGATGGAAATGTGGAGCGACGGGCATAACTGAATGCATAAAAGGCAGAGGGAAACCAACGGAGTGCAAGCCAGTCGAGCGATCCGTCGGTGCCCGGCGCGTCGTATCGCATGTTCGAAATCGCAAACACGAACCTATATCGGAGGGATTCTCGACCAATCTGTCCCCGATGTTTCCACGCTCGAATCGCCCTCGCCCTTCTCGCTGCCGCTTGAATATCGCGCGCACGAGCTCGCTTAAAGATTCAGTGCCACGGGAAAGCTGAACCACCCGATTGCTATGGTACACCATACATAGATGTGTGCAAATACACGTACAATACGGTGGATTGCCGTAGAAATGCTCGCCGACCCGATTGCGCCAATATACATACATTACCAGCGGAAGGCTGATCGATTTCTACCCTGATAAAGAGTAAAATGTTTTCAAAAATGCTAGGCAATATTTAATATTCTGTTTATATTCGTATAATCTCGAATATTTTGTTAACAGGTTTGAATTTTCAGTGTTAAAAGATTATTGGTTAATAAAAGTTAATTAATGTTAAAAATATGTAAATCGTTGGAATATGTAATAGTCAACGAATCAAGTAAGAATGAAACTAAATAATTGCCAGTGGCTTCATAGCACGTTTTCAACATACATCGTCCAGAATTCTAATTTCGATTCGAGAGGGCATCAAAAATTGATCCCGAACTTTCTGCGAGAATCATAAATATGCTGTTTATTCGGATAGCAGTGCTCGCTATCTCCATTGGCTTGAATAAGGCATTCACCGGGAGGAGGAAAAGGAGTGAGCGAACTTCTGATCGCAAGTGTATTGCTCGCATATCGAGGAAGGGAAACGATTTGCCTGCCGGGCAGGAATTCCCTTTTCACGTCCGGGAAATCGATGGCCCGTCTTTCTTCTGGCTCCCAGCCTGTTTCTCAACTCGCTCCCCCTTCGACTAGATTGGCATCGAGTTCTGTCGCATAAATAGATAAGGCTTCGATACATTATTCCTGAACAACGGTCCGATCAGTACCCGCACTACCGAAGCTCGTCGACCAGGAAAACTTGGCAACTCCTGCCTTATTTGCTGCTCGTTGAAAACTTATCAAACGAGACAGTGAAAATAACAATTTACCTACAGACCGCATACAACATACAATTTTCAATGTCCAAAACAAAGCAACTGCATAGTAGTACAATCTAAATATCAATAAAGTCGAGATTGCAATTAAAAGTTAACGAAATTAATGAATATACTTTAAGCTTTAACAACTCATCCTTACAGGAACATTTACTATATTAAAAAAACCGAACTATAAAAATAATCTTGAACAACAAAAGGATAATATCCAACCCATGAATACAACAAAATATTCATATCGATTAAAGGACCAATCCTATCCAACGATCACAGTATCGCACTCCAATACTTATCGCAAAGTACTACTTTCAGGAAGGCGATACCAACACTCGAGGTCGGATTAACGGATAAGAGTCACTCTAATCCGCAATTCGTGATTGCGAAACTCGTAAAGTCCCGCCGGCAAAAGGGAGTACATAGGATTGGAGCACCAGCCGCTGGAAATCCGATGCAAGCGTCGAGGGCGAGGACGAGGGCGAGGACGAGGGCGAGGGCGAGGGCACGGGAGAGGTTGAGGTTGAGGTCTAAGGATTCATACAGAGAGAGAGCAGGATTCCGCGTCACCGGTGAACCCGTGGTGCATTGTTACAGCATCGCTAGAGATGCAGAGATTGTCCCAAGCGGCAGGAGTGCGAACGAGCGAGGTAGAGGATAGACAAGAGGGGGAGAGAGAGAGAGAGAGAGAGAGAGAGAGAGAGAGAGAGAGAGAGAAAATAGGAGAGGGCGACAGAGAGGATTGCCAGCTCTGTCGCCGGGTGAGATTAATTTCGCACGCCGGCGCAGCCTGACACCGTACTAATACCACGTAAATGGGATCACAATGGCGGACCGCAGTTTCCAATCATGTCTCAACCGTACCGCTGCTCCTCTACCACCCCTACCGGGGGGCGCCCCCTCCCACTTCACCCCTCGCCACCAAAAGCCCTCATCCTTGTTACTGTGAACCAGTCCAAGCGCTCCGATTCCACCCCGGCATCGGAGTAATCGTGACCCGACTCGAAGCTCTCTATGCCTGGCCGACTCTGCGCCGATATAATTAAGACTTGACTCGTGCAACAGAGACCACCACCGGACGGTATTAGTCTTCCGGGAATCCTGCTCTTTCCCGCTTCCCCTCTGCCTTGCTTCAATGCTACTGCTTGTTGGTGGTGCTGGTGGTAGTGCTAGTGCTGCCGCCGCCGGATGCAATTAGATTTTCTCGAAAGCATCCAAGCTCCACCTTCAGACGTTTACCTTTTTTGCAGCTTGTCAACGTGCGCTCCCCCGTTTGGAATTACCGTGCTCGCCGTGCTCTCCGAGGTGTTTTGCTGGTGCCGTTTATAAAGTACCTCTAGCATGACTCAGGTCGTTTAGGGCTTCGAAGACTAATTGGTCGGTCGAGGCTGCGCGAACGTAAGAGATACTGTTTGCCTTTTTTTTTTTTCTTGGAAAGGCTCGACAAGGTTAAAGAGAGACTTGGTTGTTGCTGATCGCTTGCCCTCGGTCATTTTAAGGTTCCATTAGATCTTAATTGTTGGTTCGCTTTTGGTGATTGGCTCCATTAATAGTGGTGTGATGAGGTAATTATTGTTGATGGTCGACTAATGGTTTTATGCAAGATTTATACTCGAAGGGTTTTCGGACATCAAGGTTTATTTAGTACTTGTAAACTTAAGTCTATTATAATAAACAACACTAGGTTTAAATAAGATCTATATAAATATAAATGCAAAACAAGAACTATTCTTCTCGTTATACATCTTTGAATCAATAACGAATAAAACGTAACAGAAGGAAATTGAGATATTCATTATTCCAATGGAAATAAAAATCATCCCTGAAGTAGTTGGAAGTCCGCATGATATTCCTGGCAGGATCTCGGCTCATAATCTCGCCGAGAACCACATTTTTCCGTTACTGGATCCCGGATTGGCCGGAGAGAAAGAGCGATGCCAATCCGCGCGTATAAATCTTCGCCGATCTTGCCGAACAAGCATCAGCGCCCGGGGAACTCGTGATCTCCCGCAAATTGCTCTTCGAATTACGTCGTTAGTACCGGCCGCTCAGTTTCCCTCTGTACGCGCGCGCGCGCCAGCCCGGCGAAGACGAATGATGGAGCGTTCGACGCGAAACGTTGCCTTTATGCTCCGATAAAAAGTAGCGCCGGAGAAACTGGTATTCAACGAGCACCGCTTTCGATAATCCTGCCTTCACTGCCAGATGAAAGTCCTGCCGAGCTCGTTGATTAACTCAGTGTAATTCAACGTCCCAAGAGCTTTCAAGTGATGTACACGCTTATATTATTCATCCAAGTGACTCATTAGCATAATAAGAATACACTTCAATAAGTTTTAATTAGTTCTGTTAAATATTTTAAACTGATATTCTTTCTGACACGATCTAATTTATTTAAATCATGAGTTAATCTCTATTTAAATAAATAATACCTAGTATTATTATTCAGCAAACCTGACATATTATGATCTATACTTAATAACTGCGTAAAAGAATTCCTTTCACAAGTGAGAAGTTATTACCCTGAATAGTATTCACAGGTGAAGCAAGGGTGAATGAAGCCCGGCGGTAAGTAATCACTCGGTCAACGAGGCATGAATCGACGTGGATGTGATTGGTTTAACGAACATCAGCTTTCACGAAGGATCGCAGAGATGCCGATTGGGAGGTATGCAGATTCGATGGGGCGGTGTTCGCTCGGGTCAAGCCGACGAAAAGGAGGATGAGCCAAGCCGAGAGCTCGCACGTAGCTCGCGCGCGGCTCCAACCGCTTTTATTATTCATCGCGCTCGAGTGAAGCCGGCGAGGAGGACGACGCCGACGCCCGAACAAAAGCAAGCGTCTACCGGTGTTTTTGTAGGCTGCACTCGGAGCCGCCGCCGGCGGCGAAGGGAAAACCAGAAGACCAGGAGCAGCAGCGCCCGATACCAAGCGGAGCCTCTGGGATCGAGCTTTTATTGGAAGCCGGATTTCTCTTTCTCTCGAATCCCCTACTTCCCGCCGACAACTCACTCTCCGCCTCAGTTCGGATTTTTATTTCGCCAGCGAACAGCCATCCCTATCTATGTCGATCCTTTCATCCGATTTTCGGCCCATCGATGAAAGGGGTCTGTGTATGTACCAGTGCTCGCCTGTGTGTGACTACACTTATTGAACATCGGATATTGCTCGCCGGAATATCGGCTTTTATTTAATAAACCTTAAATATTTGTCCAGATATTTTATGGCGCCTGAATTAAGCTGGAAATCCCCTGCCGTTGTTCCGCTCGGCTTTTCTACTTCGACTGTGAATGATCGAACTTTTTTTACATTATGAATTGTTTTCGTGATTAAATCAATATCGGCTTCGTTTATAATCGCTTCAGGTGGGATAAATATTTTTCATATAGAAAACTGTATGAATTTCGATTGTAAATAAGCGTTATTGAAAACAAAATAATTTGGTAGAAAAATAATTCACTCTGGTCATTTTTTACGCGCAGATGATTAATAACATATAAATTTCTTTAGATTTATATGGCAATAATATTTGATTACGAAATTTTACAAAATTATAAAAGTATCTTTTAAGAAACTGTAATTACTACTAAGAGGGCTCTGACATTATTAACACTGATGCAGGGGAGAGTTCCATGACAGTTGGAGCCACTGAAAGTAATTACGTGAGAAACTTAGCGGAGGCCGTCGGGAAACGGCGACACCAGGTTTTTCCTTCTGCCCCGGCGGATATTCAGTGGCGGCGTCGTCGTCGTCGGCAGGAATAAAACGGGCGGGCCCCGTAAGGGCAGGCTACGCTGAATAATGGATACTCGAATAAGAAAGGAGAAAACAGCGCGAGCCGTTCTTATTGACGTGAGAGGCGGCGGAGGTGAGCGCGCACGACTAAAGCCGACTCGCAGAAAAAGAACGGCCATTTCCACGTTCTTTGCGTGTTCCCATCTCGGGCTTCGCGTTCCCAAGCCGAAGATCACATCTCACTTTCATGATCGACGAGTCTATTTTGGCCATCCTGGAAGTCAGCACGTATTGTAAATCTCCGAAGAAAGTGATACGTGTGAAAAATTTCCAAATTGTATTGTTGACTTTATATGTTTTTACGAAATATGAATGCTACTTTCTTTGTAGAGAAGTTGTAGCAGAGGAATTTTGCGGTCATTTTTCTTGTGTCTTCTACATTATCTTGATCTTTTGCATACTCCCTATTTCCATGACTCAACATACAAGAATCCATAAACAAAAAGCGGTAATTCATCAGAATATTTTTTACTCCAATCACAACGAAGGAAATCCGTATATCGGTACTCCGGAAAAACTAGGCAGTGCAGTATTCGATTTAGTCAATTTCCTACATACACCAACTTCCAATCCACCATAAAACTGAGGCAGAGCTTCCTTCAAGACCGCAACTACGTTAGATCGTGACGGAAATCAATTTCCCGGCTGTTACCGCTAAATCCCGGCGGAAAGACGTGACTGTTACTCGGTAATAATAGAATTGGGAGAGGGTAACGGGGATTGGCGGGGCATAGTAGAGGTCGAGGTATTCAAAAGCAAGAGAAGAGAAGAGAAGAGCCGAAGAGAATTACACGGGGAGTTTGCGATTGACAGGATCGAGTTCCGCGCCACATCCGGCGAGATGAGACAGATGAACTCCTAGTGAGAGCCATGGATTCTGGTAGGGGAGAAGGGATGGGGTGAGTGAGGGGTGGTGTGGCAGACAGGCTGGATTCTCATTAGCAAGACGTATCGCGGAATGGGGCTCAGGGTAAATCAATCGAATAGTAATTAACTAGCGAGCGAGTCTCTCGGCGCTGGAGAGAGTTTCAGTTTCGAGCGTAGCAATGCCTCTCTGCCTCCCATTCTACCTCTGTCTGCCCTGCCATTCCTCTACGTTTACGTTCTCATACGCACACGCAACCACGCGCGCACCAGAACGCGCCGACAATGATGATCAATCATTAATTCTTCTGCGAGGCAAAACGCATCGGCGATAAAGCCGGCGTATTTCACCTCCGCGCCGTTAAGCTGGCCCGATTGTTGCCGCTAATTGATCATTACTATTAATGCCGAATTACAATTGCTGATTAAATTCGGCGATCGGCGTGTGTCGGCAATATTGCGCTTAATATCGTTTAATAGCTCGCCCGTGATTTATTTCGTCGGCGCGTCGGAGCACGCCCGATTTATGAGCATGTGCGCAGACACGTTCGTTTATTGAACTCTCGAATTTATGCGATAATGTTTGTTAGGTCTGGGATTTCATAAGGGAGACGTTACTCGTTTCAAATTCAATTTGATTACAGGATTCGCCTCTTGAAATATCAGTGAACAGTCTACAGTTATTCAATGGTAATTAATATCGCACGTCATCATATTGTGAGATATTTTAACGAGGAAACCTCCTCGAATTTGTAGCCTGTTTAATTTATAATGAGAAACGTGAAATACGAGTTAAGCTTGATTTGTAATCATCATTAATTTGTGACGTGCTGTCTGATGTTGCATGTAATGCAATATACGAGAGACATTGACGCAACAATCCTAGCGAGCATTATAGTTAGTGCTACAGTTGATGAAACACTCGCGTTCCTTGATTTGTAATTGTATACTATTTCATTTGAGATATTAGAGATATTCCGTTGGTTAAATGCGAGTTGAATGGTGTTTGGGTGCATTTTGCCATCTTCATTCTAGCGCACGAAAGCCCAGCAAACAAGGCCGTAAGACGTTATTACCGGATGCTGCAAAGCGCATTAAGTCGGGCCGGGCATTGTTTGGCCGGGAATGAAACTGCGGAATTGCGAGGAAGGCGAAAAGCATGGACATCGCTGCAATCTCCCCGGGTGGGCACGATTCCATCGTGCCGACGACAATGGAGCGTCACTAACTTGCCGGTAATTGGCCGGCCCGACGACATAAATTGATGCATTTCCGCTCGCGACTTAGTCTTCCGAGAGATTTTATTGACTGATATTATTGTACGCTCGGCTTGTCCGGTAATTTCATTATCCGGACGCTACGTATTCCCGTTCATTGTCAATGAAATATAGCACGCCAGAGGCTTTTCTGGGTGTTCGCGTGGCCTCGATTCCAGTCGAGATAGATTTTAACTCGTTGAATTACTATTTCTCATATTTTTACCAGCGCAATCTCTTTTATAACTTCAGTTATACATGTACTACTGTATTCCTGTATTTACAAAATTACAGCATTATTCCATTCTACAATTTTGTGAAATTTCCTCTGAAAAGCTTTGAATACTGATTTTCAAATTTCATTAAAATGGGAGAATAAAAGGTTAATCGTCGAAATGAAGTCGATCGAATTTAGGAAATTCCTTTCTGAAAGCAGTATCTGTATGAAGCACAATTCTCGTATTCCAGGTTACGTCTGTGAAATAAATTTCCCTTCAACATCCGCATCATCTTCCTAATATTGTATTCCAGGCCGCTCGAGCGAGCGATGAATCGCTCTAATATGTATTCAGCAGAGCCCTGAATGGAGAATCTATTTCGGTGGGAGCATAACCAGACCGTGCCTCCAATATTCGTCGTACGGAACTGGATTTCCACGTGTGACGGGGATTAGAGAGCACAACGGAGCGACTGCCGCTTGAATCTCCCATTGCTTAACCAATCCGTGAAACACAGAAATTAATAGGCACTCGGAAACAATGGGTTTGGATCTGGTAATTTTGTACGTTTCGCTTCCTCTCGCTGCATACCACCGCGCGTTTAATTCCAGTAAGGTAGATTTGACAAGGAGAATTTCTGGTAGTCTAATCACGCTGGTAATCATTTACAGAAATTTCTAGTTTAATCTAAATCTGCATTTTGTTGAGAAACTAGTTTTCAGTTCAGAGCACTTTAACTTGGAGCTCGTTAAAAGAGATTTATTAACGCTAGAGAAAATCGCCCACATTTAGCAATACTAGCATTCTAATAATGAAATAAAATACAAATAAATATACTAAATGACTCTTTAACATATTCAACAGTATTTCTCCACAAACTTCTCATTCTTTACCCACAGAAACACGGCGGGAGTCGCTCGAAAGCTGGAGATCAATTCAGGGTGCCTTTAAAACGGCACTTCTGTGCAAATAAAATCTGGGATTTCGCGTGGAGCGTCAAGCAGAGAGAAGAAAATAAGCCCTCTGTATGGAAGTGTGAGGGATTAATGATAAGCAAGTCAGTGAGGGTGGCTACCCTCGCCGTGGCAGAGGGATGAAAATTCCGAGTGAAGTGCGCTGGTGTAGAGAGAGACTCGAATCTCTGGCAGCTGGTGGAATAAAGCAGCGAAAAGATAAAGCGAGAGGAGAGCATTTATGGTGTGGTCCTCGAGTGAGCAGTGGAACCCCTGTGCCACTAACCCTCTGATCCTACCTGGGATTTCATTGTCTCCATCCCCGGCCCTGCTCGAAGTGCTCTTAAAGCGCTTTCGTTGCGTGCGTAAGTACAGTACCTTCTCTCAGTTTGGATCGTAGTGAAGGAAGCTCATTTTATTCTTACCTGCAACAAAAAAGGGGAGAAAGCCATGAGTAATCAGGTAGTCCTTAAATTCAGAATAATATTATTGCGCCATGAAACTTGGTACTGAATTAAAAGAGGAAGGTTCGACTCAGGATTGGATTATATAATAATCATTTCGTAATAATAATTTATTATTCTTGATTGTACAAAGTACTCAAGACTGAAATAAATCATTCTGCCTGATTATCAGAAGGTTCAACCACACGGATCATATTCGCTGTGGCAGCTTTATTATTAAAGTCAGTCAACCAAGATTATTCCAAGAGAAATCAGAATTCTTGAAGCAGGGGTGGCAATTGTCGAAATTACAAGAAAACAGGCTGTCACGTTACGAGCGTTAAAGGCGGGGCAAATTAATTCAGGGAAACACGTAACTCGGGGTTCGCTTTCGAGGATAAATTGGCTGCTCCGCCCTCGGCCGGCGCCTTAATGGCAATGGGAAAGTATAATTACCGAGCGCGAAGGAGGACGGCAAATTGACACGCGTTCAAATTATCGTCAGCCTAGCGCGACGCCGACGCCGTCGGAGAATGAGCGTGAAAAGCAGGATCTTATTGTAGCCTCTTCATTTGCGAGAGAGCATGGCAGCAGCACACTAAAACCTATCACCCTCTCAACCCTCTACAAGCGTACCTCATGAAGGCAAGACCCGTGGCACCCTCTGTCGGTTTTCTAGCTTCGTGCCAAGCCAATTAATCTTCACGCAATTGCGCGCGCGCGAGCCAGCTTAATTAATGATGTTAAGGCATCCCTAGAACGCGCCTTCACCCGCGCTACTTAGCTTATTGTCCTCCCGTAAAATTATTCGCCCGCCATGAATCACTTCTCAGAAGCAGGGTGTCCCCACCCGCCTTCCTACGCCAATCTCCTGGTTCTTGGAGTTCGACTCGATGTTATTAGAGGAGCCTAATGATCGGCGAATTAAGTGGATCGTCTCTACGCCCGGCTGCGTCGCCTCCTTCGGCTTTATTAAGGACGCCCACTCTCTCAGTCTCTCATTGAATTTGGAAGCTGTTGGTAAATCGATGGTAAGTGTTTTATCGCCTCTGGGATAATTGCTTTAGCTCCGATTCCCCGCTCCCCTCGCCCCCGGATCCTCAATCCCCGATACTTTATCTCGGCTAATCCTCCTCGATCGGCACGAACGCGCACTCAGATTGAACGAAGGTGTACTAAAAATACAGGTTTGTACGAGAATTTCATTTTAATATTGCGTATTGATTGCCAATTAATTGGGAATATGTGAGATGACTGAAAATGTTGAAATAAATGTTAAATTGAAAAGTGGAAAGATTCAATTGGGGAGTGGTTGAACTTTTGCAGAGTTGATATACAAGGACAAAAGTTCAGATTTTGATACTGAATTTTGTAATAAAAAGTACGGATTATATTTTCTGCTGGTTTCAGTAGAGTGAATCGTTTGTAAATTAGAATGAACTACCGGCGAAACTGGTATAGAAACAAGTGAGGTGTCTACACTAATGATCGACCTTTTTATTCACTAGTACCAATGGGACTACAGTGTAGCAGAAAGCGTGAAATGTGTACTTTGAAAGGAGAAAGAATCGGCAGTAATCCCTTGCGCAATTCGATCGTCGATCGGGAAACAAAAGGTCGAGCGAGTAGATTCATTAATTCGATTCTTGCCAGGCTTTTCACCTCGCTTTCATCGCCACGAAATCGAGCGGACGCCGGTTCGAGCGCTGATATCGGAAGCTCGTTAAATCGATGCATCGGAAACAATTGTCGACTCTTATTGCTCCGCAGTGAAAAAGACTTTCTCGGGGTGAAACTGGCCCGGCAAAAAGCTCGAAATTAACAGGCACCCTCTCTGCCAGCTGAATAAAAAGCGAGCCAAAGTAATCTCATTAGGCCGAACATTCCGCAGAAGGATTCTTCCTCCTCCTTTCATCGACGATTTCACGGCTTCCCGGACTTCTCCTTTTCTGCACCCGCTTGCTTTTATGAGCGGATGCCAGCGCTATCGATGGATCGCCACGCTCGCAGATCGATGTTTGCACGGTGAGGACCGTGAAATCGATTACACCGACTCTTCTTACGGATTCAATTAATGTATCGGCCGGATGCAAAGTGCGAGCGCCAATTTATGGCACTCGGAATCACAGGTTCACGTTTGGCCGGAAATCAATTTACTTGCGATGTTCATCATTATAGTGAAACGAATTTTATAGAATTTATAATATCATGTTACGATATGTATAATATTAACAAAGGTTCTAATAACAATGGTAAATAATATAATATTCATCAAAAGCATTGCATTGGATTTGGTATCTTCACAATATGAGCGTAATTTAATCGGCCTTTCGATACGTTCAATTTAGGAACCAATCATTAAATTGTGCGCGGATATCGAAAAATACACTGTGGATTTTCAATACCCCCACATATTGAATTCTGATTGAATCCGGTGATACTGTACAGATATTGCTTGGGGGATATGGAAATAGATACTATAGCAACTCGAAAGTTTAAATGTGCAATTCCAGCATTAGTCCATCACCTCTGAATACATACACCATCATGAACAAACAAGAACCCGTTAAATCATCCTAACGAAAAAATGATGTGGCGCTATCGTCAAAGGCAATCTCTTCTCGCAGTAAAAATCGAACACGTTCAAATCAGCGGAGGCACTTGGAAGAAGAGTCGGAGGGAAAAGGAAGGAATCAGGCAAAGCAGATTGGGGCAAGAAAGGCGAAGGAGCGCGCAGGGCGAGAGTGCAAGGCTCACCGAGGCCGACTCGTTGCACTTTACAGCCGCGCTTGACCATGCCACGAGAAAAAGGTCTCAGGGCCGACCAGTCTCTCTCTCCCCTTCTCATTCTCTCATCCCAATCTTCTCTACCCAGTACTCTCCCTCTATTCCTCTCCCTCGTCCTCTCACCGCTCGCTCAGCTCGCTCGAAGAAGCAGCGTCCACCCTTTTACCGTGTACACCAACATACACACACACACACGCACGCACAGTCGGACTCTTTCCTCCTCTTGAATGGGCATTTATTATCCAGAAGGAAGTGGGAGAGAGAGAAAACTTCGCCAGGGTGCACTTGATCTTACAGCGCGCCTTGTAAAACAGCACTTTCATACCTCTGAAAAGCAATTTAATTCCACGCTCTCGCTCCTCTCCTCTCCGGCGAGCTCTCCACCTTCGTTCGCCGGCCGAAAGCGACAGTAGCGAGCTCGCTTTCCCCTTATGCCTGATACATCCGTAGATTCATATCGTCCTCGCCGTCATCAGTGTAAATCTAAACCTTCTCCTCCTCCTCCTCCTCCTCCACCGCCGTTCTTCGGGAGGCTTTTTCGTACCCACTTTCCCATTGCTCGGCAATCGGGATGATATTTAATTTTTGCCTCAAGCGGAGAATATCGCGTTTCTCGTGGAGAGTTTATCGGTTTGCGGAGAAGAGCCGTGTATATTATTTCTTTGAGGGTTGGTGCGCGCGCGCGCGGGTCAGCCGGATACTCGGATGCATTTGGCGTGAATGATTGGTCGTTCTCTTGCCGAGTTTCTTGGGTTTGCTGCCTCTTGCAGGAGACGCGAACATTAGTTAATGAATGTCAGTTGGGTTTTGTTATAGTATTGGTGTGTAATGAGAATGTGCAGTGGAGCGTTGGTAGTATTTTAAGCGGATCTATTAGGTTTGTCAAGCTGTGATTAATAACTGATAATGCAATATATTGTAAGTGTCAATAATTTATACAGCCGATCTATTAGGTTTGTCAGCTCGTAATTGATAACTGATAATGTAATATATTGTAAGTGTCAATAATTTATCGTACCGATTTACTAGGTTTGTCAACTTGTAATTAATAGCTGATAATGACATATATCGTTAGTGTGATTAATTTATACGGTCACGGCATCGTGCGGCGATGAAAAAGATAAGCAAAGATCAAAAAATAGAGGATCGGCGGTGCGAAAAACACGCGGAGTTCGCGCTTCGACCTCTCGCGTGCGCAAACAAATCGCAGTGACACGTGATAAAAGGTTCGCTCATTTACAAAGCGACACCACGTGGCGTCGGAGCGTTTGAAGTGCCATTAGCCGCACGCAGTCCGACGAGCGCGCCTGAAGAAGGGGGTTGAAAGACAGGCTGATGACCCGTCGCATACTGATTCAAAGCTCGCAAAGCCTAACTGACGATCAACAGGGATTCCTCTCATCGCTTTCTTCGTTAGAAGCAAATTTGCAATTCATAGATTTTGCAACTTTGTTTTCATACGCATTTCAGGATTCTCATACTTTGTCGCACTTTGATGCGAATATATTCTTACTATATTTGTGATTATTCTGTCAGTTGTTTCTTGTAAGTTTATTTAACCACGTTTATTCTTTATTACAGTCAAACTTGTAATTTTATCTACTCAAATATTTGTCAAAAGAATATTTAATCGCTTAGATGAGAAATTGATAATGAAGAAATAGATTGTAGTATCACTTGATGTTCAGTGTGACACAATTCAGCAGTAGGTTCGCACGCTCGACAAATATCGATACCTGACTACGAAAAATAAAAGTTACACTGTGAAAGTAAGGAGGAATCCGAACTGGTTTCAGCATGTATTCCTTCTTAACATAAAAGTTTCATTCCTGCGAGCGAAGGGGATGCTAGCGCAGAGGGTGAATTCCCTCACAGTTCGGGGTGAGCAATATGTAGTTTCCAATACAATGAGCCAGTCAAATATACAAACATATTGAAATATTCGCTGGCGTCTCGCATTCAGCAAATATCGCGGGCAAAGTTTGCCGACTACCTTTCCATTTGCACTGGCTGTGCTAACCAAAAGTGAGGGGAATATCTGATACATATGCATGGGCTACACAAACACAGCTGCGCGCCCGCTTGTTCCGGCAATTTTTCCAAACGATCCCAGCTCCTTCCGTCGGTTTTGCAGAATGTTATGAATATTACGCTTCCCGAAAAATATTTACTATTTTCGCAAATTTCTTGTATACTGAACTTTTATAACTTTTATAGTAAAATTAAACCTGCAGATTTTATAGAGTAATTATTAATTCGAATTTCATTTGTACAGCAAGAAAATTAAAATTAAAACATATTTTTCCCCTCATGATTTGGAAGTGTATAAACAAGAAATACTAAAAGAGACAAATTATCAGTTTCTCAGGACACTACGAATATTCCTTTTCCAAAACCTCGCATAATTCGAGATTTTTGCTGTCCGATTAAATCGAAGGTGCGAAGTAAATTCTCGCGATAAATTCCATCACACAGCTCGTAAATGATGGTGAGACGATTGATAGCCAGCGCGGGTGAGGTGTGCCATGGGATTTACCATCGGCGTTCGCGTGCATTTAAAGTAACATTAGCGGTCATAAAGCGGCGTATGCGAAAACGAGGATCGGCGAGGCGGAGTTTTCGTGGCACGGTGCGCGCATGCATTGCGGTAACGCTCGTAAAACCAGCCGCCGCATTACCATACACGGTCACTATCACGTGCGCGCTTGTATATACGTGACACATTCGTTTGAGTGTTGGCGCGATCGAAAACATTTTAACACCCCATACGTGTCGACGGAATATTGTTGAGATCGAGCAGCACCTAGCGCGCCACATATGTGGAAAAAAACTCCAACTCACACTCAGCCACCCCATTCCTGGGAGCCTTCCTCGCTTTCTCTACTGAGATATTACGAAATATGAAGGGAAAAATATACGGCTTGTATCCGTGAACGCAGCCCACTATATGAGCGCCAGAACATCGCCCGAATCAGCTCTAATGCGGACTAAAAGGTTCGAGAGCGTACCAGGACTTTGAACGTGGAATTCGCCTCGGGCTTGAAACAGATCTGCGAATGTAGCAGATGTTCCTTTGAATAGAAAGATGTTAACATTTCATTTAATCACGCATAGATTTTTTACAGTAACCACTCTAATGAATAAGAAACATACATTAGTTAATTATATAACAATAAACTAGTATGTTATTACATAATATTATATTAAATAATCATCATACTTATTATTATTTCTTTTAAATATCTTGGCAAAGCTTGAAAGCGACCACCCGATATAAGCAAAAACTGTATGAGGCGAAAATCGAATACAGTATTCATATCTTGGGCATCGGAACGAGCACGCAAAAGCAATTCGGTGAGGAGCAAGCGGCGAAAGGGTAGGACGATGAAAGCAATTTCCTTCTCACGCTTATAAATCCAGCGGTCTCCATAGGAATCGGGTGTACGTGTACGTGTAGCGAGAGGAAGGTCGGTGCTTTTTTGCGCCGCTGGCGGGGACAAGGCGAAGCAAGTGACAAAAAACGTGACATCGGGCGCCCGCAATTTCGCCGAGCGAGCGGGCGCGCGCGCTCGCGCGCGTACGTTCTGTATGCCCGACAATACGGAGCTTGCGGCAGGCGAGCGAGCAAAAAAGCGACACAAGTGTAGTAGATATGCTGGGCGCGCAAGTAGGCGATGGCTGCCGAAGGGGAAAAGGAAGGGGTGTGTAACACACCGAGGCGTCCTTTCCCATTGCTTTCTCCGTGGCGACGTTCTTCTGCTCCTGCTTCGCCCGGGCTTTTTTATCCCGCGGGACCTTCGCCTCCTGCTCACAATGCGATGCACTCTTTTCTCTCCGTGCACGCACACACGCACCCACTGCGCATTGTGGATACATCCACGGCACGCAGAAGGACCAGCCAGTTCCGGATTACGGTCCTCGCCTTCCCCGGCAACCCCTTCGCTGCCACCCTATCTTCCCCCTCAAGGTCCCTTTGCCACTTGGAAATCCGGAGTAGATCGTAGCTCTGTATGTGTGTCTGTGTGTGCCTCTGTATCAGCTTGTATAGGCACGCGATGAAAGTGCCGGCTTTTCTTTGCTTCCCCAGCGCGTAGTTGAGCTAGCAAAGCCACGCGATGCATACATATACTATGCGTGCCAGACTGGATATTACTAAAGTCAGTGTTAGCGATGAGATGGAATTGGGTATAAAGAACATTTGCGATTACACAAAACGAGCTTTTGCCAGGGAAAAATGTGAGCCGCTCCCGTGGGAACGGCACTGGCCCACTGAGAGAGACGTCAAGTCGGACAATTCACGCGCGTCTGCTTTCTTTTGCTACGGATCTCATTGTTGCGACACGCTTTACGTTTTCCAGGCCTGCCAGAGCTACGTGCCCGCTCTCGCAATTCCTCCAGTGAGATTAGCATTGTGCTTTGTCGCCGCCTGCTCATAAATTCTCCGCCCGAATCCATTATTTCCTGATTAACGGGAAAGCGGACAACTGGTAAGGCAGAATGCCAGCTGTAGGAAGCAACTGTTGCAGCCACAGAATATTGCAGAAACATAACTATAAAAGACTTTCCATTGAAATTATTAACTATAAAAGTTGCCTGCTGAGCGATGGCAATTTTAACACACTCTGAAATACATTTCGCTTCCGCAATCGCCTGAATTTCATTGTTAATTAAATCCTTCGTGTCGAACAAACTTGACGCGATGTTTCACTGCTATTTAAATAAAGGATAAATGCAAATTTACGAAGTGTTGGAACCAAAGGGTTCTTGTTTTATATTCAACGCATCTCTCATCGATTTCACTCTGTACGCAACTCGATGACCATTATTAGTTGGAATTTTCTCATGAATACGAATTACACTGACAAACATTTTAAAGTCGACAGAAAATAATTCCATATTTATCAAGCGAAAAGCGATTCAAAATTCATCTCATTTGCTACTCCAGTGTTGTCTCTCGATCTGCATAGCACCACTTCACCGGCGAGTTACGCGCGAAGGAATGTTGACTCAGAAATAATTATTCCGCGCGCGGCACCAGCTAATACGCCACCGTATTCTAGGTGGATGTGTTCAAACGAGACTCGTGTGTAAAGCTCGCACATATACACACATAGACAGGAGGGGAAAAGTTGTTTCGACAATTCTGGCACGTGTCAGCCTGGCAGCACGCGGCCTCGCTCACAGAGGGAAGCAATTTCTCCGGAACCTGAGCTAGCAGGTGTGCAGTCGTGCTAGTTTAACCTCGCCAAGAGGGTGGAAACTGGAAACTGCACGGAGTCTCTCTCGCTGACGAGGCGAACTCGCCGACTTCTAACCACAGAATCCTTGATACGCGACATCCGATCATCGGATAATGGACTCGAAACTTTGCCAACGTCCCTGGAATACCGATGTTCTCGTTCGATCGAACGAGGAACTTTAGTGCCTCTTCTTTAATGCAATCGATTCCTGACTTTGATTCAAAAGAATACAAATATTAATAACACCAATAAATAAAAGAAATCAAAGTTTATGATCCCAACAATAAAGAAACAATATTCGAAATTCATTTTATAAATAAACTTGTTCTCCAGAATAACAGTCAAACGCGGATTAGTTAAACATATTCAACCATTGGTAAACCCTTGCATAACGGACTAGAAATTCCCACGCTATCATTCCAGGCTGGATCGAGCCTCAGCTGCCATTCGGCCACTACAGGCACACGGTCACTGCAAATCTGTACAAACAAGCAAGCCGGGCGGTAGGAAAAAAACAGTAATAAAACTCCAACATTTTTCCCATTCGTCGCCAGCTTGTTGAAAGCAGGCGCGAAGAGCACGCGCCAAGCGAGTGAATTTTTTTTCGAGTGGCTCTATATCGTCGACGCGTATCCTAGTTGTATCCTTCCGCGGCGTTATCGGGCGCAGCTTTATGCGCCGTTATCAGGCTGTACCTTTTTGTAGAGCCATCCGCCGCCAGTAGAAAGTGCTCGCCAGAGAGATCGGTTATACGGGCGAGCGCGTTCGTTCGCCCGAAATTCTATCTATTTCGCTTGAAATTTGGCCGAAACCCACCCCCCGGCATACATCTAGCGCCGTGGTGCGGTGGCGGCCGGCCGAGGGGTGGCAGCAGCTCCAGCGTGAAATCATTTGTCCAGCCACCGGGGGTGGTGGTGGTGGTGGTGGTGGTGGTGGAGGAGGAGGAGGAGGAGGAGGAGGAGGAATAGGAGGTGGAGGTAGAGGCTGGCGGGATTTCACGAAACGGCCGCAAATTGAATAGCTGGCGGAAATACTGGCGGAACGAGCCAACGAATAACCCGTTCCATGCATCCACCGATCCTCTCAACCCGCGTGGACTTCTGTATCCAGCGCACTACCCTCCGCTGATTTATTAGGGGCCCAAACGTCAAAGAAGACTAAGGCCAATCCCCTTTCTACCACGCGCGCCAGCCCACACGTGGTATCGATGCACGTGAATTTCACGGATTCACCATGGAAACATACCAATTCCCATTGGTGGCCTTTCTACTCTTTTATTTTTATAATAATGATACATTTACCTTGATTAATACTCTGTAATTTAACTGGTTCGTGGAATACTTGTTGGAAAAGGTAGTGCTGGGAACATCGATTTTGCCGTAGTCAGTTTTGGAATATAAATGATTGAATCAGTTAAATCAATTAAATCAGAATCAGTAAAGTAGCGGGTGTGATAATTTACATTTGTCAAACTTGTTGATTCCTCGGTGTTTCTTGCAGGGTGGAATTTCTCGTTGGTTGGGTATGTCGATTAATGGTAAATAAAATCATGGCTTGCGTCGCCGGGGCTACCGGTAATGGAACGTCACTCATATTATACACACAGCTATATCCAATTTCGCATGTGCTTGGTAGGATGAAGGGGTGAAGGGCCAAGGGAGCGCCGACTCGTGGTTGGCGGTCACGCGATAAAATAATTAAATCGTCCCTCCCCTATTATTTGACGCGGCCTCGCTGGTGAAAAGGTAATTATTATCCCCCGATGAACGAGAGGGTCGAACGAGCAAGTCGTTATGAAAGCCGAAGGCGAAACATAAAAGGCCCCGGTGATCTTGTAAGGAATACGCTGCTAAACAAAAAGTGAAAAAGGTCTACTCTACGTGAATCAAATGGTTAACAGGAAATTATTTCGATCCAATTACTAGAGTGATTGAAATAACACGCTGACGCCCTTTCCATATTATACGAAGATTATACTTTTTATTTCAATCTGAGAAAGGAATTTTTACCCAGACAAACTTCTTCTCTAAACGTGCATTTGTGTAATAAAGAATGCGCGCGCATTATAAACAGGGTAAAACCAGTTCCACCGCATAGTACACTTATTCTACCTTGAAGGTATAAAGAAAAATTGTCTCGACTCCGAGGAAACTCATCCTGAAATGATCCAGTTCTTACACTCCAGGGGAAAAGAACACCAGGGATAAAGGTTTCGCGTGGTTCCGGGATGGCAACCTCAAGCAAACACAGAAGACTGCGGAACAAGCTGGCAAACCAGCGGTAAGGAGGAACGGAGGTCCGCATTACCATTGAGAGGGAGAGCACTCCGAGACAGAGGAGAGAAGAACGGTGGAGAACGGCTCGAGCGAAAATCCAGAGCCGGGGTGGAATAAGGCATGCAAAAATATACAGGAAACCGGCGAGCGCGCAGTTGCGCTCCTACGAGCTTGGGAAGAAGTGGAGCGGATAAAAATGTGGCTGCAGGCGGCCGGCGCTGCGCGACGCGGCGGGGGTCGCCGAAAGAAGGAAGGAAACGGACATGGGCGAAAAGCCGAGGCCGGAAGAAGGAGAAGTCAAGGAAAGTGCGATGGGAAGAAGAAAGGTAGACAGAAGGAAGGTAGGAAAAGGAGGGAAAAAGAAAGGGCTTAATATCGTGTAACGTAATTTAAAAGTGTAATTGCTCTTGTCATGCTCGACGTTGAAGAGGCAAGCCGCAGAGGAAGAGAGGAAGCGGGGTGGTACGGAGTGGGCGAGAGGAGTCCGACAATGGCTCGGGCAGAGAGCAGGGCGAGCGCCACCGGCGGCGTAATAAGTTTTCATGCAAAGCGAACGTGGATTATCCGACCGTGAATGTGCCCGGGAATTATATTTCACGGGAGAAAGCAGACTGTTACTGTTTCCATCCCTCTCTCTTCCCCGCCCTCCCACCCACCAACCCCGCCTCGCGCTCTTTCTCTTTCCACCCTCGTTTTCCACCACCCTGTTCTCGCACCGAATGTCGTAGCAGCTCGCGCGCCCTGGCAATTCGTGCTCGAGCGGCCCTCGACGCGCTTACTCCCTCCGTTTCTCGCGGCCTCCTCCTCATAAATTACGCGGACCAGCCTCGGCCACCGCACTTTCCTACGATTTAGTGCTATCCTGGATATGCCAGACACGTAGACTGCGCTGACTGCGCACTCCATCGGTGAGAGCTCAACTTACGAGAGAGTCTTCTTACTGATGTGTTCATTCGATCGAGCATACTCCTCGGACTAATAACAGAGCAGATGGATAACAGGAACTATTATAAACTTGATTGTGTATTGATTCCATAATTAATCCTGACTTTTTAAGTCTATGACTGAATTTCATGTTGTCAGTAATAATAGAGTAATTACTTATTTACACCTACTTTTTCACTTTGATACACGTTTTATATTCGATCCGTTTTACTTTGTTTTTCACCGGTATTATTTACTAGATAATGTAACACTTGATATAATAGATCATAAAAGGTTCCGCATACTACTTGCACTTGCTAATAGACACTCGTTCTATTCGCTTCTTTTCACCAATCGCTACTGCCGAGTGTTAATAGAATTACTTAGTTTACATGGTTATAAGTGCTCGGCTTTCAAGGCAAGTATTACAGAGCGTCGAAAGCTTTCACCAGACGACGCTAACAGGAAGCTCGAGCGAAGTAACGGGAGATCGTCGGGAGATCATGGTCGACTTGGCTAATCGACTAATTGTAAGAGGCAATAACAGTGAACGCTGATTACACGCCGTGCCAGATCTAAGTAACACAATTGTCCCTCGATGTTCCTCGAGCAGTCTCAAGCCTGAGGCGACGTTAACCCCTCGCTAATCCAATGTCGTTCATCGTTTAACTGTATAAATAGAATAACAGCATTTCACGAACGATCGATCAGGTCTTCTCGTCCCCACCGCCTTCGTCGACCCTGATCTCATTTCTCCTCGTATTAGAGCTGTTCCGTCCCAGAGAAACACGACTCATCCCAAGCGCGTGTTGCGGTGAAATTGCAAACGAGAATACTTTCTGGTTATTTCCCCTTAATTGCACCGCCGCCGCCGCCGCCGCCGCCGCCGCCGCCCTCTACGAACAACAGTCGACAGTCGACCCACCCTTCACCAACGAAGTCCCAAACGTCTTTCACAAACATTCTCGAGACATACGTGGTTGTTTCTGGGGTGCGGAAATTGTGCCTGGCAAGGGAGCAACCCTTCACTCGGGATCCGCAAAGGAGATCGAAGGGTCTTGGGAGACACGAATAACAGAATCAGTGTTGAAGAGGGGTGAAACAGAAATGGGGGAGGATTCGAATAGGATGGTCAGGGTGTTGTTTACGAGAGAGGAACATTTGTTGACAAAGGGACTATTGAAGCCGTCGAAATTTCCATGGATTTCGGAAAAACAAATATAACAACGAATTCTAACAGAAAACAATTCATAAATCATTTAACTATACTCGTGTCTATACTTCAAAATACAAAACTTTTCAAATAAAATAATATCAACTTCACATATTCATAAGTATCCACATAACTATCAAGTTTATATAAACATAATATAAACAACCACATAAATAATCATGATAATATTCATATAAATATATTATAATGACATTAATAGAATGCTTATGCGGATTTGTTAGGTCTGAGAATACTTGTGGAGGGTAGTGTACGTCGCTAAGGCTATAGCCGGGTCTGAAGGATCTCTTGAATCCTGGCATAGTCGAGTCGGGGTTGGGTGAGTGGTGATAGAGGACAAGGAGGCTATTTCTGAACTGATGCGAGCCGATGAAGACAAGCGAAGTAGGCGGGTGGCTGCCGAAGGCGTCTGCTCCAGACTCCGAGACGGGGAGAGAGAGCAGGTCGATATGTAGCCTCCGGCGAACCAGACATCTACCGAGCGTTCGCCAAAACATTCACCTCAAGTGTCCCAGCAGCTTGTGCCTCTCCTCCCACTCACTCTCTCTCTCTCTCTGTCTCTCTTCTCTCACCGCTCTCTCCTCTTCTCTCGAGATCCACTATAGGGCGAATTCGCGCAACCACCCCAATACGCTCGCGCGCACCACCTTCGACCGCTTGCCACCCTCGTCTCATCCAGCTCTTCCGTACAGGCCGGCGCAGACCGGCAGCAGCTCCGCCGCTCTCACCGCCGGAACTGAAATCGCATTAACGATCGCTTCACGGGTCACTTGCGACGCCGACGCCGACGCCGCGTTGGCTTTTCAAAGCCGCCTTTTAGTGTCCCCAGTATAATAGGGTTTTAATTGTGAGATCATCCGTGTCGCCGTCGCAAGAGTCGCTTGGATCTCTCGCAAGCATTAAGTAATATTAATATAACTTGTTATTAGAGGATTTTTATTAATGTGTTAAGATTTTGTGATGGACTGTGTTATGTTGGAGATTGTAGAATAGATTTAGAGTTAACTTCGGCCGCTTTTAAAATTGTTTCTCATTTCTATAATTAGAGGAAATTCAAGAAGAAAATGCCTGTATTTTATAGGGAAAACATAGATTTTGACTTGAGGTGGATAAAAGTCGAATATCGCGGTAGATTCGCCTTAAAAATTGAGGAGTTATCTGAAAGGCTATGATCAGCGGCCATAACTAGAGTGACATGATCGTGGATCCCTGTGTTCACCGTGCATGCCTGTACTTAACCATAGAGCGTAGACTGCTTAGACAAATGACGTCGTTCTCACAGCGATAAATTGTGGATGATCGCTCGGCTACACTGAAATTCCCCAAGACTTTCTTTGGTGTAATCGCGCCCGCAAGACTGGTGATTTTCCCCTAGGGCATAAAATCCCCGCGTTTCTTGATCCACACCATCCCCGCCAACCCCTTCGGCTATCGTTCTGAGTGGGATCGCGTGAGTAGCGACGGCGGCCTTATTCGCCGCCGCGCGGCTCGCATTAGCCTTCATAAACTTTGAGGCCGGCCGATGCGATATTTCAAGTTAATGAGCGCTATAAATTTATACGCCGCCGCAGACTGGCAGGGAGACAGGGAGATTGAGCGAGAGGGTGGTAGCTCTCTCACCGGTGACTTGGGAGATCGAGGAGAACCTGAAAGAAAGCCACTCGGCCCTCGGCCGAGACGGAGATCGAAGATGGAAGGGCGCCTTGGTATGAGAACGGGGCGCCGATGATGTCGAACGAGAAGAGTTGCGGCTGGAAAGCTTCGCCAAGATGGAAACACGTCGAATAAAGCTTTCAAAGAGTTTATAACGTACACGAGTCATCATGGTAAAACGATATAATATAATATATGACAGCAGAATTTCAAAGAAGAATGGGATATCGGATATGGTAACTAAAAATCGTTTTTCGATGGATATAAATTCCGATGGAGCATAATCGAACTTGTATACTAAATAAGTTTCCAGAGGAGAACGAAGTTATATTATCACCGGTGTTCAAGTACTCATTTGATTCGATCCTATTTTTCTGTACTTTTACATTTCATCAGATATTTGATAATTTAAACACTTTATATTACCAAATAAACAAGCTTCTATAATCATTGTTTGACAATCTATCCTCAAAACTAAAATAGAATATCTCCCATTCCGGCAATGGTCTCCAAAAAAAACTCATGCCAAGCACTATACAATCCACGAAACAATACCGGAGTAGATTTAAATCGGCAAGAACAGCGACAATGCGAATCCGGTGCACGCCGGGGTCCATTCTCTTGTTGCAGGGAAATCTTTTATTTCCAACAACTGCATTTGGCCGCGAGGCGTTACAACGAAGGCAGTGCACGTAGCAGCAAACGGCACAAAGACGGGGATTAAAATCGCGGGTGGGTGAGGAAGAGGGGAAACGCGCGGTAGCACGGGAGAAAAGCGTTGTTCGCTCGGGAGGCTGGGAGCGGAGAGATAATAAAGAAAGAAGGTATGTGCGAAAGCACTAAATAAAGGGGGGCCGCAAAAAAGTAGCGTAACCGTGTTGGCAGAATACCAGAAAGCTTCAAAGCACCCCCCCAACCTTCCATCTACCTTATTCCTACACCCTCCGCGCCCTCCACCAGAGCAGTAGCGTCCAGATAGGGCATAAAGGGTGGCACTTGAAAAACGGCAGAAAGATAAGCAAATGAAACCAGAAACAAAAACTAAGAAAACGAAGCCCTCAACGATAGCGCAAGACAGAAAGTTGCTGGGGGAGAGTGGCCATGGACGCACAGCAAGAAAGGGGGCTTTAAAGCGCAAATCACCAAGCGACGTTTTTCTTGGTGTAGAACAAAAAATCGCTAGCCTCTGAAAAAGAGAGGAAGGAAGGCTGGAATGTGCGAGGTGGCGAGAAACTTTATGCTACAAGGGAAGTGAAAGAAGTGTAGTAGAATGAGAGAAAAAGAGGGGGTGGGTAGGATGTGGAGAGAAGGGACGAGAGACCAATAGCGAGCCTATTAATAGAGATTCAATTCGAGCGGAGCAAGCTTGGGAATTCGAAGAAAATCGAATTATCCTCGGAATTATCGTGGGTTCGCGATATCCGTATTGAATGTATCCGGTGTGTACCCATCCCATCCTCCTCCCCCACCCAACTCCGGTCTCGTTGGCTTTCATGCCTCAAGCACCCTTTGCAGAACAAGGGCTTTAATAATGAGCGTATTCCTGCCTGCCTCGAGTGAAATAAGCGGAATTGGACGCGAGATTCTTCTCGACAATTCTCCGAACTCGTGTATGACTTTTGATTTAATTTCTACCAATTTAACCGGTTTTCGATAGCTCGTATTATGAGGAAATTTCAACTTGCTTTATTAGAAATGACTGTATTAAGTCTCAATCTTTTAAAAACCTAATACCGAGCTTAAAAGAACTTTATAAAATACAGTGAGTGAGTGTACAAGCCATTAAAATCTCTCATATTCTGTATGGTATATTTTACAACGTTCTCTTCTAATTCCAAGAACCCTGACAAATCAGTGCAAAGGTCCTGTTCTAAATTCATCGTAAAGCGCCAGCCTGCCATTCTCTATGGGCAAGTTGTCGGTGAAACGGACGGCGCGACGTGCGGCAGAGATACTAGTTAGTTTATGGAGTTGTTCCTATTCATTATCACCCGGCCGAGCAGGAATAGCCAAGCTCGCGCGTCCCGACGGATGTATTAGCGGGTGCTTAAAGCGAACGAGTTGCAGCCGTGACGTTAACAAAGGGTAACCGAGTACCCTTTTATTACGCAGCGAGTACCTCGTCTTGTTTAAGCCGGTGCGTAAGTAATTTGCTTTAATGAACTTGCAGCATCCTCGCTTCTCTATCTTTGCCATGTTCTCCATTTCTCTCTTTCTATCACTCCTTCCACCTGCCTCCGCTTCCCCTTTCTTTTTAGACCGGCTGGTTCGCCGGTGCTGCCAGTCGTAACGTAAGTCGCCCGAATAAAATTGGATTTATGATCGACACGTACCCGCCAACCCTGCGGATTGCGCGTCGTGAAATGCTTTCACCCGACATTTCTCTCGCTTAGAACGCCTGTCGGAATCTACGACGTGGCGGAGAATGTTTTATCACTTCTGTGATCGAACAGGTAAATCCGCACACACGTGTCAATTGACTGACATTTTACTATTTATTAACTATAATGTGTTCTGTTTTATAACTAAGTTTGACGAGCAGAAGATGTTTATGTGATAGAAAGCACGGGAACACTCTCAGTGGAATAACTACTGGAGAGATCAGACGCCACAGTAGTATAGTCTAGAATTAGTCAGACATCCAGAAAATCGTGTTAGATAGAAAGGTTCTTTAGGATTGTTTCTTGCAATTTATTTTAAGATCTATTGCATATATATTTGTAATCTAGTAAGATTACAAATTGTTACATTTGGAATAACCAAGTTCAATTTAAAAAACACGTGATCGGACACGTGAACGGATGAAATCAATGTTGGTTGTCGAGTGGTAAGAAGTACACTCGGCTAGTGGAAGAGGACGTAACAATAGGCGGAAGCGGTCGGTGTGTTACAAAAGGAAAAAGGAATATCGGTCGGGATCACAGAAGAAATACTGGACGGAGTGCGCCGGTGGGCTCCGATAAAGAATCTGAGGCGCATCAAAGGTTCCGGTTCTACCCATCTGTTTATACGTGTGTGTGTGTGTGTTTATACAGGGCGGCACATATGGCCCTCATGAACGGCGAGATTTCAGGATAGTTCCGCCTGCTGATTAATATAATTGCGTATGCACAGGCGGCACGCCGGCTGCCGTGGATCTTCGATGCGATAGATCGATCCCATTTCTCTCTCTCTTGCACACGCACGTAAGCCCTAATCAACTTTCACTGCTATAAAATGCGTTAATATCGGTCGATCATGACTCGATTTTAATTTATATTATCGACATAAGTGATTTACGAGAGGTTTTCATTGATACTGAATTATTTCTATTGCCCTTGAATTATCTACGTAGAGGTGCCAAATGAAGCTGTTAAAGCGAACGATAGAGAAACTAGTCGGCTCTCAGAGAAATCGGAAATGATTTCCCATAAACAGTATTTTTTATTCCACTCGTTTACCAATTAATGCGATACCCGTCCGACTAATTATCGCTCGCAATGCTAATGGCCCGACATTTAAAGGTTAAATGATTGATTCCACTGGTTTTATAGGAAAGCAATTTGACGAGGGAAGTATCTTATCCAGAATATTATGTTCAATAAAACGTTAAGTAACAACCGGGCAAATACTAATAATGACATCGTACTACGTAGGAAAATTGCGGTCGAATAAATAGTGGCGAGGCTGGGAGATGTAAATCTCAGAGTTCCGACGACATTCATTCGCGTCGGGGTCCCAATACAATAGAGAAACTCGGCAGAAGTGCTGGATCTCCGGAGGAATGAGTAATGCCGAGCGATTACCATGATAATCCCCCGATCTTCCCCTCGACCGCGTATATCAGGCTGAATGATATCCGGGAACATCTGCAACAGTGTGCCTCGGCGCCGGCTGAGAATAAGCCAAGAAGTGTCTGCCAGTAGTATGGGTATGGTGTGTCTGGCCGATGCCGATTTCACTTCACATGGGTTTCTCCCTTTGCGCCGCTGCGTCCCGGCGGTGGTTCTCTTCTGTCTCCCTTGGTTTCTGGCGGTGCCTTCTTCCTTCAAATCGCAGTCCTCTTCACTCTCTCTCGCTTTCTCTCTCTCTCTCTCTCTCTCGCTACTGGCAGACTCATTGTCCGTCGCTGGATAGGAGAGGTTTGCATTGCAGATGCCAGACTGATACAATCTGCCGGGCTCACTGCCAGCAGTAACCGTGAACGCGCTACTCTCCCGTTTGTTGCGTTAAACGTGATACGCGCGCCGGGAATTCCTCTCCCGTGTGCGCGGGCTTCACTGTTCGTGTACCGAAAATGTAATTCATATCTTTGGGGGGATGCTTAGTGTTTGGAGTCAAATTGCAGGTGGAGTTAATTATGGCAGGATGCGCATGTTGAGATTCGAGACTCGCAAACTGTGGAACGGCTCATTAGCGAAATTCATTGTTGATGAAACGCAACTGCTATTCAAATCATATTTGCTGGAGAAGTAATTGTGTATTTCAGCATCATTTCTGATGATCGTTTTTAAATACTTGTTTATCACATAATCATTATATGGAACGATCTTCTTATAATTATTCTTTGTACTTTATTACTCGTACAACATAATTTATAATTAGAGTTCCCCTAAAAAAAAGGGCATCACCGGTGCTGGTACTTAATTCCCTGGTCGTTTGCATTGCTGGATGGTAAATAGCGGCGCATTTGCCGAAGTCCGTGCGTTGAGTCAATGACGAGGATCAGCGATAATAGTTCCGATAAGGCGATAAACTCGGTGCGTTTACAAGCCGGCATGCAAATGCATATTAATTATTGGCATGTCGATCGTCGCGTCGTAGTGATCGTCGGGCCAACCAGTCTCCGGTTGCATTCCCTGCTCTCCTTGTTCCTCGAACGCCCTCTACAGATCACCGCTGCCCGATAAACTTTAATTAGGGAATGCATTAACGCAACTCGGCCAGAGTGCGCGCGCGCGCGCGCTCGCGCACGCACGGCAGTTAGAGTGCCGAGTGAGCGGTTAGCGAGCAGGTGCACGGATAATTATACCCTTTCGCCGGTATATCGTCGCATGCTACCGGAATAATTAAGCAAAACTGATGAGCGCGGCCCACTCACCGAGCCGACTACCGCCTCCTCTCTTCCTCCTCCTCCGATACTCTAACGGCAAGCGCGTGTGTCGTTGTATCCTGAATTTTTCATTTGCATGTCACTGCCTCCTGCACAACCCGTAACAAGTAGTATGTAAAGTTTACTGCACTCTAAGCAGTCGTAATTAAAGTATATCGCGAGGCATTCACGCTCAATTGTTATCACAATGCCTCTAAAAATGATTGTGTCAAATAATACAAGAGATTACGTCTGGCAATGGCAGAATTTTGCACAGTTAATCCATCATGTTATTTCAGTACAAATATAATATAAATATAATATAAATATTCTGATAATTACGTTGGAATATTTTATCCACTAAAGTACACATACTGTTATTCTACATAAGATTGTAAATGTCGAGAGTTACGCGGAAAATATAACACGAGAAATTCCGCCGGAAAATCATAGTGCATGTGTTGCTATAAATTCGTCCGTTTACACCAAATATCTCTGTCTCTCTCGCGTACATTGATACACGGAGAGGCGCACGGTCGCATCCTTTCTCTGCGTGTGACGGGTGCCCGCGCAGCGCGATGCAATTACGCGGCAGCGCGATAAATAAATAAACAGTACCTAACTGGCGGCGGCGATTAAGCGTGACTGCGGCCAGCGTACGAGCCTCGCTCGCAAGCGTAGTAACAGGTTGCCTTATGGGCTTTCACTGGCGCGCAAACCCAGCACGTGAAAAAGGACGATTACAGGGAGAGACACTGGCGTGCACGATGCCATGAAAGCAGCAGCAGCCAGGGCGAATCGTGATGTAGTAGGTGTAATTTACAACTCAATTCTGAAGCCGCTAGGGGGAATCTCGATGGATGAAATGTCACTTTATTGACATTCTGTTTCGATAATGTATCCTGTTTTTATTTATTTTTATAGTACATCGTAACTCGTTGAGGAACACAGCAGTAATTTGGTAGTTTCGAAGTTTATTGGAGATTTGAAAAGGCAATTTAAATTATTGGCAATATAATCGATGTGACTTTTGTCACCAGATTAGTTTAAAAGGAAATGTAATTTGGTGATATGAATCGGAGCATTCTTTATTTTCAATGCTTCGCAGTCTGAGAATTTTCCAATAGGGAAGTTATAAAAAATTATTAACGGCAGCGATGTTCCTCTAACGTTATGAGAATTTATTCATCATGCTAGCTGCGTTGAAGCATTGAATCGGCATACTGAAGTCTACTGTCTATGCGAATTCCTCGAGTCAGGATTCAATAAAGCTGGTTCATAAACTGCTGGAATCGCGAGCCGGGCATGGGGTTAAGTAACCGGACTGTTTCCCATGGTGCATTCACCGAGAAACGAACGCAGCAGATCCGAGCTACGACTATTGCGCGAAACGACTTATTTATTGGCACATTGAAAAGCGCCCCGGCATTTTAATCCGACGGAATGCAATCGACTCGAAGTTCCCTCGATTCAATTTACACTCGAATTCCCACACCCTAGAATACCCATTCATTATGCTTGACTCATTGAGTGAATTGCGAAATGAGCCGAAGTCGAAGATGATGATTATTATCCGACACGAGTCTAACTTGAAACAGAGGGTTGTTGGAATGTGTGAGGGGAGTTTGTTTGCATAGGCTGTTCATGGTGATGCGAACTTACCTTGGGGTCGAAGTTGAAGACCTGTTCAGGCCTGAGCGGACACTCCAGCCCGCATTTGCAGGTTCCCACTGTCGTCAGGTACTCCTTCAGCTGATCCAGCGAACCCAGCGCTGTGCTGCTTGGACTGTAACAGAGAAAGAATCATTAGACATTAATAACCACCAAATTACTTCTCTCATCATTTTGCAATATTTCATCCTTTACTAGCTAGAATAATGTATGCCTAAATAAACAAAAAACCATCATTTCTAACATTGATCCATAATTTATCAAAAAGTATTCCAAGTACAACCTTATAGAAAAAAGATCGTAAAACAATCCTGCGAACTTCCAAGATTTATACCACGAAAAACAGAAGTTTGGACGAAAGAAAGCTGTGGAGAGAAGAAAGAAGGGTGGGGAAAGCTGGAAAGAGGGATCAAAGACGAGTTAACGAACTCATAAAGAAGAAATGCCGGGAGAATGGGGGGGGGGGTGAGTAGCGATCGGGCAGTAAATGGGCGTTTCATAATTTCAGCCGGTCGCACTCGATGGGGTGTGGAAGCCGGTAAGGAGAAAAGGGAAGGTTTATTAGCCAGAGGCATCGGTTGTTTGGTGGTCAAGCCGGCGGACAGTAATGGTCGGGGGAAGGAAGGTTTGCTGAGGGACGCCGACTAAACCCAAGGGGCAGCGTGTTAATTCAAAGCGAGCTCAAGGAGATGGAACGCGATCGCTCGCTCCAAATTGATCGGCTAATGAAGTACCATCGGTCAATAAATGTCAATTAGAAATCGGAAGATTGAGCACCCAGCCGCTGTTGATTCCTAACGACTCTCCCGATAAACATTCCGCCTTAGTCGAGATCAAACTTACACAATCTAAGAAACTGAAAGCAATTCGAGTTGCCACCTTGCGGAGAGTAAATTTACAGTAGATTGCAGAATAAGATAACTACTGAATGAAAGTCAATGAATTGATGTAGCTTTATGTTACTATACTATTGTACCATAATCATGCGAACTTAGTTGAGTATTACAACAGAAGTGCTTAGAATAAAAGAGCAAATGCGCGCGAGCGAGAAACGGGTATAAAGAGAGGCAATTATCCGAAGCGGGACTAACTACTTTTATAAAATAAACGGGACGGTAACTAACAATAAGCCGACTTACGTTACAGTCTGCCTGTCGCGAGAGCGAGAACGAGAGAACCTGCTAATGAGGCACAATTTGGATTCAAATGCAGCTGCTAATTAGCTGCCTGCTATGTTACTCGTTCCAAGCAAGGGCAGAGCTTGCATCCTATTCACCCGCTCCACTGGCGCCATGAATTCGAATCTGTTCTTGCGCGCCCCGGATAATAATAAAGGAAGCCTGCCGAAGTTCCTGCGGCAATTTTCATACACCGTTTAATCCGTAGCAATGAGAATCGCGCGTCGAAAACACATATCCAACAAATTCCATTGCAAACCAACAAGCCCTGTTAATAATTACACGGAGAGATCCAACCCGCAATGAAGTAAGCGGCTGCCGATTCATAATTGATGAGCGGCACTGAGGAAACCGAGTGTTCTGCGATCGTCGAACTAGCAATATGTATAAAATTATACACTGTAAGCAGGGAAAATTAATTCGAATCGTTTTATATGTACCGACACTTCCCCGACGTTGTCTCGCAATATTCGAGCTTAATTACATACATATAAATAACACATCGACTTCCATATTTGAAACGAGAAAACATAAAAATAGCAATTCAAAGTGCCGCATTATATAAATATTACAGATATCATAATAATTCTACATCTAACGTTTGAAGAGTAATAAAAAATAAATGTCAGTGTTCCAATTAATTCGCCATATTACTCATTGCATATCGCGCGTATTCTTTCCATAGAGTTATTCCGATCAAAGCAGGATGTTTCGTTCCCAGATGCTTTGACCAATGGACTGTGTGCATTTCGCAATTTCCACTGAGCAGAGAGGTGTGCAATAAAGCCACTCTGGAGTTGGAGGGTGATGCGCATCACAGCGAGCAAATCGAATCCGGGGCAAATTAGCGCGAGGCGCGCGGACGGATTCATCTTGTTGTCATGAGGAGTAATTGCCAGGCAGGCAGAGGGAGGATGAAGAGAAGCAGAAGGCTCATAGGAAAAGGCGAGCCCTCCCCCGGGGTTATGATACCGGGATGAAGCGCCTCAGGTTATTAGTTTAGGAAGCTGCAAAGTACCCCGAAACAAAGTGCCCCCCCCCCAACCCCCAACCCTCGCCGCTCCGCCCTCGGCTCGGCGTCTGTCCCTCTGGTGGCTAATCAATATACAAGCGGTTACTGGGGGCTCCTTTCGTCTAGTTTAACCCGCAACCATCAAACCACCAGACGACCCGTCCTTTCTATTCAGTTTCCTACGGATCATACTGATGAAATATACATACTATCATCTATGTTTCTAAGTCTCTGAACACTTTACAAACTCGGAGTTTCATGTTAGACCTTATCCATTTACATAAATAGTCCTCATGAACTATTTTATACTGTAATATTTTTAAAAAACTGCAGTACAATTCTTACAAAAATCCCATTCAATTATAATAATCTAGATCCTCGAAATATTAAGTCGACAATTCTATCATTTGTAATCTTGATTAACATTCCCAAGTAAGCATACACATTCTCGCGGAGTGGAACACTTGCATCGTGCGGTTAAGTGGCGTGCACGATATTAGCTTCGCTGAAAGTTGTATAGATTCGCCTGCGAGGCCCGTAAAGGATAGCATCGCTATCACAGAGCGATGTCTGATAAACGATCTTTCTCACCCCGGAGCTAGCCGTGCTTGTGTACTCCTAGCTTGTTCTCCTCTCTCTCACTCTCTGCCTCTCTCACTCTGGCATGGTGGTTGTAATATCTGGATCCTGATTTAATGCGGCTAAAGTTTGATCGCGCTCACCGGTTGGCCCGGGCGATGTGCGTGTAAATAGTGGTGCGCCGGCCCAGAGGTGCTTTGCGTATGCCCAGAGCGAGGCATTAATTAGCAAGTTTATAGCTTGGGCTAAGGGAAAAAGATAGCGCTCCACCCGGAGTTCCAACCCGGGCAGCCTGATTAGCTGGCGCTCCTCGGTGAAAATAGAATTAAATACGCTCGGCGACCCGTAATCCTAATGGGATTAACCCGACCTCTTCCATCCACATTGATCTCCGATCATTTTACATCGCACCGGAAGCCCCGCCGCTTGCACATTTCACTGAAGCAGTGTCCAACAGTTTTAACACGGCATTTGATGCTTCGGTGTCCGTGACAAAAAAAGAATAAGGCTGTCATTAGATCGGATTAGCCTGTTTGTATGCCGTTGAGTACACTGAAGCGTCGATGATTGGATGAACGTATAGCCGGTAAATCACCGATGCGCACAATGGATGCTTTAGTGGTTGATAGTAATGTTTGAATGCTGTTATTAGTGGTATTAATGCTCCTCGTAATTCTAGCAGTCGTAAAAATTTCTTGGTTATATAATCCCTTTTTCTATGTTATGACTCTGTTGTGACAGCAATAAAAAAACAGTAGTAAAAACATGTACTATATTAGTTTACCTTGCAAATAACACCAGTTATATGTATTTTATCTGACGCAGATGGAATTACAGTTCCATTAGTAAATTTGTGTGAAAAATATATTACGCAATGCGAATTGTCCAATATTTCTCGAACTATAAGTTAACTATAATGAGTCCCGAACTTTCTATTCTGCCAGACCGCAGTAAAGATACATGAGCTATTTCTCATTCGTAGTAATATGTTGTGATAGGTGTGCTTAGATCTTTCTCTTTGCCGCGTCGATATTATGATAAACGACAAGCAATTTCGTGCAAATGAAGCCCACCATTAATTTCTGCCTGGTATCCTGAGTGACGGGAGGGAGAAAAATTGATCGGGCAATTGCCGCGTCTGGAATCGAGTAGAATTGCGATTACGATTGCGATAGAATTACGATTAGCCGGAGCCTATTAAAGCTGTTCGGGGCCATTCGATTATTCAAACATCCATCAAGCGCGGCGCACTTGCCAATAATGCTACAATCGATTATCCCCACCGTACGGCCCGATAGACACTGGTGTTTCAAATCGACTCATCGCATTAAACATTGCACTCGCCAATCCTGCCTCGGTCCTGAGCGCTTCCTGCCACATCATTGTCTCACACACTACACTCTCCCTGCCACCCGCTCGTCTGTATGCTGCCAGTCTATCCACCAACCGATAATCAATACCATCGCTAATGCTCGCTGCGCTCACCAGAATGGTAATTGCCATGGTATTTCCACGTGCTAAGATTCAAAGCCGTTCCCGAGCGCGCTTCAGCCATTCGCGTGACTTTGAGTACAAATACGTATATTTATTATTAGTTTGCTAGTTTGTATAATTAATAGCTCGAATTCCTTTATATAATAGAATTATTATGTAATACCAAGTATATTTTACGCTGATTCTGTATTTGCCAATTACTCAATAAGAATTGAATTTTACTATATTACTTTAGTTCAAAAATATATTTTATATATATATATAGATGATTACTTGTTGAGTTCATAATAGAAATCTATGTTGTTCATGGCCACGCTTACGCTCGCCCCTTTTATTAACTCGTTGGGACTCCCGGTGGCTAACGGGCTCGATTAAGTGTGTGTCCCGGAGAAGAAATATGCAGGTCGAAAATTCAGTGAACGCGCGGCATTCTCGGCATAGCTTAGTGGCGCGAGCGAGTCCGAGTGTACAGCTGTGATTCCATAAATAAGGGGGGAAGGTTGCCCTGCGCTGCGAAAGGGAGTTCCTACGGTTTTCGTCTTGCCGGAACACAGTGTACGTACGCTGCCTGCAGAAAGTAAGTATGCCGAGACACGCCGGATGAATTATACCGGCCTAGAAGGGCCCAGCTAAGCTACTTGTCCTCGTAAACTTAGCTCGCCTTCCTTCGCTAACGAAACCGACACCAACCTTCTCCGGCACGTACACCACCATACGACTACCTGAATTCTCCCTGCGACTCGAGCTGATTTCGTTTCAAGAAACGAAATAAAGATGTACTACGAAATGTTACTTTGGAAAGTAGTAAAAAATTCACGATTTTCTTCCAAGAAAAACGTGCTGAAAAATTAGAAATAAAGGAATCTAAAGAATATTTTAAATAGGTGTTACAAGAGATTTGGAAAATGAAAATTCGTTTGTTTATAGGGTTAATGTTTTTGTTGACAAAGACAAGTTTAGATAATTGATTTATTTTTTATTGCTTGGCGTAATGTCTATCCAGGGCGAAAGCGTTATAATGGAACGGAGGATAAAGTTGTTCAGGTTTGGAATACACCTGAGAGAGCAACAACCGTTCTGTGTTATGGAAATGTTATGGAGATGCGCGCTCAGCTCCGAAGGAGGAAAATATTATCCGACGGTTTAAATGAGTTAATCAACCACCCGCCCGGGTTCCTTCTCGCCCCGACTGATAGTTTATTATCCGGCTAATGAAAACAATTTTGCGGTTCGTAATAACCGGGCCGGTTATTCGAGCACGACGATAAGTGGATTCAACGCTGCTGTTATCGCACCCTTAAGTAAATGAACGTGAAAACGAGCGGTTCAGTTGTTGCCCGATAATCTCAAGTTTAAGCTCGCAGTTTCTTCGGCAAAGCCAATGCGGAGTGCTTTCCAACATAATACGAGGAGTAACGAGCGAAGATAGTAGCAAAGTAATACTTGTTATTGCGCATTTCCATCCGATTCGAAAGTCCATTAACGCATAGCTTTCAAATGTACTACTCACGCTTCTTTAATCCACTCAAAGAACCTTAAACACATTACAAACTGGTATGATAACTTGCACTCGCAAGATAAACTCAGTATTCTCAATTACAGATATTTCAGATTTGTATTACTGTTACAATTAATCTCCAATAACATTCAACGATCAATTATCTTCACGTACAACAAACACAAGTAAACTTGTCAGTAGAAAAATCAATTTATTCAAAGTTCAACGGCAGTAATGACCTATTCCAATCAACCATTAATCCAAAGGCAAGCAGAGAGTATATGGCGAGCGTTCCAGGAGCCACGGTACAATTCATATAAGGAAATATTTGAGTAGCGGAGGTCGCCTATCGATTCCAATGCCATCAATCAGAACTGCCGGAGTGAAGATCGATGGGGTCAAGTGGCCGGGCGAAGTCAGTGGGAACGAGATACAGAAGCGACGGTAGCGAGTGAGCGATCGGAAGCGATCAAACTGCCATCAATTAAACATTTTTCCCGAGCGGCGAGCGCTCGATTCGCAGAGCTCGAAATCGAAATTGTTAAATGCACACGCATCGAGAGAAAGACAGCTACGATAGAGCATGCCAGTGTTGGAGTAGGACTGCTAGTTGGAGGACCAAACGGGAAGATAGATAGGGAAACGGCGGTAACGAAGATCACAGGTGATAAATCGTCGAAGGCTGCGGCTTCCCACCCACCTCTTCCATCCGACACTCGCACAAACATACCAACTACAGAGTCGCGCGATAGACGCGCTGCGGGAATCGAAACGGTCCAATTCGAATTGGCTCGTAACTCCATGCCATTCCGACGGATCGCTCCGCTCTTCCCCGCCAACCCCCTCGATAATTACCGCTCGGAGATAAATTTATGACAGCAATAATTTACGGGTGGAAACTGCGCGCGACGACCCCGCCGATCTCTTCTTCTCTCTTTCTTTCTCTCTCTCTCTCTCTCTCTCTCTCTCTCTCTCTCTCTCTCTCGCTTACTCACTCACTGTTTCTCTATCGCGATAAAGAGCGATTAACTATAAAATGAAACTGCGCGCCGACCTCGCGATATGTCTGCTTGTCTGTGTGGATGGAAAGCAGAATACGTGATATGCAGCTTGAACGTCGAATATAGCATATATGTGGCTTAGGATGGGAAACAGTGTAGTTTATGTAGTTGGTGGTACGCCGCGGTGGGCGAAACGAATCGGCGGCTGCGGCCGAATCAAATACTTCCTGCTCGGATTGGCCAACTTCATTAAAACGGAAAAATCTGCAGAGAATTTGCCTCGTACTGTGTTTTTTTCCTGCACGTTGAAATTGCAATAATTTATAGCCTCGTTTTAAAAGCCACCAAGTGGGTTTGGATGTAGTATGGTTTATCTATTTTTTAGTATGTTTTTTTGTAATATTAACTCTCATGTTTACTATGTTTGTCGTTACGTTCACTATAACGCATGTATAATGACAGTCTGTTAATTGAAACGTTAACATTCCACGGAAGGAATAACTTGTTCGTAGGAAAAAACTGTTAAGACTTCCCACAAAAAGCGCATAAGTTACGAGAACGAGGCACCGCACGCTCGCCGACTTCCTTTCTACGTTCGAGCTCTTTTCCCATAAAGTCGAAAGGCGGAAAGACCGGAGCGGCAAATCAATAATCTCATTGGCAAGATCGTTCGTGTACGATCAATTTCCAGTCTCGATTACCCGTGCGCACCCGAAAGGTTCGAGAGAGCAGGGAGAACGATCAGCCGGCGCGATGGTAGGAGAAAGAAAGAAATAGAGCGGGTTGCGTCGAGGCAGGATATTATCGTGGCCGAAAATTATTCGGCTACGAAAAGTGAAACGTTAACGGCGTTCCATCACGAACCGCTCGTTTCCTCCTGGGTGTTTTGCACTTTTGCATGCATGCCGAGTCGAGCCAAGCGTCGAATAGGCAGTGGTGGACCAGCAGGAGAAATCCCGCAGGAACGGCAACTGCACGGTGTGTGTGTTGTATGTCTGTGTTTCTCGCCGGTTTCGCCAAAGTGGGATCGAACGCAGATTGCAGTCATTTGCCGACATAAATTGCACAGCCACGTAATCGTCCCACGTTGGAGAAACGAGTCCCTCTGAGGCCGAGGCCGTGTCGAAAAGCTCACGGATAGAGAAAAATCCCTCTCTATTCTGCTTCCCTTCTCTCTTTCTCTTGCTCTATCTCTATCTGATCGCTTCCTGCTACTACGCGCAGTTAGTCCCATTCAGTGCTGCTAAAGCTACGGCTCTTGCCAGTCCGCCCGGTTTATTTGGGCGGCGCACATATTGGCCCTCGTTCGAACAGGATCATTCCAATGGAGTTTCCAACTGAAATTGATACCTTTTCTTAGTTAACTCTGAACTACTATTGGCCGCGCGACAAATATAAAACCTGTTCTAATACTTGCTCTTCAAATTCGTTTCTTTTGACATTAAATTTGTAACACAAGTTATATAAGTTGTTAAAACATTCTTTCTTTTTGAAAAATATGGAAACATAGCTTGTAATAAAGCTTCAAGACGTTATTAGGGGGAAGAAAACGTTCATAAGTCCTACAACAATGTAGGAGTTTATTTAGTTACCGCAAATGGAACCTTGCCGGGCTTCTGCTTGGTGCTCGTACTTCAAATAAAAGAGATCTTTCTCGTGGCAGCCAGCGGTGGCGCAGACGGCAGTACGCCCAATAAACAAGGCTTAATGTCAACTTTACGATTCCAGTGCTCAGGTGCGCCACCAGCAGCCGCCGCACGTCGGCATCTTTCTCCAAGAAGCTTATCAACTGGAGGACCCATAAATCGACCAACTTAACGACATTAACAATCGTCCCTTTGCTAATGAACCAGTTTTATTCTAATTCCATTTTTTTCGATTCATATTTTAATACTCCTGAAACCCTCATTCCATAATAATAATAAAAAGGATGTTTACCGGCAAAGAAAAAAAAAACAGCAAAAAGTACGTCAATTAATTACCCACCCAACCCTTTTAACCTCTTGCACTGCGAGGGAAATGAATAAAAAATGCCGCAGCTAATTAACCCAGCTAAATGACAGCGAACAAGCATTCGCAAAAAGAGGGAATAACATCGTCAAGCCTCAGAGAGCTTGCTAGTGGCTCGTTCTCGCTTACAGAGGCGCTTACAGAATATTGAATTTGAGTTCTCTTGAAGCGACAGGAAGCTTTCCCAGAGCCTCTCTAAAGGCAACGCTCAATCTCAAAGGGGTCAGAGCTCGCATTTCTACGTTGGCGTACTTCCCAATAAAGGCGGCCATCTTCGTGCCGAATGCGGAAAGCTTCGGGATGAAATCGAGCCGTGCTTAATAGAGCAATTAGGGCCGCCGGGAAGCGCTGGATATGTATAATTGCCGGGCGAATTCTCGGCGGTGGCGGTGGTAGCGAAAGAGGAGGATGAGGAGGAGGAGGATGAGGAGGAGGTGGAAGATGCTGCGCCGAAGAAGGAGTGCCGGTAAGAAAAAGCAGGGAGCGAAGAAGCTGCCCCGTCTAATTTCCCGTAATCGGTCCGAGGGCACCGCTCCGCTCCTGTCGGAGATGTTTTGCCGATGCACCGTGATTATGCCCGGATAAGGTCGAGCACGGAGAAAGAGGAGCCAGAGGATAATCATTATCGGAGCCAGGTAGCAGCAACATATGGCAAACGAAGTCAGCCCACTCCGAAGGAGAACTCTGCTCTCGCATACCTCTGATGGAGAAGTCGAAGTATGAGAGGAGAAATCATACTGGTCAAGAATCACTCGAACGTCTAAAGTCTCAACCACATTTTTCAAGTTGCTTGAATTCAAGCTGGCAGAAGTAAAGTAAATTAAAAATCCTCTAGTTCGCCCGAAGGTTGAAAGTAACTTGGAATGTTTGAAGCGAATAAAGTGACAGGTTCGCATTGCTCAGGTGCTTCCTTCCAGGTTGTTGGAATTCGAGTAATTGGAAGAGTGTGAATGAGGTCTAACCTGCTTCTGTCGCTTGTTATTGACATGTGCCAACTCGCCGCCATGTTTGGGCTTTGCTCTTAGGTAAGTTCGTGTGTATTATTAGCCGGCATTATTGATTTATCATTTAATGCTCCTCAGCCACGCAAGCGCCCGCCAAATCGAGGTTAACTGCTCATTTGCTCAGTGCTCATTGTGGTCTCTCTGTCCACAGAAATCACCTATACATGACGGCATCATCCTACTCATGGCTGGAACCATTTCCGATTTCTGAATCATTTGTTTCGATCGGAATCAATTACAAGGTTATTTCAAGCATTATTCCTAAGATTCATTAGTAGAATGGAATCGTCAATACTTCATAAATGTAGGAAGACTTGATCAATAAACTAACCATATGTTCCTTGAAATCTTAAATAATTTACAATAATACAACATAAATTATCGTAATTTAAATTGCTTATTACAGAATGAAAAAAAGCTTTAACCAAAGAGATTGTCCATATCCCTTATTCATTGTAATTGATTGACAGGTACAACGAGCGGAGAGTGGGAGGAAAGTGGAATTTTTTCCTCGTGCCAATTCTGATTTATTAGTGAGATCGAATTGACAGGTTGCCGTCATTTGCTAATATCTGCGAGATATTACGGGGTATTTGTTGATTTATCGGCGATATTTGATGTACTGGACATGCCCGGTCGGACAATCCACCGCTCGCCGGGATCCTGCAATTTCCAATGGAAATGTAGCTCGGCCCGGTCATACTGACAATGGGAAAATCAAAGTCCCGTGGCAGCAGTGGGGAATCTATTTGGTGTTACAGTCCGATGATTCATTCGATAATACACCTGCCGGTGATTTTGGTACACTGAGTGCGTGTTTGGAAATGTGATCTTCGATCGAGAGAGAAATATTACACCCACGTATCGCGTTGTTTAACAAACCGGTCTTTTTTCTCGTGGGCGAGATATTTCAATTCGACACGCTGTGTGAATTACTTTATACTGGTATTCCACGCATTTTGAAGTAACAATTACTTGAGATAATAAATTATAATGGACGTGCTAATAACACAGCGGTACTATAATAAGCGATTACTATTAACAAAGACCGCCATAGATTTACACAACTTTTAAAGTAATTTCTTACGAAACTTATTATTTTAAAATTGTTCCTTTTAAGTAATGATTAATGTTAACGAAATTGCAGAGTAACGGATCATTACCAACGATGATAAATGATAGATCAGACATGCAATGATCTTCCAATTATTAACATAATGACAATGTACGACGAACCTTACCGGAAAATAAGAGCCGCGATGGAGCGTGCAAAAATCATCAGGAGTACACGTGTTCACCAGCGGTGTGTGCTTCACGTGAACGTGCGAAAACTGACGGCCGCATGATGTCATGCATCGTCTCCGCTTATTTGCGGTAGACACGTAATTGCCGGGCACTCAAGGACGCCCGCCTCGACCATGCCACTTTGTGTGACTCTTAAGAGAATTCCGCTTGACAAATTGTTACCGTCGCACGCCCATGCTGATCTCCACCTCATTTTAGCCATACAACGTTTTCTACTGCTGTCTTCAAATACTTCAATCTTTACTCATTCTTGCTGTTTCCTGCTATTAGTGATACTATGTTGTATCTATTCTTGTATTATTACATTATATAAATGAATGATAGATATTATTATATTATTATATTCTGTATAATTTAGTTACACAGTATTATTTAAAGTTTTTTGATTGAAGATTTCAATTATAACAAGAGTCCTTCAATCGAAGTTGTTAATCAATAGGAATCCTGTGTCAGGTAACTGAAAATAATTCGTGCATGAGATGTTACAGCCGTCATTTAGAGAGGTGCTCATCGAGGAGATCGACGACAGGAGAATCTCCATGACGCGGAGAAAGTGAATGGAGCGCGCGGGAGTGAAGCCCTAATTGTTGGCGAGTTAACGATGATCGATGATAACGGGCTGCTGCTACCCTTATCAGGGGAACCTCTCCGTGCTCCATGTAACAGAGTCTCTCGCGTGCCACGTTAAGCCGCTTACACAGCCGGCTCGTGTTTGTAAATTTCAAGAGGCCTCTCTCGCACCGCCGCACCGCCACCATACGATCACGCATCGCGTCCTGCACATTTTACGAGCAGTGTGTGTTGCTGTGTGTATTCTATGCGCGCTGTTTGTAATCCCCAATTGCCGGCTTTCATAGTACACTGAGATCACCCTGCCTTGATAATCTTTCGTCAAATAAGCGCAAGTGGTAGCGTGTGTACGTTGAAAAGTCACTGGAGTTTTAGAGTAGGAATTACGTATTCCTTGATTGTACTAATTTGACAATTGATTCGTACAATTGCAGAGTTTTCATAAGTGTACATTGTGATTTTGATGCATTGATCATTTTTCGTTAAATAAACGCTCGAGTTTGATAGTGTTTACGTTGCAAAGTCAGAGAAGTTAGAGAATGAGAATTACATATGATTTAATTGTAATAAGTTGACGATTGATTTGCACAATTGTAGGATGTGGACAATAATACTTCTATATATGAAATGAGGTATACAATTAAAGTAAAATGTGCGAGTACATTGTATGCATTACCAGGAATTGACTTGGTCGCTTCTGCAAATTCCAGAAGAAATACTGTGTCAATTATAGCCTTCGGCGAGCTCTGCAATAATGCAAATTTAATCTCGCAATTAATGTCAGCAGGGTACCGTCCGCGCCATTGGACTTTTCATCGGGTATCGAATCAATTATGTTTCCAGTGATGCGTTAGCGCGCCCGGCCATGCGGCAAACCTAATTAAAAATATATTTTAAGTCACCCCAGGGTCGCGCTTAATTATAGACGGCCCCGGGGATAAAAATGGCGCGAGGGTGGCGCCTACAATTTCCAGGCGGTTTTAATAATTCCCTTTTGAAAGGAGCTGGTCACTCGGGTTCAACACTTTAACGATTGATCAATACCTCAACGCCGCCAAGACTGAAATATCTCATAGAAACATCAATTTAATGCGGACAAATTTATACGATCCTAAAGCCGTTAAAAATAATTGCAAATATCGGCTGGCGCGCCTTCTTTAAAGAGTGTATTTTATTATAGAGTTTTTCAAAACGGTTTCATTGTATTAATAGATTCTGGGTTCTCGAAATGGAAATTCGCAGTAGAGGGAGCTTTGTCGGAACAATGGTGTGCTCTGAAGGGTACTTCTACGGACACTTATGCTTTCAAAAGGAATACAGCGCACCCAGAATGTTGCTTTTCCGTTTTGTGCTCGCGCTGAACGAAAGCTTTCACAGGTCCCAATGCTTTTGTGCGAGATAGAAACGCGTTACTCTTTGCTTCTGTATGAAAAAAAAACACTCGTGAGAACTTGGCGTGCAGGACTGTTCTGATAGAAACGTGTAAATCAATGCTTTTTACAACGGAGCTTATACAGCGCTTTAAAATATCAACCTTTATACTATAATACTTTGAAGTCTTTGCAATGTAAATTATGTGAATTATATCTGGAAAAATGGTATACTACATTTGAATTTTAATAAGAAAGAAATCAAAAGAATGATAAATGTTCCACGATTTCAAGGATTTGAACACTTTATAAAATTAATATCCAAAAATTTACTAATTCTGATAACTGAAGCGCTTATTACTAAATTAATTAATACACCAATTCCAAACACAGTAATATTCATACAATTCACCTAACAATAACACTGGTAAAGCAACGATATTTTGTCCGCTGGTACTCAACCCACACACCACCACACAGACAGTGTCGCGTCGAGCTTGCGATTAAATCAATTAAAAATGATTATTTCCCCGAGCAAACAGAGTGGCGGCGGCAGCGGCAAATCGAGTTTCATTAGCAGCAAGCAGACGCGCCTGCGCAACAAGTTTTACGCGGCCGTAAATACACGGTGGTATCGATGAAAATTTAATCGGATTACTGGCGCAGAAGTTCATGCCGCGTGGCGGCTGCCGATAATTTCGAATTATACATTTTCCAGGCAAACTTTGCCACTGCAGCTGCCACCACTAATCGCATGAAAATAATAGAACAATTAGAATGCGAGTTCTGCACTCGCACATTGATAACGTCATGCGTGCACTTGTAATGCAAAAATAGTTGGCTGCCAGTTCGTAATGCGTGTGGGCAGAGCTCGTGTGACAGGGAATGGAAATAAAACTGGTTTTATGATCTAACAAGGGTGACGTTGATTTGTAGCGCTTTCGGTTAACTTGTGGATAAACGATTATGACCCTTTGTTGTTGGATATAATAATAAATATACGGATTTAACATGTTTTAATAAAGAACAGTTTTTGCAACGATTTACAGTATTCGCATAGAAATAAATTGACCATTATTCAAACTGTCCCCAACAAAAAATGGTCTGCTTAATTAATGAACTATGAGATTCAGTACTTTGCAAAAGAACTCAATCACGTCGTAGAAACATCCAGTTTCCCCTGCACTCAAACACTGTTCATACCACACGCTTTGCGCCCGAAATCAGAGATCAGAGATTAGGAAGTGGACGCATTAAAGGGTTAATAAAGTCTCGCGTGTCGGCTGGAATAACGAGAGAATAGCGTGTGAACGCGCGCAAGCGCACGGAATATGTATGCACTAATGAGGCGAACGGTCGCCGAGCAATCGAGCGTCATATCGAACGACAATTAATTACCCGGGCGAGGATTTTCGTTCTGGCGGTGCGAAGCGAACGAGACCCGGTAATTAAAAAGCACGCGCACTTCGAAGCGCTTCAGAGGCCGAAATGAATTTTAGTTAATGAATTATCTCGTCAGCGGAAAAGACGCTTGCCTGAGGATCTCGAGCGAGCGCGTAATTAACGGAGAAATTTCACCCGGCCCGATTCACTCCCTGCGGACGGTAGTTAATTATAAATCTCCCTCGGCAAAGGTGAGCCTGCCAGATAAGGTATCGAGAAACTTTTCCTCGCCGGTACCGCCCGATTGCCACGCTGCTGAACCCTTGCTTTCGTTAACCTCTACCCGCTCTAACTATATCACAATATTTGTATACCTTTCTTTATTATCCAATGAATTATAACCGTGCTGGAGAGTAAATCTTTTGAGATGATTCCTAGTTAACCAAAGCTGTGCATTCGGTATAAGAATTAGGAAATGTACTGAATTGGGACTTCCTTTGCTTTAGAAGCTGGTAAGTCAATTATCGTAGAAGCGAGCATGAGTTCAAGTAAAGTAAAGTGAATGGAAAAATCGACTTGGTTATTTCCTCTTGGTGCTCCGACTTCGATCCGAATCCTCTCTCCGATGGCAAAGCGAGTGGCATTCATGTCGAAGTAACGCGATTAAGGGAAAAATCCCGTGCGATTTACGGAAATCGGAATCGGCAAGCGGCGTAATAGGCACTGGGTAGAGTTCCGGGCTGAAAAGCGAGCAAAGCCGCACTCGACGGCGTTTGCGCGGCGATAAAACGCTCTGACACATGCACCCGCGCGCGCGCGCGCGCTCGTCGAGTGCGCTTGTAATGTCTCTCTTCTTCTGTGTCCCTCTGCTTTTTTCCCGTTGGCAAACGCGCCAGCTCGCAGATCATTAATTAGACTCGAGCGAATGAAAAACGTGCATGGGACTCGCCGGGGTAGTAGGCAATAATTAAGCCGAGCAATTAGCCACTTTTAATAACATCGCTTGAAATCAGCTTCAATCATTTCTGAGTTCATATACGCCTCCTTGTCACCAACATTTCTTTGATTTCTACTGAACCCCTTTTTGTTGAACAACGGATAAATATTTATATATAATATTATATATAGAATTAATTGGTAAAACATCTGATAAACTTATTTGATTATCCCATATCATACAATACGTTTTCCTGACACGAAATAAAGCAATATTCCTGATGAAATTCGATTAGTCCACCTGCAGAAGCGCGACGCCCATTTTAGAACACCTGTGAAAAGGTTGTTACGTATTCATTAATTTCTCATGCTGCTGATAGGAGAGCGGTATTTATAAATGAGGATTACTCCTTAATAAGACGCCGTCTGCTCATCTATTTGCGGTCAGATTAATGATTCAAAGCTGTTTACGACATCATTCCTAGCACGGCTGAACTTGTTTTCCCTGAAACACCGCAGGCTTTCCTGATGCAATGAAAGATTCATTACAGGCTTCGGCTACCCTGCGGTTTTCCGTCATTAAAACGGTTTAACCGGATCGAGCTGTGGAACAGGACGGATTCATCGATCATCTTAAATGAGGGCTTTTCACGCTTTTGTCGCCCGGCTTTACAGCCTTCCTGCAGAAACCTCGTAGTGTAATGGGAGATTGGAACAGGTGCTTAACATAATATTACAGCACCGAAGAATCTCTCCTAATTACTACTGAAGTTAGTGCTAACTAGTTTGTCTACTTACTACGACTAAATGTAAACTTCGATTCTGAGTATATCATTTATAATTCATAACTCTAAATTCTTGCAAAAAAATATTTCATCTACTTCACAAAAGCATATTTCCACTTCTTGCAAATATAATTCCATAAAAAGAAAGAAAGTAGTATTCCCAATTTCGTAAGCGAATGAATATTTAAATATCTTACTTTCCTTATCAACCAGGTTACGATCTTCGTCGAACGTGCTAATGCATACACAGTTACTTGCGCCGCGCAATTTACATCAGCCATTTACCGCGCAAACAGAGAAGGCGAGGCCGAGGCGGGAATACGCGAAACTAAATATACGGAAGTAAAGGGTTAATTAGCGATTCGCGAAAGCCCGGCTTTTCTGGCTCGGCGATGACGATAAGGGCTGCCGTCATATTTCCCCGCGCTCGTATTCCGGCGTGCGTGCGTGCGAACTTGTGTCTGTCCGCGTGGGTTCTTGGGCCGTGCGTGTGCACGTGTGTGCGGTAGCTGCATAGAGCACAGAGCGTATGCACCGCCGCGAAAGCCCCCATGCATATTCATGAAGGACTCGCGCATATTTACGAGCGACGCTTACAAACCCGGGATATCCCGAGCGGCGAACGCTCATTCCCGCCGTAAGAGTTTCGCCCGACTATCGCGAGCCAGCCTGCCACCGAAGCCTGCTGCCGCAAACCCTTTCGTTCCGATATTTTACTGCGTCCGATTCACACACGTACAGCATCAGGCAAAATACTTGTCACAAAAGCAAAATGCTCGCCGGAAACTGAAACTTTTTTACTATCGAATTATTGGTAATACCGACATTGCATAATTGTTTTGGTAGTCGTGTAATGTCACTCGCACAACTACTAAATTATGAAACTATTAAGTCTGTTAATAGATTTATTCTCCGCAGATCTAATAGTGGACCTATTAGGTCTCTTTTACACTTTATTTTCACGCACACTCTATGCAAGCCTTTTTCAGCGCGCTGGCAGGCGACTGCCTATTCCTACCGCGCGAGCGCCACCAACCACACGATAACCTAGACGCGCATACCCATCTTTCAGTTTCAATTTTATATCGATGAATTGAATTTCCAAACAAGAAATTTAGAATCTGCAGTTTTTCCTACAGTGTTAATATTTTATTGTACAACTTTTTCTGCAATCTATTGCAATCAAATACGATCATTATTAGTAGAAGCTTCCGGTTTGTTGTGCTATAGCATAGATTCTGAGAGACCGAACACTTAATGAGTCAGGAGTGAGTAACTTGTTTGTCGCGCGGCGATCGATCTCGCGTGAGTAATGTGGAACGCACGTGTCAAGCGTGAACTAGCACGGTAATGATTGATGCTAGGCAAGTGTGTTTAACATCTAGTTTGCTTTAATCCAAGCGCCCGTGAAATGTCTCTGCATGCATGTCTAGAATGGTCAATGAGCGAACTATTTCTCCGTGAAAATGCGATTTTTCACTAAATTCTTATGTTTCCCTTGAATTTATTGATTATCAGATGCGTCTATAAAAATAAACTTAAAAGGGTTTATCAATTTTATTGATAATCTTTAGGAAAAAAAGTATATCCAGCATTTGGAAGCGGTACTAATCAAATCAGAGTCCCCTGTTCCCCAATTAGTTCCAATCGAATTCTCAGATTGATCGCGACGTCGATTACTATTTTAAAATAGGAGAACACCGTCGGTTTGCAATGCAGAAGAGAGCGGTTTATCGAAAAATCGTTTGCTCGGACCATCGCCAGGTGCAACAAAGTGCATAGCCGATAATCCGCTGGCGCTTAATTGGCGAAGCAACCGAGTTGAAAGAGCTTTCAGAGCCGCTTTGACACAGATCGTTTTATGCGCTGGGGAAGCAGGTTAGGTGAAATCGAGTGAGGTAAAGTTGGGCGAGCGCAGCATCTTGAAAATTAGGTCAATCAAGCGGTAGTTACGATGACTCGGATCTTCATGCGCCCCTGTCATTGGAACACGATTGAATCATCCGAAAAGTAAATCCACTAATTGCATGAGCAATGTAAACTATGTGAAATCATAAAAGATGTAAAAATTATACTCAGCAGTCATAACTGACAAAAGTAAATGATTCATAAAATCATGGTACTAAAAAAACCTTATGATAATTATACTTTGTCTCAAAAAACATTGATTTAAATTACTCGTACAAATACTGCTCTCAAACAAATCCTAAAACTAGTAAGAGCTTCAACGCGAATACCAATGCTCAGCTTAGCCACTCTATCAATCCACATACACCAAGGCATTACGCAAGCAGAGTCATTCAGTCAGAAATAGACGCACGCTATCACTCAAGCGTCCCAACATTCCAGCAGGCTCGGCAGCATTCGTTCAAGACAGCAGACGCTGGAGCGTCTGGCGAAGTAAGTCGAGCGAGTTATTCATGGAGTTGGATCGACGGTCTCCGAAAACGAAGCAGGAATATGCCGAAATCAGTGAGCTCGCTCGATGTCTTAACCCAATAGCGTCGGCGTCCGCAAGGCACAATTGTTAACCGGCGATCCTGAATAAACATGATTCGTCGTCGCTCACCGGTTCAGGATTGCGTAGCCCAACGCGGCGCGTCGCGTCGCGTCGCCTTGCCGAGAGATGTCGAGCGTCTTGATCCATATGCATGCAGTGCGCGCCAGAGGACGATGCGTCGCGACGCGCGCGTTGCCCTATTGCTTCTTTTGTTCTGACTACGTACGCTTGTCCGAGGAAAGGATGTTCGAATGTGTGGGTATCCGTGGAGTGTGTATGTGTCGAAAGTGAAGAGAGCTCTCGAGCCGATCGCCCGCCGCTTTTATGGATAAATGCCGAATATGGAGGCGGCGGACGACGGCAACCACCTTTTTAAGTTAATTCCGCCTGGATGAATCATGTATGAGCCGCTCGAAATAACTCCGGCAATGCGACGAACGCGCCCGGGTGGGCGCGGCTTTATGAGAATGTTATGCAATCCCAGCTTTTGTTCAGCGCTTTCCTCCGCGCAAGCTCTCTCGCCGACCGAGGATGTGAGATTAAGCTAATTAGTGGAAAGTGCGTTTAACCTCTCTTGGAGCCGACTGATACCTACGTGTGTGGTTAGTCTGTTTTCAAAGCAAACATTCTTAACAGGATATGCTACAGAACCTGCGCAATTAGTGCAATCTTTTCCACTCTGTTTTGCACTTGTTTCTTACCGCTCAAGGATTAAACTTTCTACTCTAGGTTCCATCCAAACCCACAAATCAACCGACTGGGTAATTATACATTAGTCAACGTCCTGGTGCTTTTTCTCTCGAATTTTTTCCTCCCAATGAAAACCTTTACTCGAGACCCCATTAATTACATTCGCGTTAGCTTGTAGTCATTTAATACTGCCAAGTATAATTGGTACCAGCAACAATTATTTGTAATCCATTATGTACTATTACAACATATAATTAAATACGTCAATAAAAACTGTAGTTAAAAAAGGATAAAATCTAATAAAAATCATTTAATTATAACTAACAAACAACTTCAAATTTTACCAATGAATCTTATAATTTTCCAGTTGATTTGGCACGAGCAATCTATGATTCAATTATTCCTTACCTCTGACGAACACTTTATAGCCACGGGGGATGGGCGGGGTGGGGCCAATGATTTTAAGTGGGCACGATGCATATTTATGCGGCCGAGTCTCGGACTTGAAGGGCGAAGAGAACGAGAAGGAGCGAAAGACAAACGGAACAGATTGGTTTCCGGCCTGAGACTGGCAGCTGCCGCTGCACTTCCCCGGGGTTTGTCGCAGGAGGCAGGAAACGCTCGCGCCCGTTAATAACCCAATTAAAATGGACAGGAAACCTGGTACTCTCTCGTAGCCCGACTCGATGCCCGGGCGCCCCGACGACGGCGACGCTACTATTACCGGGCACCTATTACCTCGAGCACAGGTGTTGCCAGTCTATCGGTGATATACCACGCGCCTTGGGAGCACCTCAGCCTAATAGTCACCGGTGTAATAGTCTGTCAGTAATAATCTGCCGGCTGATTGAGCCTTCATGCTCTGAAACCGTTCACTCTGATCCGAATTTCAATGGACCCCTTGTTAGCCCACAATACCGGAGGTTCACTCTTGTTATACTATCTTTTTTTCTGGATTTCTAATAATGATGGAAGTGTTTCTGGTCCAGTTTCTTGGTGCGAATTCTCTCACCTGTAACAGAAAAATAAACAACATATTTAGTATGATTTGATAAGTCAAGTGACTCTAATAAATTTTCTTGATACAATTAATTAAATCTTAAATTCTTAGTATTACATCAACAATGAATTCATTGAAACTCAAAATTGATACGTCAATCCCCTCGTGTGTTTCTCTTACACATTGCTCGTTTCCGGCTGTCAAAGAGAGCGTGGTCAACAAAGGCTGCCAAAACCCTAGCGTAACCAAGCGGAGCGAAGATTGCGGTGAAGGGCGAGTGCGGGGCCGAAAGAAATGCAAATCAGCTCGGAGCACACACAATCAAGTATGCAGCGAGACTAACAATTTCCCCTATCGATTGCGGTTGATCTTGCCGGCGTGAAATCGGCCGGATCGCAGAGACGGCGGCCACAGGCGTTGACGGCCTCGAGCGGAAAGCAGCTACCATCAACTTCCCTCTCACCTGGCCGCCTCGTCGCCGTCTGCCAAAAAAAGTACTCGCCCCGGATCGCAGATGGAAAGACCCTCGTTTTCGAGGAACGCGCGGTGCAACATTAATTACGCCACTTCCGCTTCTCGGCGGTGCACTCGAGGGTCCGCGCACCGGCGAAGGTGGTCACGGCTGCCGAGTGCATTCTCCGAAAATGCAATATTAGTAAGGACAGTGTATGAATTGGGTAAGACAAATTTCAACTCAATACAAGACAAGTTGAATTATATTAATTATATATAATTAAATGAGTCAGTATTGAAATAATTTTAGATTAAACATGAGGGAAGTAAGACTAGTAATTAGTAACTACAGCCAGAAACACTGGTCAAACGAGTCTTGGAGATAAATTGTAGCTAGTAAGCCATGACTTTAAAAGAAGTGAGGCGGAGGCGACGATAAAAAGAGGTGAAGTGGCGAGAGGGCATGCATGACACCGGTCGGAGGAATAATTGAATAGGAAGAGGGGCGTCGATGGGACGCGGAAGAAGGAGTAGGTGTCGTGCGCTCGGAAGGGAGGTGTGCGAAAGGGGGTGCCTGGCGGGCAGGAGCTTCGGAAATAAACGAGCTGGTTGCTGCTGGCCAGGAAGAGATCGGCGCCGGCGATAGCACTCGGAAAGTGAAATAAAAAAGGCGCGAGCCTTTGTGCGTGCGTACGACAGAGCAAGTCGTACATATGTACGAGAGAAAGAGAAAGAGAAAGAGAAAGAGGGAGGAAGACGGACGAGATCGTAATATCGGGAAAGAAAAATGTAAAACAGTGCCATTTAAATGCGTGTGTGGAAGGAAAAGGGAGTCCCAGGGTCGATTCTCGACGCTGCACACACCAACCTGGTGGAGAAACGGACGATGGAAGGAGGTTCCCAGTGAACGGACGGACACACGGCACGATCGCGTGAGATTAGGACCCTTTCAAGTGTGACTCATGCCGGCAGAGTAAAGTAAATGAGTGCAACTGCACCGCCACTTCCACTTCTTTTCTTTCACCCCAACCGATCTCCTCCTTTTTTCTTCCTCCAATGCCACTTCTCCTTTTCTTCGCACTCGCACACCCGTTAACCTCTCTCTTTGTCGGGTCTTTATATGTGTACCTGCGCTGCTAGCCTCACACCCGGCTGGACTTCCTACGTACTACTTCCGGGCCTCATTCCCTTCGTGCGACCGGCTTCGCTTGGATCACGTGTACTTACTTACTTCGTGAGGAGTTATCTCTGCTCACACGAGCACGAATCAAATCGCGTGTCGCCCACTTTCGTGGGTCGCTTTCTTTCCGTCGCTTGATTTCACCTCTGAGAGCATTTATCCTTTCCTAGGTGGTACTAAGTTCATTCACTCGATAGAGATCGTTTTCGTAAGAAAATTACAACGAAATTGAGTCGGAGTTGGTAGTAATTTCAAACTGTCAATAAATATTTTGAACGAGTGTTTTTGTATTATTATGTATAGAAATTTCGTATAGAAATAATGCGTAAATGATATTTGATGAGGATGAATATAATATTTCACGTGCCAGGAATTGTAAAAGTAATGAATCGACAATTTGTTAGATTAATTCCGGATCTTCGTTGAAAGCTGAATTTAATTCAGACTGACCTTGTTACAATATGTTTGAATTGGAAACACCGCTGAAAGAAGGTTCCAATTTGCACTGGATTATTAATCGCGGAAGTTCTGGCGTACTTTAGTAAGGATTACTGAAACAATCTCGCAGGCCAAACTAATCAACGCGAATGCTAATTTGCTCGCGGGATTCGTGATCAATATGAGCAAGCGGTACCCAATCGGCGCCGCGCCGGCTGTTAATTAGCGTAATTAAATCAGCCGAGTGCAATGCGTACGACATGTATGCTATTGTGGCTGCCGGTATTAAACACAGCCTCGTGTTGTCCATGACTTTGATCTCATGAAAAGTATTCCGACCAATACTAAATATTAATGCATATACACACCTCGCCAAATACTTGAAATGTAAAACATTCTGCTGGATGATATGTGTTAATTATAGCCTTGCAAATTTACAGGAATCACCAATTTGCAGCAAATAATATTGACGAATAATTCAATTTGTCAACTTTTGTGTACTAAAAGCATAATTTATTTTGTTAAGTTAATATACTTACACTAATAATACTAACTAAAAGAGTACTGAAAGAGACAATACAAATTAAATGATTTATAGTGATCAGTGGACTGAAAGTAAGACAGAAAGAATCGCTTCGAACGTGGCTGCTGGAAGATCTATAAGAAAAGCTCGTTAATCACGGACTGTTGGTAGAGCAGAGCATTCATTCGTACATCGATTTCTAAACATTTCTTATTTCACTATCAATCTGCCTCTACTGACAGCTGCCGATTGTTAAAGTTCACCTCTGCACTTTATCTTTTTAATAGTTATTTATAATACCCAGTTGAATAATAGAAGATTTTTCCTTCGTTGAGCCTTTGCTTCAAACATTCGTCTTGTTTGTAAGTTAACACTAGCAATATTTCAACTTCAATGTTTCTCTCCGCGACATTGAGAGTTCGAATTTCTCGTTTGGTCTTTCCTACGAAAAAAAATCATTGTCCTTGGCAGGGTGCAACTGAATGTCACTCTCGGATATCTGAAGCAGGTAACACAGCCGAGAGAGGACAGCAGACAGTCATCATCGTCGGCTGCCAATACCTCCCGCCTTTTTTTACACCTTTTCTCCGGGCTTTATACACTCGTCTACTCTCGGCCTGCCTCTTTTGCTTCCCCCGTTGCTTTTTGTCATTTAGTATACGCCGGCACGGCCTTCTCTCCCTCCACGCACAAAAATAGCAGCCGCTTTGTTTCACGGACAGACGACGTGCTCCCGCGACCTTTTTTTCTTTCACGTGTGCATCGATCCTCTCTTATTTCCCGTCGTTTTACCTTCGCTCGTCACCCACCAATCAACATCCACGCCTTGTTCTTCTCCTCTGCCATCCAGTTAATCGTGTTAACACTTCCTTTCAGTTCTAATCATATTCCGTACGCTGCATTTTCAATATCATAACAGATTGTTTTTTTTCTTCTTTGTTAAAGACTTTACTGACGAATTTAAGTACATGTTGAAACAATACATAATGGATTCTAATCAATTGTTCCGGATAGAAATTACACTTGACAATATTAAATGGCTACGAGTTAAAATGAATGCAATAACGAATGCTTGGATAAAACTTTTTATTGGCAGGTGAAAAAATCCGAGAGAAAAAGAAGAGAACTGGAGTAGCCTGTGTGGATGTTAATAAGGGAAATTACTGGATGATTCGCCCCACTGTAATTACTCCAGAATTGCATCACTGGGTATAGATTACAGCAGACTTTGCAGAAGCAGAGAAGAGTGTTGAGCACCCATAAATCTCATGTGCAATCTAAAATTTTCCTGGAAAGGCTGCGCCCGTAAACGGGTGAAGCACTGAAACGATCGTCGATGATCGGAGCATGAACGCGCGCCGACCTTAAAGCGTGCAGCAGCGTTTCGCTATTGCGCGCAAGCGGCTCATGAATAATTCAGCAGTATTTTCAAGCATAATTTGATATCGGCGAATCAGTATGGAATAATTACATTTGCCCATCGCAGCCGGAGCGGAGCTTGTATGGAACGACCGATAATCATCGAGTGGTGGACGGGCTGTTCTAGCGCGATTAACGAGTTCCGTGCGATATTAGCGCTAGCATTCGTAATTAATGTCGCAGATTTTCATTATCCGGATGAAGCGCAATCAGCAGTATTCAAGGAGGGCATCCGATCGATTAAAAAGCTCTCTCGTGGTTGTGGCAAGTGCCGAATACCTGTCTCTGACTTTCCATTTAATTTAAACTGTCACCACCCTTCTCTCTTCCCGATCCCCCTCCCCTTCTGTCTCATTAATATGCGCTCGTCCCTCATTATGCATTGATATCAGCTCCGGTCCGTCTGAACTTTACAGCGGCTACCCGCTTTTATTAGTTCAGTAACTAACTATAGGTTAATGGGGGATCAATGAACTCTCGTTTGAGCGAGATGAACTATACTTCAGATTTAGAATCTGATATTGAAATATCAGATTAAATATAAGCAATTTTAACCTGTCACATATGACATTTTAATACAATACTTAATCCTTTTTATAAAAAGATGAAAGCCGATCAGATCTCTTTTTCATTGAAATGTACTCGGTAGAATCATGATTCAAAATGTTGCATCTTAGATCAACCGTTCAAAAATCGATCCTTTTGATCCGCTGTCGCATTACCATTAACGGCGGGTCAAATCCGTGCCGAGAGTGTCGGAAGCTCGAGGGCAAAAGCGAGAGGTTTAAATCGAGCGAGTGGGTTTCTCAGGCGAAGCTTCTCGTCTCAGCGGGCACGAAGGAAGCCCTCCTCTTTTCAGGGGGATAATTCGTCTTCGTGGAACGTTGTGGTCGCCGGATAAGATCGACGTGACTGCTTTATCTGCGCTGTCATCCCAGGCGGATCCAGCGAGTCGCGTCACTTTCCAGTAAAACAAAGTGACTCCTGTGCAGTTAGAGAGCGCGAGCGAGAGAACGAACGAAGCTTAGGCCTCCCGGTTTTCGCCTTCCTTCCTTTTTCAGCCTTTGCCATTCGTTTGCTCGCTCTTCACGCCGATCCTATTTCTGTTTCTCCCTGCGAACTGGTTATAGAGCAGGATGTCTTTCTAGCACGTACAGCGCACTGGACAAAGTGCTTCTGACAAGCCGATATTGCTAGTGGAATACTTCACCTAGTTCACCGACAGCGCCGAAATTGGCAAGTCTAGAATTCGAAAGCTCTTGGAAGTATTCGTCTCTGTCACTCGAATTCCAAATGTAAAAGTTTATCTTCTTCGTTTCCCTGAGGTCAAAACTGACATCTATCTCTACAGTTTTATCAGACGAGACTGCGAATACATGTAAGTAAATTGAATGGTGTATCAATGACAAAAGAATGAAATATTTGTTCAGCAAAAAATCGTAGAAAAATTGTGCCTGAAGAAGTGAAAAAACGGTGAATCACAAGCACCAATATCAGTCGAAAGGTTAATGGATACTCTAACTATACATATATCGATGGTCTCGTCTGACAATAAGGCTCTTGAGCGAGCTGTTTATACACGTGTCTCGAAATTCCAGGGTCCGCGATGCTTCGCAGGCAATCGAGAGATTTATTTTTACTTCTTCCTTCGGCGAGCGCTGCTGTCTTCCATGTCACTGTGTTACTGAAGGCACAGCGCGCATCGAGCAGCCACTTTGGCGTTGCAGCCACGTCCTCAGGACGAGACGGACTTAAAAATAGAAATGAACGAATTATGAGCATACTGGCTACCCTGCCACTCTCCTTCTCTCTCTCTCTCTCTCTCTCTCTCTTGCGAGCGCCCTCCCAGTATCATCAATAAATTCGCCCGGACAGCTAATTTACAGCACGCGCACTGAACGAATCAATTCGCCCTTTGATCTAAACTCGAGTCAAAGAGCAAATATCGCAGCTGTACATACTGCACTCTGCAATTCCACTTGCTAGAACTTGTATAGAATCGAGACCTTGTGATGGAACTTTTGTTTTAACGATGGTAGTCAAAACATACTGAAACGTATCGTGAAGTCCAATTATTAATGTTGAACTATATGAATTAAGGAAATTACGTTTCTCTTTCATCATTTAAATTCAAGGTTTAAGTTTGTCAAGGAGTCAAACACTGATTAATGTAATTCCGAGTAGCTTATTTGAAATTGTGTTATTCCTATAATTTAAACCAAGCAAAGTTATCACATAACGTGCGAATCGCTACATTGAATGATACTCGAGACGACAGAAAGAAGGAGACAATTTTCTAGTATTACATTGGCGGGGTGAAGTCAGCGAAGGCCTCGCATCGGTTCAACCACCGACCCAGATTCTTTCGCAATCCGAGTGCAGCGCTGTCTGCAAAGCCGATATTAAAATTGCATGTTATTGAGTAAAGCACTAGTAGCTGCTGGCTTATGTAACGTTGGTCCGCCCGACGCCCCGGCGTAATTACGTCCTGCCGGCCATTATCTGTGTCATGGATAAAATGTGCCGCCGAGCGGAAGACCTTTCTGCCTGAGTCGACGCGCGTGAGCGACGCGGCATCTGGAATTACAGCGAGCAACAGCACGATCGGAGAAAAAAGTGTGGAAAAAATCGACGAGACGTAATTCTCTCGCTGTGCACAGACAGTTTCGCTGGCGATCCTCTTGTTGCCGGCGTGGAAAAAAGAGAACAGAGTGTTCGATGACGATGGATGTCAGGATTTCATAAGCGCAATTAGTCCGACTAATAAACAATTAGTGATCGTTCTTATCACTCTTATACCCGATCGACACTATTTATACTCGGATGTCTGTAACTCTGTGAGCTATCTGTTAGAGGAAAATGATTAAAATGCAGAGTGGCTCGTGAATACATAGCATGTTATTTTTAGAGATGTAACGCGTTGAGATTGTGAACGATGTCTCGCTGATTCACCAATCGAGATTTAGTGTTTGAAATATTCAAGAGCTTGTAAATTATGTTTGAACATGCGAAATTAATATTGATTATTACAGCTGTTCCTCAAAGTACAATTTATTACTAATTCTAAAATAAACTCGAGCGACAAACAAAATGAAGACACATACATTTGTCAGTGTCATGTGAGGGTTAGACGAAAAGGTGCTCCCACACTCTGTATTAAAGTTTCACCTTAACATAGGTGAAAGTAGTCCCTTTCTTACAATGTCCTGCTCAGCAAGAAGAAAAGGGTCTATCGGGCATGTATCCAACAAAAAATATAACCATTCCAAACGCAGAAAGTTCCTTTTGCTGAGGCCAAAGGGGATGAGGATAAGGTTGAAGAAAGACGAAGTGTGGGAGGTCTGTCACGCGAAGACCAGAGCAAAAAAGGGCCAGCAGTTTCTTTGAAGATGAATCGTTCGGGGACACTTGTCGACTGGAACGTCTTTTCCCGTGGGATTAAAGCTCACCCCACCTCCCACAATTCCCCCAATCCCCAAGTTCCTCGTGATTCCGTCTAAAGAGGGAGGAAAACTCGCCGCGGCTGTGATAATGCCGGCAAGCATCTCGCCGATAAATCTTGTTGTATTAAGGTTTCCTTCTGCTTCGACGAGATCTTCTTGGCGACCCTCACGCTTTTGTCTTACTCGTTGTCCTCTTGACTCGCCAAGTCTGTGATTCGGCACCTTTGAGTTATTGGGGTCGCCAGATCCTTTCGGATGCTGTGCGTGAAGCGAATTTAAAAGAAGAACTGAAATCTATCGCACGAAATATATATGTGACTGATTCAACACTTGTGAATTTCTTCGAATAACAATACTAGTATATAAAATATAGAATTAATAATTGATAAGAAAATTATATGATAATGAAATTTCAGATTGCCAAACTTTATATATTCCCTGCGTTTCTGCGTACGATATTCTTTGACGACTTTAAAGGCTTTCTCATTTTTTAAGACTGATTTACAAACCAGAGGCTTCTAGAAACCTCCAAGGAACATCTTCATGGGGCGTTTACGAAGCGAGCGAGCGTATCGGGGAAAGTTTTAAAGGCCGATTTCTTTCCCGCTCAAGGTACCAATTGTTTTAGGACGGGCAAACTTTCCATCTTTGCGGAGCCCTCGGGCTTCACCCTCCGTAACACCCACACAGACTAGACACACACCTTGCGAAACTCTCGTTAAAGGGAGCTCGAAAAAAACATCTCTCAGATTCACCTGGGATACGAGAAGCTCCCCCAGGTAAATAGAATATAACCGATACGGAATTACTTGTGCTCCGTCAAATATTGTCAGTGCAAACACCCCCGTCGCTCTGCCACTGCGAAACTGCGACTCGATTTTACATCTCGAACTTTGCTCACTTTAACCATCGCAACGCCATTGATTCCTGACGTTACTTTGTTAAATCCTGACCAAACAAGGCAACCAAGAAGTCGTCGAACCACTGGAATTGCTTGAAACGACACTTACGAGAATGTCTTCCAGGAACAAGGTTATTGGTCATCGTGTTTCTCCCATGCGTGTACTAAAACCGTGTATTGAAACCCTTTGGGAGTGTTCGAAAGCAATTACGGCGTCGATATTTACCTGAACGCAAATCACTTTAATACCGGTGTACTGGATATGTAAATGGACCTATGCAGTGTGTGTTATGATTTCTGATATTACGACTGTCACATATACATATTGCGGCGTACGTTTACAAATATGCAGTATCAATGAAATTCGAAATTAGTACCATTATAGTCAACCCAGTAAATACCAGAAGCCAGAATTAATACCAATGTAAACTAACTATAACACAATATCTGTAACGTACGGAAGAGAGTTTTATTAATTACAGAAGAACTTCCGACTTTCTCCCCTTAATGTTTGCCTTTTCAGCCAGGTATAAAACAGACACGCCAAACTGGCGCGTTAATGACCGTTTCAAGTGGAATTCTTCTTTCGGAAAATCGTACTTTCAAAAGCAGCGGGACGAGACCGGCTGGTTTATCGGGCGGCGTGGCAATTGAAATATTTACATGACACGTAGCGGCGCGGGGCATTAGTCGCGGCGGGGCGAATTAATATAGTCAAAAGATAAAGCGGACAGCGTGAATAAACAGCGGCGGCGCCGAGGGACGAACGCCTCTCGGCATGTATAAATGACGAACGGCCAACGGCTAAATTGCTCTCGTCGGTTAGCAGCGTCGGTGCCCGCGCGCCCGATTCTATCCTCTCCGGCGCACAAACAACCGGGCGCGCTAATGTCCTTTGAATTTCAATTAACGGCAGAATTGTTTAATTTCGACCCGGCTCGATCGAGCGACCCTTGCACCGCGCACTTGCCAGCTGCTTTCGACGATATCGCTTTCGCCGGGTAGGTGAGAGAGCGCAATTGAACCGAACGAATTCGGTACCATGTATGCCCCGCATACCACAGACCTTCGCTTGTGTAACGCAACCGCGCGCCACACGCATTTCCTCGCCAAAAGTGATCCTAGTGTGAGTGCCGATAGGCAAAGGAGAACATTTCCGGTGACAGGTTGTACTATCACACAGATAGGTAAATAAGTAATAAAGATAAATAAGTAAAGACAGTTGTATATACTAGACAATCTCTTTTTCCATAATTGATTATTAACTACTCTCGCATGATATAAAAAGATTAATTATAGTCAATCGAAATCGATCAAGTATCCGGAACTGTCGTCGATAATTCACGGTGTATCTTGTTGCACTTTAATTTTATTATAAATAACATTCTGCTGAAAGAATCAACGTACTAAGAAGTATAAATTTTCGTCGAACCACTCACCACGCAAGTCGAGTGGTAGGTTACACTACTAAACTACAAGATTCGAGATACCAATAGTTGCACGTTACTTTCTGGATTATCTCCGCGCTGAATCACCAGCCAATAAACCAAGCCGTTCATGGCTAATTAAACCATTAGATATTCGACAGGAAATTTACCGTACCTATTAATGTCACTCTAATGTTTCTCGCGCTTGTAAAAGCACTGCCAGTGTAAAATATGCATTCGAGGCTGCTGTTTTTCCGTTTGAAACACGAGGGACTACTTTACGAGAACGATCTCTGAAAAGTCAGATAATTAATGTAGAGGTGCATTAAAAAGCCCCTGGAAAATTCGAGCACTTTACCGAGGCGCATGGGAGAGATAAAGAGAGAGAAAGTTCGACTGATAGCCGGGAACGACGATCGCAGCGTGTAATCGTTGGCTTTCAGCTGAACTGGAGCATAAATCCAAGAGCAGGGCGAGCAAGGAGAGAAGAGAAAAATTATTATCCCCAAACGATGCAAGCACCGTGATAGTGCAGGGCCACCATTGTTGCCTAACACTTTTAATTACGCCCAATGAAATTAATGTACTCGCGACGTGCAACGTGAGTTCCACTCGCGCAAATATGTTGGCCGACACGCGACCAGCTCTGCCTTCCGTTTTTGCCACCTCCTAATCTCACCCTTTACCCTTCGCTCCGCCTATCATGACTCGCACCACTGATTTGAGTGGCAAGCTTGTTGTATCATGCACATTATTTTGTCGAGATAACAACTGTTTTCGAAATTATATACGCCATAAACATTGCTATTTCAGAGTACATTGGTGGAGTAATTCAAGTTAAAAGGAATGTAAATGTTAATCAGTAATTCAACGTCACAAATTTGATGAAGTAAAGTAATTATAAATTTATTTGATATTCAAATAATTCATTATTTTAATTACAAGTACGATTAATTCGTAATATCTCTAATGTTTGAAACAAAATTTGATTAGCCAGGCTAAAAGGACAATAGGATCGAATTAAATATTCGAAGCGTACAAAAGGTCTTTCAGCAGTTCAAGTACCACAAATTTTTTTCGGTGCTAGGAAAATGAAACTGACCCTTCACAGGAAACACGCTTAATCCTGCGATCGCCCAATCTCTCAGGCGGAAACAATTTACGGCAGGGTCCTATCAACGCCCACCGTCGACGTTGATAAGCAACGTCGCCACCAGCGCTGATACAGGAGGGCTGATAATGATGATAACAGTCCCGATAAGAGTCCCGAGCAACGCGTGCATCAAACATTGCAACCGCTAATGCGTCGTGATAATTCACCCCTAGTTTCGCAGGACAAACCCTTGGTGTTGCGCCGGAATTAATTTGCGATGACTCATGCTTTTTGCATTTGCGTGCACCGACGTAGCAATTGTAGCAAATTAATTCTACGAAGTTGCTATGTTGTTCTCATACTTGAGATTATACGTATAATTAATAATTATCACATAATACTAAATTATCATAGTAATACGAAAGAATACTAAGGAAATAATAAGAAAGTTTGCAATTCAAACATGTAACTCAAATTATCCTGACTGACTCGGTACATTTCCTTTCGACATTACTCTGGCAGAGCTTCAACACAACTCTTTCTTAATTGGACCGGCAACCCTTGAAAAAATATCTCAACTTAATGTTCCAATTAATCGGTAGAGCGATCCCGTGGGAACATTGGAAGTTTATAGTTGAAATTCAATTCCTGACTATCGAAGGCTGCCGCGAGTAGTACGACTCCAATTATCCTCTCCGGCAGGTGAGCCCATTATCCTGCCCGGTGGATTTCTCGCGTCGTCGGCGTCTCGGAGTCGAGCCGAGGATCGATTACTGCCACTGCGATCGGGCGTGACGTGAGATAAATCTGCCTCAGCTCGTCGCTCGCTTCACCGTCCCTGTCGTCTCTCATTCTGTCTGTGTGTATGTCTGTATGCGTGTGTGTATGCGTTAGTCGTTAACGCTGCCGCAAAATACACAACAATAACGAGGCAACGACTGAAGCGGAGAATGCTCGTTAGCCGGCGAGCGCTATTTCGCCGGCTGATCTTAATGATTACTGATGCTGGCAAACGCGTGGAAGGAAGCTCAGGCGTGATCCGCACCGAGCCAGGGTTATTACTCGTTCTGATGAAGAAGCTGCGTAGCTCTCGCTGCCGAATAATGGTCGATTCAACGCGTCCTCTAATGCCATTTGCGACCGGAGATGACGACTGCTAGCTATGCTGGTAATAATGATGATCCTTGCCGGCAAAGCATCTTTACCGTGTAAATGAAACCCATTTACCAGTGGGCGAATACTAAGGCCTGGCGTGGGGAATCTAACGATTAAATTACAAACAAAGACACTATTCTCCTGACACACAATAAGTAATTAATCACACGACCTTTTATAATTATTCTATAATTATTTTTAATACACCCTATTACTCTCAAAAAAATCCAATTACAGTGCTGTCGTCATTTCCGATATTTAACACGTATAATCATAAAAACGTTAATTCTAACTTGGCGAGGGGACCTCAATAGATGTATTAAATCTAGCAAACTCAATGCGGTAGGGCACACCCAATAAATTGCCCGCAACCGCCGTGATCAGTCTATACAGCTTCCAAGCGAGAAATCGAGCAGCGCGTTGCCCATGTAAACTTGAGACAATAATACCACTGAGAAATGAGGCTCTCTCAATCAAGCTGGCGAAAGTGCGCTCACCCCGAGAAAGCGCCCGAAGGAAACAGCGATCGGCCAAGACAAATGGGGCAGAGTGAAGGAGGACCGAGAGAGCATGTATGTGCGAGAGGGGGGCGGCGGGGGAGGTCGAATAGGAGGTGAGGAAGAGGCGGAGGGGCAATAATTTATCGGGTAAAAGGCGATCGCCTTCGGCAGAAGGCGGTAAACGCTGAGCAATAGGTCACGCCTGTCTCAATGAGAAGGCGAAAACACAGAGAGTCGCATCGATGCACACTGCGCTGTCGGCGAAATGGACGCGAGGCACGCCTTAAGGTCCGTTTACATTTACACGCTTCGAACGTTGCCTGGCAGACACGATGAATATTCTTTAACGCATAACATTTCTCTTTTATTATTTTAAGTAGTTTATATGAAATGTATTTTGAAAAGATAGTTAATTGCTAGGAACTAATTTAATATATTTTTATGCTAATTATGGTATGTATTTATAAAATTTCTCTTGATTAAAGTCGACATAATGAAGTTGATTTAAATTAATGACACATGAGAGTTTACTGTGGATTAAGAAATACTTGTCATGTCTGCCACGCTACATTCAATGTCTGTAAATGTAAGCGGATCTTTGCTGGCTTGGGACTCACCAGGCCTCTTGCCACGTATTCCCGTCGTTCCGCCAGGAATTATGCGCCGATCGCATTTCCCTTCGGCCACTTTCCTTCGCCGACGCGCGCACGCGTGTTTACTGCGAGCCGGTGATTGGCATAATCGCAGCCTCGTAATGCAGCCGTCACTTTCCTCCGGCTGTGCTCAATGATCTAATTGTACGGCTTGCGAGCGGAACTTTTAACCACTTATTTGCTAGCCGCCTTTCATCCTGGGGTTAACGTCTGCGAATCGACTTCCGGATTTCTTCCAAGCTATTTGCGGTGAATAGTAGGCTTGCGATGGAATGAAGTAAAGTGAAGGTGCTTGAAGTAGCATTATTTCAACGCTGTAATTTCTATGATCGTTTTGGATTCGAAAAAACTAGAGCATTGCTCGAGGCACTATAATATCTTTCATTAGCCAGAGTTAATTAAACGTGAAAGCTCTACACACTTGTATTATGCAAATTGGAAATTTTATTACCTACCAAATGACGCGCTACATAATTGAACAACTTTGGATTATGGCACAGGATTCCGTAATTTGCGCGAGAAGCAGGAAACCTATTTACGTGAATCTCCGCTTACGAATTAGCAATTTGCATAAATAAAAGTTGTATAGCTCATCGATAAACATCCGCCGTCTACTAGCCACTCTGCAACATCATCGTATTAGGTAGGATGACTCGTGAAGTTGGAGAAGTTGTCGCTCCAGTTTGATTTGCGTATTTTTCCCAATTATCAAGATTCAATTTGCGGGGCGGGGCGCCGGGACATGCGCCGGTTCGGATAAATGCAATTACCGGTAATCGAAACGCGATTGAGAGTGCCGACGGGGCGCCCTCGTGTTCCTGGGAACCATTCACCAGGGATTATAGAATGCTAATCAAATCGGCGTGCTATTGGAAACATAGAGTGGCCACGGATGCCGGTCCATGTGCAAATGGGCTGACCGGCCCTTAATTAGACAGATGCAGATCGAACTTTAATAACGAACAGTGTCCAACGAGAAAATCTGGGAAACCGGTGTTCCTGCTCTGCTTCCGATACCAGTTCTAATTTACTCGCTTCTGATATTTCCCTCGAAACTCACTCGACACGTTTCTCGATTATTAAATGTATCAACTGAAATCTAGATTCGTTCTGTCGTGTCTGTTAAGAGTTTCCGTCTTTATATTTTAGAATACTTAATTCTTGAAAGAGATACTTGGTCCATTTCCAAGCCGCGATTATTTCTGTTTTGTAAGGAAAGTACTGATTGGTAGTTGAGATTCCTGATTTGCCAAGTGGTGGGATTCTTTGAAGTGAAGAAGTCAAGAAGAGTCATTAAAAGGGTTCGTCCAAAAGCGTGCAAGGCCTTCAGAAAGTAAGGAAAGAAAAAAAGAAAGGTGGAAGTGGAGTGCTTCGAATTCCAATTAAATCTTTTATCAAAGGGCGAAAGAATGCCGCTGTTTTATTGGCAGCGCGGGTAAAGAGGGAGAAAGAAGCGGCCGGCAGAGGGATTTGCGAGGGAAGTGAAAAAAAGATAGCAGGAGGCGCTCTTCCACCTGTATACTTAATGATAGTCCGCTCTCCCGTCGTGCCACGGTAGTGGAGGAATGTCGTGCAATTACCAGCCGGTGGCCCTTCCACTGGCCAATGACTTAAGCGGCGTTTAGTGGTTTTCGGTGTCAGCGTGTTGTGTTTCGCATCGCGGCACCGGAAAAAGAAGTCCCCCGAGATATCCATCGTCGAACAACCTACAAATTGCACTGCTCCCCCAAACCAATTCTCCGATTCATCGATTCTATCCAACCCTTCCGTAAACCCTACGCTATAAAACCTACTTTTTGCAAGCAGCTATTACACAGTTCAGATTTGCCTCAATTACATCTTTAATTCCAAGACTAAAGTATTTCACATTCTTCCTACAATTTTCTTTCCAAACTAAACCCAATATTATGTTCAATAGAAACTAAAGACCGATTCACAACATTCCCTGTTATTTCTCGAATGTAAGATAAATTTCCCACGATTTTTCCAGTACAAGCTTTATTCTCTTTTTTACTGGTATCATTCCAACAGCATAACATTCCCATCGAGAGTGCAGCATCGGGAGGAGTAGCAACAACACTGTTACGATCCGTAAACGGAAAGCGGTGGTGCTGTCGAGCGCAAGCTCGCGTGAGGAATGCACATGAAACCAAGGGAATACTTAACGAAGAGCTCTCGGATGAACGCACGTCCATCTATTCGCATCCAGCGAGCCAGCAAGAACACGGGGGGACACGTGGACTCAAGGAATAGCGGAAGAACTGCGAGACGAGTGCACAAGTGGTGTATTACCCGTCCGCAAAGAAGCGTGCGCTCGCGCGCGCGCCCGGAGCTCTCAGTCAAAGTCAACGACCGACGCGTGTATGTGTCTGTGTCGGTGCACTGCTAGGATAGTCAGCGTGGGCAGAGACTAATGGGAAGATATATACCGTCGACCGAAGGTGGACGGATAGACGTAGGTATTACCGTCTCCCTGGTATCATCTGGTACATCGCCAGCTATGTCGGCTGATTCAGCGTGGGCCGTCGAAGCTTCAACTCCAGCTTCCATAAAATAGCCTTCGAAGCCACCGCCAGCCGAATATATGTATTTCTATTCCCTTTCGCTCGCAAGGCGTAGGCTTTTCGAGATCTATATTACCACGCTGACGGCTAGTTAGCCTTAACACTGACAATGAAAAGCATTCCCGGATTACTACCGCTGGAACGATCGTGGTACTGAAAGGAAAAGGATATTTCATGAGTCATGAATCGAGAATGTACGAAATATTGCTGCAATAATGTCGTTAATTTAATTCGATGTTATGTATCGGTCTACTATGTGTAATATTGCGATGTATATGGATCGAGTTCATCAGTGGTAACGAGCAATTAATATTCGCAGGTCCTCTGTAATGAAGCATAAGAGGTGGAATCGGAGTGGCGGGCAGTCGGCGGCGTCTAGACTATTTGGGTTAATGGATTCATACACGAGTGCCATTCTAGTTCTTCCATTTCCGATTCTCGTATTCTCGGAAGAGCGCGGAACGCACTTGTCGCTCGGTATGCAAACTGGTATCGCATGGGTACGGCCGGCACGAAACATTACACAGGCTCGCTCGCCACCGGCGTTTCCATGCGAGCGTGTTCTCTCATTACGCGTTTTCTACGTAGCAAACAGGTTGCATAATGACCATTGTCTCGTTAAGAGCGACTCTACTTTGTCCTGCCGATCGAAGCACGCCCGCTGAATGCGAGCTTATCTCTCGCCGCCTCCCCGGCTGCATTTACGTGCACAGAACACAGAAACGGGCAGCGATTTTTTCCCTTCCCAGTTGCTACCGTGGCTCGTGACGCCGCGCAAACGCACACTTGTCATACCAGGGAACATGACATTTGCGCGTATTAACCAGGCCCGCCTTCCAGTCAACCTGCACTGGTTCATGAATAATTTCATTCTATTCAAACGCCTGCCATTTCGAAAAGCGCACTCACGCAAGACGTGACACCGTCCAGATTTTCGGCGCCATGTATAAACCTACCTCAATAGAGAAGTTTTCGTAAGAGATGATAATGTATACATATGTCAAATTTGTAATAACGTCCACCCTACATTATATACATTTGAATACTATAAAGCTGTAGTAAACATTTGTCAAACAATCTATATTAAGTCAATATATTTAACATAAATTGACTCTCCAAACAACTCCTATTAAAATCATACGAGTCTTCAGCAACTTATTAACAAAATCCCTGCAGTTATTGAATAAATAATATTCTAATGATTCATTTCAATTCATGATATAATTCGTCGTCAAATCCGCTTGAAAGATTCTGTCGACACACTCGTTCAGGTGTCGCAAACGTGATACCGAAATAAGATAACTGCGGTGCACTCGGGTATGTAATAGCACGCAAGTAAATAAGCGGAGCAAAGCCAAAGGAGGTCGGATTTAAAAGTCGCCGGACTAGCAGCATAATGATTGAAGCTACAACTTCGTGTTCTACCATAGTAGACAGAAAGAGAGAGAGAGAGAGGGGGGGGGCGGGGAGAGAGAGAGAAGGCTCTAACGCTAATGGCGTTAATGCATGCGGTGGTGTAAGCTGCGCTGCTAGTCTGCCAAAGTAGTCGAATGTGGGCTGGCGCCGCCGCCGTTCGCACCGAGTCGCCTTTCAAAGGCAAGGAACTTTTGAAAATTCATCCGACTACTAATATGCTCCCCGACAGTACTGAACTACCGCTGAAATATGTCTACCGTCGCCGCCCCGGAAGTGGCGCGTGCTCTTTCCAAAGCAACCAGTATTTTGAGGGCTTTTAGGGTGATGAACGCGGCCACCATTAACACCGGGAAAAACTAATCGATTGGTAGTACGAAGTTTTATACGAGGAAGTACGAAATTACAGCTTTGGCTATGCTTTCATAATTACTTGGATATAAACGAACCAAATGAGAATTATTAACTGCTGCGTATGACGAAAAGGATTGAATAAAAGCAATAAAGAGTAATTAGTTATCTGGTTACTCTAAATAGTATTCGCAATAAAAATCAGCCTTTTTAAAAAGGACTGTGTTAATAATTCTTGTAATGTTGTCTAATAATAAATTTAAATAAAACTTGTCTTTTATTACATACTGTAAAATGCGCCACTACTGCTATTCAAATCTCCTCCAAAAAATATATTGCTCATGATTGCTCACCTGAAATCAGAGAAAAAAACATTTTTGTTAAAAATGTTATAATCTCGTGAAACAATCTTCTCTACATCGTACATTAACTGATTGTCGGATATTCCAACTACAGTTGTCAGTCGCTCTGGCAGCTCCAGTGCGTAATGTGGAAACGGTGGGAAATCGTGGAAGGCGCGCGCGCGCGCGCTAAAAGCGGAGCACATCCATCCGCGAAGATCTGAGAGGCCGAGGTTCTTGGAGCGCAGCCCGGAGAGCGCGAGACCTCTTATTCATATTCCCTCTGAATGAGATGGAACTCTGTCTGCTAAAATCTGGCTAACCCCTCCCCGTCCGCTCCCTCCTCCCTCAACCCTTTCTCTTCTCTCCGGAATTCAACGTGTACAGGGTGATACGTACGCTTGGAATCACCAAGTATTTTCTCCCTCATCCAACCTGGCATATAAATTATTACGTCTGATATAAATGTAATTGTATAAATTAAATGTAATATAAACCTGTTTTATAAATATATAATTATATTATACTGATAATAATATAATTATAGAAATAGTACATACGAACGATACAGAAATAATAAGGAGTGATGAATGTGATGGAACAGTTTTAGTTATAGAATTTATATGTAAAACGGTTGATAATATTTGCTGATTACAAAACAAAGGCATCACCCTGTATGTGTGCAGTGCGCGCGGCTACTTCCCGAGAGCTTCCTGTTTTTGCGCCCGAGCTTTTCCGTCGGCACGCCCGAGCGAGTTTCCGGAAGTACTTTCGAAGTGGGAAAAATCGGCTTTCTCGCTCGCAATCCTCAGTTTTTCTCTCTGGCTTCTCTGTCTGGCTATTCTGTACTTGGCTAGTAATACCCAACTCTTCACCGCGAGTCGCGAAGTTTCGAATTCCGCCTCGGCTCGCGTGGAATACGAGCCGGAAGAAGTCCGCCGTGCTCGAGGAAAAGCAATTACATCCCAGGAATGGTCGACGGGGAAGACAGTCAGTGGCGATGTTTCTTCCCAGTGAGAAATAAAGTACACGAAGAAAGAAGTAGAAGAAAGCAGTCTTGACAGAAGCCCAGTCATGTTTTTCTTTTCTTTAAGTTTTTGGAGTTAAGCTAACTCGAGTTTATCATGCGATTCTATTTCTTAAAGCCTGCAAGTGGCAGGTTCGCGATTATTATTGCAGATAATATTATAGATCATAAAAACCTCTGGAAACTTTGATATATTAAATATTTAAATTTTACTCTCACTCACTTTAAAATAAAACAATAAAATTTTCTAACCCGTTTTAAAACTAGTACCGGATTCTAGTCGCCTAGTGTAAGATTGGTGAGTCAGGCTACACGAAACTATTTACGCTGTGCAACACTTGTTCGTACAGGTATCAGGTAAGCCGGATAAACGATACTCTGTAGGCCTTCGCACCAGGAGATCTGGCTGGGATCAACATTCACCCGTCGACCATCATTCAAGCTTGCACTGCGTGTACTCCCGTAAAGTCGAGGGAGCTTACTATCTGGAGTAGATGTGCAGGCATAAAGTAGATCGCGTCGGGTGGATGTACTGCAATAAAGTAGAGCTCTCTCCGAGGCGTCTGGATGGATTAGACACGATAATCGGCCTCGATAAGCCATTTAATTAACGCAATACGTATCGCGTGTATCGCGTAACGCAATATCTGCCAGCAACTATGTACATGCATAAATACACAACTACATGCATACTCATAGGAATGATCGTGATCGCAACATTCGAACCAGATTTGCTTAGAATGATTTACAAAAATCTTTGCGCATTAACTCACAACACGAAGTATTAATATGACTCCATCGATCATTGAAAACGTATCCAATACTCTAATGGAGTGCAATCGTAACATCCAAGCAGAGTCAACACGGTGCAACTGACTTATTGCATCCGCTTCGAAAGTTCTATCGATTACTCGTTCGAGTTGGATTATCAGTGGAATCCATATTTTTCGTGAAAAAGTGGCGACATAAACTCCCGGGCGTTAGTACGGCGATGGTTTTATGGATGAACTCGTTCGACTGGAATCGAGGCAGGCTGTTCCTCCTTATCGTCCATGAGATATCGTGTAGCGAGCATTACCATATTATCGTGAGTTCACACCTTGGCCAGGAGCGGTGCTCGCCGCCGTTCTGCCAGTAGTCGAAGCCGATGCCAATCGTTAGCCAGCGGCCATTTATAACAGAGAGCGCGGGCAATTAAAACGGTGGCAAACTCATGTTTGTGTACGCCGCTCTGTTCGCCCTTAATCGCACTAACCTGACGCGCCCGGCTTCACGCTCATGTCTATGTGTGCGCGCCAAGATAGATTGCCCGACAGCCGCCACTTCTGATCCAGTCTCCGATTGTCCTGAATCACTGCTGCCAACTCCCCAGCCACTAATCCTCTAAGGCAAATAAACCGAATGAAAAGGGTACCTTTTTTGCGATAGTTTGCTTGAAACACCAAAAGATAAGTTCGATCTTGTGGGTAACGTATTTCAAGTGCATATGTTTTTAGTGTGTGCTAATGTCAATCATTAACTTTGAAATTGGAAATTAATTGTAGTACCATAACTTTCTATATCGAGTCTGTTATATATACTAATTTTACTGCATATCAATTAGTATAATTCTAGTTTACAAGTGTCAATATCTCTGTCACCCTAAAATAAACTTAATAGCTGAGTAAAAAAATTTGAAAAAAATACTTATACTCGTCGATTTTCGTATTCCATAAAACCGTGTTCTTAGATTCTTGACGGCTGTTCACACGCACGGTAATCTATATTATCTCGAACAAGGGCACTTGAGCATAAGAAGTGCAAAAGCAGCGGCAGCGGAAAATAAGCGGCACTCCGGCGAAATAAATGAGTCCAATAACTCACTGGTAGGTTAATACACGTGCCGCTGCGCGCCCGGCGAAATGGAGTGCGACGTGTATTAGATATACGCGGGCAATTACAACGTACGGCCTGACAATTTATGACAGCCCAGTTGTTAATCGATATGCTGATACGTCCTACACATCGCCGGAATTGCCGATACCCGCTCGACAACCATGCGTCGGTGTGCGCGCGTGTGCTTTCGCACGCACGTGTTGGAAGGAATGCCGGCGAGTAAAAGGCGAATCACCGGACGCAAGCCGCCAATTTCGCAGCGACGTTAATTGGACTGACACCGAAACGAATGACAATCAGGAATCCCTGCCCACTGGCGCGAGACGAACAGCATCGTAGCCAGATGTAAAACTACATATTTAAGGACCACTCGAACATATCATTGACGTTCTTGTTCCATACTGGTTTGATAGGGGATCACTATTCCACTGCCGGCGAAGTGGAAAGAAATAAAGTTGTGGTAATAAATAGTGGTGATAACTTGGTATTCGCACTATGCGAACTTCTGGTGCGTCACGGAAGTAGGTAAATAGAACTTTACAGTGCTTCATCAAAGTGAAAGATAAAGCAATGATTGAAAGGCAAACAATGAATCATTGAGTAAACGCTTATCAAACCTAGGCAAAAGAACATAGAACTTGTTATTAATTCACTCAGTTAACTTGTTATCCTTATCATGTGTATTTAGTGTCGATTTGACATATTTAATAAAGTATATAAAAAAGCAGTATATCTTATCAGAAAAAAGATAAAGGGTCTCTTAAGTGTATACAAATTTCATTCAGGCAATACTAATAAACGTAGTCTGCTACTGGGTGCCTAATGGATTCGAATGGTAGCTTAATCCAATTTCCGTTGAGCGGGCAAAAGTCAGGGAGCACACGTGCGATTAATCTAGCCTCGTTCATTATGTGTTCTCCGGTGCGTCTCGAACTCGAACGGCCGTCGCCGGTGTTCCCGGTGACCTCTGCGGTAATCGTGAGTCACCTCGTCTATGGATATAATCTGAGGCGGGATCGGCGGCGTCGAGCGACGAAAATAGCACGGGCACCGTGTGTTATATCGCGCGTGACAGCAGGACGTCGGCGTCGGTGTCGCATAAGCCGCCTTTCTCACTCTCTCGCTCTCTCTCTTTCTCTCTCTCTCTCTCTCTCTCTCTCTCTCTCTCTCACGCGCGCTCCCCAACTCGGGCTGCGGGAATTCTAATTAATTCCGGCTCCCCGTACCCGATGACGTCCCTTTGAGCCGGTCACTTTTGGCGATATGGCGAAACAATATTAGTCGATCGCGTGCTAGACTGACACCCGACTACTCGGCGCACGCGTTACTCATTGCACCGTTTGCCGCTTGTTAATTGGGAACCGGTTCTCTCTAGAGGCTGCTTTTCGGTGCCGCGAACTCCGCTGACAGTATCTAGTAAATCTAGTCCGTCACCAGGGTGATGGATAAAAAGTCGAAATGTTGCGCAAGCACGGGTTTACTAGCTTCGATTTATTGGCTTAACGAAAAGCAATTTTTCACGACACGCGATTGAAGTTACAATTGAAATAAACATGTTTTTTTTGGTAAGATTGGATTAATACATTACTCACTTTGAAGTTGATTCGTAAATCGATTATTAATGATTGATGTTTGTAAAAATGTGCTGTATGAGTCTTGTATTGGTAAAAATGAAATCTTAGTTAATCTTCTACTATGTTAACTGTAAGTTCCGTGATGTATTTTCCTTGATCGTTTGAATAAATTAGATGCTGGGATGTTCGACTATTTTAGTCATATAGGAACTATTTCCTCATGGCGACAAGGCGCAGGTACAATGCAGCCTTGACTGGGCGAGTTACGGTGCTCCCCCGATTATTAATGTCGCCGTTTTATTACGGCATTACATAACACCGGTTTATCTTCGACGGGCAACAAAGGAAGCAGCGACTATCTTAACGGGCCCATTGTTGCCCGAGTAATGGCTTATGAAACAAGTAGCGTAATCCGAAGGCAGGCACACAAGCGCATAGCGCATAGCTTTGTTGGCTCTGCTGTCGCTAAAACGCTACAGTAATGAGCTTCCTTACAAATACCTAGTGAAACCCAGTCACGTTCAATGCCCTTCTCGAACGTGGATGTCGATTTACAAAATGCTACATGTATTCACTTCCAGGAGCAATCAATTATCTGATCAATAGTAAATTTCATTTTTACACAAATATAATGAATGTATTCTTACAGACTTTCTTTCAGACTTTGCAGTTCAAACCAAAAGTTTTTCCAAAATATTCTGCTCCTCCGGATACGATGTTTAATTATTTACACCGTAGAACCAATAAGAAATTCATCATGAAACAGTATAAGGCCTTCTAATAAATGCAAATTGTTAATACATTATTACTGATGAAACTCTGGAGAGACTAACATTTTATATGGTTAAGATTGACTCTCAATGTCGAGCAGGTCTATGCAATCTGCCGGAAGGCCGTGCAACATTCACGAGAGCGCGTTTTACGATGAGGGGCCGCCGGCAAACACAGATCGGCGAGGCAACGGAAACTTTTATAACTGCATCCATCGGCGGCTGTACGTGCGGGAGTTACGATCGATCGCAGGAGTCCTGGAGGATATATTGAATTCTCCCTGGTCGCTCGCCGGATACCGTTTAGTTATGCATGTACCTTTTCGTGGTGCGCGAGCCATCGTGGGAATGAATCCTTCCAATGCTTCCAATTGAGAAAGCAGTATCCATAAATTGTGTTATGAGAAAGGTGGTTCGCTTTTATAAAGCCTGGAACTTTTGCCCCTTATAAAAGCACGAAGTCTCAAATAAATTATTCCAGATTCATAATTCGAAAAGATGCTGCTATATAACTAGAACTATATGAACAATGAAAACAATAACTATTTAACTTGTACTAATGTTCCTTTGTATCTCAATTGCTCAATTGTTTAAAAAACGAACTTATACAAGGAACTAGATTAAAATTAGCTCCCGACATAAAATATCGATTTTATATTAGAAACAGATGAAAAACAAAAGCTTAAACATCACAAAGCAATAAAATAGATTGAACATATACGAGGCATTAAACGAAATGAGAAATGCGATTACTTCATAAAAATTACATCACTTTGAAGACACGCTGTCCAAGGGTGAACGCTAACAAGCTTCAAGTTAACCCCATCAAATGCAAACAAGCGCAGAGTGATATTCATAACAGCGACGAGGATCATTGTGACAAATCATCCCGGGATGAGAGAGCTGGGCGCCCACTGACAAAGGGACGCCCGCTCCATTTCGTCTCCAGCTGGCGAAGGCTACGTCGCAAGATCAGGGGAAATTCCGGCGGCAAGCAAAGAGTGGCTGGGAGGGAAAAAAGGGCGAAGAAGAAAGTCTCTGTCCGGGTGGCGTCCGCTTCGACTGCCAGAAGAAAGATGAGGCGTGTGGCCGCCGGTGAATAAATGTCGGGATCTGAAGAAGGGGAGTTCGCAGCCAGTGACTATTCGGCTTTTTAACGCGTGTGTCACCGCCACGTGGCTCATTCCGGCTGACCTTGAATAGTCAGCGAGGAAACACGCGCTCCGATGGAGATGTACGCACGAAAGCTGCCGCTGAACAAGCTCCTGCCTCCTATGTACAGGGTGTCGCTAGCGTAACTATCATCTCTGTGCGCAATATGAAAATTTGTCAACTCTTATGCAATTATGTCCGAATTAAAAGGAGAATTTCTTCGAATCAATTTCAATAAAGTTAAATCTGACATATTATGACACTATTGATTAACTATGATTATTGACAAAAATACATAAAAGTGGTAGTTAAGTTTTAAATTGATAAACCAAGTACTTTTGATGTTAGTGGAAGAATGATATTTCCCGAGATTGTGCACCATTTAATTCCACTCGGAGGTTGCATTGTTTTCAGTAATTACATTTTCACGCTCGGCACATTATTACGAGAGACTAAAATGGGTTCAGTGTGAATAGATTGAATTGTATCAGAGCAGCCACCGCCCACACCGGTGTATTCAACGTCTGCTACATCATTATCCTGCTGTGTTACTGTGCCAGGACGACGCTCGCTACTACCTGTTACACCCTGTACGCCGCTCTCGAAATGCAAATCGCCAGCTTCCACGAATTCATCGATGCTAATGCTATGATAATGTATGACGAGCCTCTCCAGCCAGTCCGAATAAAGATCGATTAATGCGGACCGGCCGGGTTTACGGATGTACGGGTGGTACACATATCTGTGCTCTGCCTTTTCACAGGAGAAGAGCGTGCGCGCACGCGTACTCATATATTCGCCGCTAAATCATCGCGAGCCACGACGTGACAAATCTTCGGGCGGGAAAATTATCATGACAATGGACCGCCCAAAATATTGCCGTCCGTCGAGCACGTGCTTCGCTTTCAGTCGCCGGTGTTAAACGTTGACCGCCACTGTGATTTGTTATCACGATACACTCGACTACTGCTCCAATTTTCAAGCATGCTGCACTACCACTCTCCTTCACTGATTAATGTCGAAAATACTTGGAACTATCAAGGATTGCTAGTGTGATATTTTTAATACTGACAATTACAAGACTTCTGTTTTTACTGTTTTAATCTTTCTTCGTAACAAGAAAATAAATTTCAAATTTATATAAAAATTCGCATTGCATAACTGATATTATATAAGACAGAAAAGTTTTACTCCGATACTTAAAGGCTATAGGAAAATGGTGTCAATGCGATGCAAATAAATTACTATCACTAAACGATACAAAAACAGTAAATGGGGTCGTCCATTATTTCCATGTCGCTTATAAATTCTAATAACGAACTATCAACGGGCTATCTTATATAACACACCGAATTCAAATAGTGTTATCAGTGCAGGAGCAGCGATAATAAACCATACAGGAACTCGGTATCCTTCTGTGCAGGAACACTCGTAAAGTGCGGCTAACCAAAGGACTTATAGCCATTAATCAAGCGAGCCCAGACGCGCAATACGTGTGTGTCGTCTCTGCGGACCTGCCGAGCAAAAGGAATCGGCAATAGGAGGAGGGGGAGCAGGATCCATTGTTGCGGGAATTACCGCTCCTTCTATCTGGCGATGATAAATTCCCGCCGCCGGCAGAGCCGGAAAGCGAGAAGACAGGAGAGGAGAGTCGGCTCGAAATCGGGGGAATAAAAATGTGGGAAACGAATCGGCGCGCCGGGCGAATCAGACCGTGAAGGAGTACGTATGCGTATATGTGAGAGCGGAGGATGTACAAGCAGTATGTATGTATGTACTTGCTACGAGCCGGGTGTATCTATATGTATGTACTCGCATTGCCGAGCCAGCGAACCAGCACTGCCATCTGATAGACAGTGCGTTGTTGTTCGACTGTCTCGAGGTTAACTCTTTCGTTAGCTTCGTGCCTCCGCTTCTTTTTGTGCCGTTTATTTTTACACAGTACCGTGTTTATTTTTGATCTTTTGTTGAGTTTAGTAAGATTTGTATATGTGGCCTGGTATTTAGGTTAGACACGAATTTTAGTTTTTTCCAAGTTAAATATATTTGTAATATTGAATGTATGAGTCAACGTGAAATGCCTGTGGCACATTTACGCCACTTTACTGGTAATTCGTACTCTTGGCGATTCCACTGTTCTCATGAAAATCCTTGAAATCCTTGACCCGACACGCCCACAGACTTCAATCGACCCTGAACCAACAGTCCTTGGCTTCGCTTATACTGCGACGTTGTTCCATGATCATACAGGTAAATTGATCGAAGTTGGGCAATGTCAATAGGCTTTGTACTAAATTCGAATGAGTGGATTTCATAGTTTTGATGTCACTTAATCTCAAATACATTTATATAACAGTACAAATAAAAATTTAAATTCTCTGCCATTCCAAACAAGATGGAATTTTATACAGTGATTGTCCCTCAATTTTTAAAGATTCTTTTCGATCGATACAGATGGTTCGAGAAGAACACTTGAATGGAGGATTGCAGGCGTTGAAACTGGCAGCAGTGGGTCCCACATATAAATTTCGTAAAAGTATGACGCACCGGCGTCGTTGAGGCGTCCTCGAGGTAGCACATTTCATCTGGCGCGCACACGTGACCTGACAAGAGACTCGGGCGTCTGGAGGTTATGTCGTGCTGCATGGGGGAATACGTGCACCCGCAGTGTACCAGCCACTCTATCCGACACGATAAGCCGGCCGGCGTAGTTTTTGTGGGCGGAAAGTACGACTGTCGAGCGCGCGCACTCATCAACCACTGCGACAAACAACGTGTCCCATCAACGCGAGCCGCCATAAAATTACAGTAAAAACTAATGCGGCCCGGATAAACCGCATACTTAATGCTTGCCAATAAAAATCTCCGGGGTGAATTGAGCCAAGGCATAAAAATAGGTCGCTGGTTTCGGCTGAGTCGGTTCGATTCGCAAAAGAATGCCGAGAACGAGCGGGAAGAAAGAATCTCCGGGAACTGCATCGTATGGTGAAAGTCAACCTTCGTATGGTTTGGTACGATTGCGAATTTATACCATCATGAATACATGGATTTAATAAGACAGCTATACGCGAAAGAAGCGCGCAATTAATTCAAGAGGAAGTCGAAATAAATCCTCTGCCAAAGGGGAGAATGTGCCACCTGGATTCTGGTGTGCTGTAATTGAATAAGAATGTATGCTAATTGTAAGTCGATGTGTCGCCCATAAATCTTTGGCAAGCGTCATCGTCGTATCCAGAATCATAAATAAATCCTGTAGCCAGAACTGTGCTAAACTCGACGATTATTCCACAGTTTATCAAATCGAGAGTTGTTATTCCAATGACATATTTATGCGCCCGATGTTTAACTGCTACAAAATTTATCCAGCAAACTCCACTCCAACCTGTATTTGCGATGTACCCCAGTATTTATTCTACTCCCACACGCTTTTCCCTCAATTTCCCATTAGTACAATAAAACCTCTTGAAACACAATAGATCCCACGTTTTAAGCACCTTTCCATCCAGTTATAACAAACATTATGAAAATTCCTTTTACCAAATTGCCGCAATTTAATATCAAACTACGACAATTCAATCAGCATAAACCCAACTCCGACACAATACTCAGGAATTGAAGAACTGCACTATCTAAATTACACAAAGGATCACCGACTACTCATCCGCCCCGGCGATCTTGCGAATCAGTTGGTAGCGGAAATGCATCTTAACAGCCATTCACTTTAAGTGGCAGTGGCTGGTGTTGGCGATGTGCTACAAACGGGGCCCGATAAACATGCCGGGTGTAAAATGTACCTTGGAGAGTCAAGGGTAGCGAGGAGGGCAGACGCCTGATCTACAACTGGTCGCTCCGAACTCATTGCGAGAGAAGCCTGATGTGCTTCGCCTTGAACGATTCGCTGGCCCAGACTCGATGGGCCCTTGGGCCCTTGCAGTGGTAGTGGTGATGGTGGTGGTGGTGATGTGGGAAGAGGAGGGAGAAGAGCAGTTGGGACTCACTCCCACGCGTGTGGGAGGCACGACTTGCGATCGGCGACAGATCTCCCAAGGCCCATTCGTGTAAGGGCCAGAATTCCCCTTCTCGAAAAAGTGCCTGGCCTCGCAAGCGTGTCCTTCTCTCTCGCTCGGGAAGAATCGAGTCCGCTTGCCGATATAGTACGCTCATTTTGTACATAGTACGTATGTACTCTCTCGCCGCAACCTTCGTACAACGGAGATAAAGATTTATTGCTCGCACGGCTCGCAGCCATTGTTTCCACTTTTAATTACGCGACCTTGCGCGAGATTAATTAGAGCCGCTCGCCAGGGAGAGCGCGCGCGCTCTTCCTTGGGAAGCGAGGATTCCTATCTGCCGGGAACGCTTAAGAGCTCTGTCCTTGATTCCTGGATTATGTGTCAGGTTTGACTTTTTAATGGGATTAAAGTGATATTAATGGGAGATCGTGACCTGAATGCTGGGATTTGCGCGCTTGGGCATAGCAGTGATATATTTGCGGTTGAAGAATATTTCGTTGTATATGAACTAGTTATCATACAGGTATCTTGTAATATTTGACACTAGCTACTTAATTATTTATCACTTACTAGTATTACATGTACCTGAGATTCTATTAATTATATTAAGAAAGTTTAATGAAGTCATCGATCATATAAAGCCATTCAAGTGGCATATTTTATGGAATGCGGAACCAATCATTCATTGCAAAAGTGGAACTCCAGGAAAGGAATAATTAAAAATAAAACTTGTTTCAACATGCCACAATTATCTGGAACACCCGTTGACAGAGGATTAAGATAGTGTCAAGCCACTGTGCTCTCCGGCTGATGTATCGGCGCAGGTCGCAATCTGACAAAGGAAAAGGGAGCAGAGGGAAGCTCAAGTAACTACACGAGCCGAACATTGCTAAGGGGTGAGTGACGCCGGATACTCATCTGTCGGTGCTTTGAGTTATGACTGGGATGGACTATAATCGTTAATTAAAGGCCACTGTAATCCTATTTGCTTGCCGGGCCCTTTGCCACTGATACCTTTCTTCTCGCACCGACGCAGATCGTTCTCGACATTATCCAATGCAATTGGCGCGAGAACATTTCTACTACACTTTAATGATTCCCTTCTGTTTATATTCGTTTCAATAAATCATCCTTCAAAGCTTGACTCATCAATAGCTTGAAACGATATGAAACAACGATCACCAATTTTTCAATCATAATTCATAATCCTTTAGTGTCATAGGCCATTTCGTAATGTTAATAATAATAATTAATGATTGGTATTAGTGAGCAGGATAAAGTGAAATATTAATGACGCTATTTTATATACGAAGCTACTGGTAGTCGAGCAATACTGCACTCGAGTGCCAAAGACCATTACCCCGTCGAAAATAAGGCTCGCCTGGTGCGATAGGATAATCAGGAGTAGGATAGAACTAGGTGGACATCCTGTTGGACGAGGAGGTTCGAGAGCGGGTGTACAGCACTCACAAGTCGGAGCAAGAAGATACGATCGGCCCTAAGTACCAGGAGATATACAGCCTACGATTGGCATGCATGAAGCGTTACCACTTGCATGTACGTCGTTCCAGGTTCGCAGTCTTCCTTTTTTCCCATCGCTCACATCGCTCGCGTCTCCTCTGTCACGTCGTTCACGTCGAACTTGTACGCTCGTCGAACGCGTTTTTCGTGCTCCCCTCGGCTGGATAAGGGCCGGCCATCACAACACGACGCTGACGATAACAGTCTCACTCGTGATCCCTACGTTCAACCCTGCCGATATGTATCGACTGATACATATCCTCCAGCATCCGCCTCGCACAGTTTAGAAGCCGAAACTTCTTGGCAAAATCACTGTATTATTTTATTCATTCATTGTGATGATTTTCGTTATTGAATATATGAATCAATTATATCTGTGACTTTTGTATTCCTGTTCATTGGTACTAATTCAATTGTACTAGAAAGAGATGTTTTTAAATGTAGGTGTGAGAATACTCATAACTTTTTGATAGCGTTAAACGAAGGATTGCAGTACTTACATTTGTTTCTTTAATCACGCTCAGTTGTTAAAATAAGTCGAAAATTTCTTCCTGCCGACATTTCCAGCAAGTATTTGAAGGAAAGAGTGAACGAAACGTATAATTCGGTCGGCGAAGTCTGCTAGCAGAAATCTCGTTGAAAGAGTTTCCTTAATAAGCTTGCGTCTCTATTAAGCGCGGTTCCTTTAACGAGCCCGAGTTCCGGCCGAAATTAACGTCGCACCTGGCCGAATTAAATTAAAGGGGGGGGGCGGGGAATAGGGGAGGGGAGGGAAATGGCAAACTTGCGGGAAATAAGAAAATACCTGGACCGTTCACTGTGATATTCTCTTGAATTCCAGACTCTCATTAAATTCAAAGCCATAAATCTTTCTATATTACCAATTAATTAAAACTATTTCTCAGAAACAATCTTAATGCTTTTAGTCAAATACTATAGAAATACGTAATAAGTTTCGTTAGTTATTCTTTGAAAGAACTCAAGAACTCTCATACGGTAAAAAGCGAGAAGATGCCACGTTATCTGTGTTCATGAAATTTCCTATAATGACAATCCACCAGAAAAATCCAAGAAAAACACACGTGCGATGGTACGACACTTGCTCGGTAACGGAAGACCATGTCACGACCATGAAAATTTTTATCTCGCCGCGACAGCTCTTTTATGGGTAGTGCAGCGATAAATAGGGATCGGAATACAGACGTATCTGTCAGATTTTACGTTCGACACACACCATGAAAATCGGCTGGCGAGTACTTAAGGGATAAGCCAAATGGCACTGTGGAAGCTGGCGTTTAAGTTAACTGCGTGCAGACGCGGCGCAAAAGTGCTCCTCCGCGTTAACGCCATCATCAGGCGAGCTCGCGCGCGCGCGCGCGCTAACAATGTACGTCTCTGGCAGCGAGCGGAAACAAGGCTGAAACGTCGCATTATGCGACTAACACAATTAGCTATGTCTTGGCTAAGGGGTGCTCGACATTGTCCTGAGTGCGTAATGAGTCAGCGGGAAGTATTAGCTTCTTGGGGGGTTAATGGTTTTCCCTCGGCAGACAAATCCCTCTACAAATCCCCTTGGTTCCCGGGAATTTTGCGCGCGTGCAACCCTAACATTTTACTCTTTAATGTCGCATTAGCACTGATAGTACTGTTGTTGCGTTCTTTCAAAGAAGTAGACAGATAGTCGTTGTTATTGTAGTTTATAATAAATAAAAATACTAGGTTGTTCCTTCGAGTATTAAAAAAGTAAAAGTTCTTTTGGAGTATTTTAATAATAATTTATTAACTTTGCAATAGTAACTTTGAATCAATGTATGACTAATTGTTTATTCTAAGAATAATAATAAGTCGGATAAGAAAGGGTATTCAGTTAATAGGATCTCATCGTGGATAATGTCGAGGACAATCTAAGTCTCACAATCGGAGGTTCAGCGATTGAAATTAGTATGTATATGATAGTCGAGGAGATGATTGAGCGGGTCATTCGGGCTAAATGAAACCCTAGACGATACCTGCCACATGCAAGCCACCACTGAATGGTCCATTATACTCTAACGGTCGGAACGAGTCTTGGTGCTAGTTCTTTTAATAACTTTTTACGGTGCCGAATAAGGCGCGATATTTCAATCAAGCTGCCGGTGTGCCGCGCGCACGTACACACACATACGTACGGAAAGCCAAAGGCTTCTGTGCACCTGCTGAAAAAAGGTAGCCTTGGTCCGAATGAGTCCTTTTCTCCGACCGACGACAGCGGTCTCCGATAATAACGGCGTGTAACAGGTTCTATCGTTTCATCGCAGTATTTACGTTCTATTATTCTCGGCGCAGGCTCGTATATCGGCGGCCCGTTAAATTCCAGGGGCAGAGCCACGAAAGAATGACTGCTGCGCCTTCTGTCGTATACAGTCGACCGCAGAAGTCTCAAACGATTGATGACACTATTTGCTTTTCTACTTATCAGATATTATATTCCATTCTAACGATTATCTATTTTTATCTATTTTTACATATATAGGAAATTCTTAGCCAATAGAAAAGCATATACTAATTCAGTTTTCACCCTTTTTTGTTAAAATTTCTTCCAATCGATTGGACATTTAAATACAGTTATAACGTGCACTATAAATTGTATAGCAAGTTAAAGAAATCGTGGAAGAATGGCAGAAACAGAGTGCAGTATTCTTGTAGCGGGACGCGTTAATGATAGAATTAATGGAGTATAAGTAGACTTTGGTGAGTGACTGTACTAGTGTGGTAGCGATGCACGTTGTAGTGGAGAGGAAAGGCTGGCTCTCCGGCCGAAGTAATGGGCCATTTATTTTCACTCGTTGACCCCTGCCGCGACTAATGTGTCTCAGCAAGCTTTTTCGCGTCCCTCCGCGTCGCAGCGCGCTACTCTGCGTCGCCGAGCACTTTCTTACAAAAGGTATATGTATCTACACGTTGGAGCGGCTCACTTGCTTTCCCCCGGGCACAAAAGCTCCACGCGAAAGCTCCCTGCGCGACGAGTACCCGGGAAAAAGGGATCCGCCGACTTTGCGCGACTCTTCCCCCCAATCGGCCCACGCCCGATTCAAAGTAAACGAATGAGAAAGCAGAGAAGCGAGAAAAAAGTCGAATTAAATCGAGCTCTGCATGACTCGCCATGAGAGAGGCCTTCGTGGATGGCTGGAGAAAGGGATGAAGCTTCGAGTGCTCGGTCACCCGTTCGCAAAAAGTTAGGGTCGTGTGTGAAAAAGTGAGGGCCAATATCCAGCGAGCAATACCCTGAGCTGGAACGTCGCTGTCGTGTTTATTCAATAACTCCTATGTAACGGATTTACAAGATATGTTGGGTTTGTTGGAATAAGAGCTAAAATCAAGTTTATTGATGTTCGTTTCCTTTTCTTTATTTTTTATCCTTTTATATTTTAGTTATTAATAACTTCCTATTAATATATGCATGACAGCGGGTGAGAAAAATTAATAGAGAAAAAATATGTTTATAAAGTTTATATATTATCTTTTTCATTCATGAATATACTTCCCTTCCCTCAGACACAGCGTCATTAATGCCAGGCAATATAGCTTTTAAAAATTGGAATTTAAAGTAATCGAGTTGATCGCATTATACAAAACTGAAAGATGAGAAAGTTAATGGAAGTTGGCTCTCACTATTCCATTTTACGGGGCCGAACTATGATGCAATATGTGATAGGCGTCTGCCGCAAGCGTAATATCGAGCGTTTACCCACGATTCGCTTGGAAAACGGTGGATTATGGCGCACGGGGCGTCGGGTGGGAAGCGATTTTCCCGGGAAATTCCATCAAGCACGTGGAAGATAAAGCCCCGGGGATCCGCAACTCACTCGGTCGTTGAACGTTGATGCCGTTATCCCCCGAGACTGCACAATTTTACAACAAGCTCCTTACCATCTTGAAAGAATTTCCACCCTCCGCCGCTCCCCATCCCATCACTCCCTACCTCCGCGTCCACCCTCGCCACTCATCTCTCTTTCCCCTCCCAGTCTTTCTCTCTGCGGTCCAGCACCGGGAAAAGATGCGACTGAGCGAACGAGAGAGAATTCAAGGAAACGAGCGACGAAAAAGCTTGCGGAAAACTACCGGGGGGATTGGACACCGGAAAGACCTCTAGCCCCGTCTAGGTGAATTCCCCGGGAAAAAGAAGCCCTCGATGCCAGGGGGGAATAGAGCTCCAGAGAAAAAAAAGAAGCAGTCGGGAATATAAAGTCCAACGATCGCGAACAATAAAATTCAACGAATAAGATACTCCAATGTGTTTGGTTTCCGAGCAGATAATGAAAATACTTGATAGTATTTTTAATATGGGTTTATGATTATTAGATTATTTAGTTAGTTAAAGTGGAGTTCTGCTAGATTTTGCAAGTAATTCTTTTCATTATTCGTCTTCAGGGTACAAAAATGATTAAATCGTATCGATAAGTGTAAACGACAAGAATTGGAAGCCTTTCGTTTGTTGGCTCTTGTGTCCTGCACTTCACTGGTTTGGTATCTACGAGAAAAATCATTTGGCAACTGGAAAGCCATGGCAGTTGGTCCTGGATAGTAGCCAAATGCACTTAGCGTTCCATCAGGATACCGCACCGGGAAGCTTGACCTCTGCATCAGTGGCTCGCAAACTTTTTTAATCGGCCACCACTTTTGGTGATTCGCGACGATTAACTGAACTACCTGCTCGATTTACTGACACTGATTAACCGTGATCACAGTGGTATAGCAACTCTGCTGGGAAAAAGTTCCTAGTAAATCTAGTTAACCCTAGAATGACTTTCAGACCCTCGTCTAATAAATTAGAAATTGATTTCATCATCCCAAGATTGAACGATCCTCAGGAATTTTAAAATGCATCCATAGCTAACTAATAAAAACACGAGGATGACTCACCAACTTTAGTTTCATTATCATACTTCGTCTATTACCAAAGTTTCTAATTAAAATACTATCTTTCTACAAAGTCATCCACTCAAATCTTATTACATGGACAAAACCCCATGGAAGATAAAAATAAAAGAGAAAATAGTCATTCAGACGTCCGAGAAGAAGAGATGCGTGGAAAAAGTTAGGCGCGGGTGACTGGATAGTATAGTGGCAGTTAGGTCCAGGGAGACAGGAGACACGAGGAGCGTCATGAGAGAGGAGATAACCCTCGTATTTACCGGAGGAGATACGAGATATCAGGGAACCCCCGCGAGCTCTGTCTCTTCTCGGCGAGCGATTCTCCTAGGGCGTAAACAGAAAAAACCGAGTAGAGATACCCTCGTAAAAGCGTTGGCCGCTCGTCTCGACTTTCAGGGCAGCCGGTCGAAGAGGAGGCGGCGTGCGAGCAACCGGGCGTATTACCACCTCAGGGACTCCTGGAAGCACTTGTTCCAGGGACAAAAGGGCCGGATAAACACTGGCATGATGCTAGCGTCGATTTTCGTGCCGAGGGAGTCCAGATAAAAGCGATTTATAAAAAGCTTGCCTAGTCTTTCTGTCCTTGATACACATTGAGTGTTCTGTGTGCGTGTATGCGTGGTGGTTGGTCGCTCGTGTGTTTCTACACCCTTGACTGACACCGCGGGGGATGTTTTGCTACGCGACACGCCTTGTTTATTTGGCCGATTTAGTCGTGTTTGCCGCCGCCAGCAGTGGCACTCGATAGTGAGAAAGCAACGCCAAATATTTACGGCTCACGCGCGCTCGCGCGCTTGCCAGCGTGCACTGATTTATCGCGGCGATCAGCCGGAAGTACATACATTCCGCGTGCAATCCGCTCGAGAGTGGTATTCCATTGCAATTGAACGCCCGGCCTCTGTGGATCTTTTGTTTCAAAACATTCTAGTTGCAATTAATCATGGTCCTTCTCTCTGACATTCTCAACTTAATTATTCCATTTACAGTTCTTTTTATTTGGTACGTGTTCTATCTTTGACAAGAAGAAGTTCATTGGTTTAATTTTTTTCTAAAGGATCGTGTTTCTCCAATCAAGCATTGGATACATCATTTACGAAATTCCCAATTTATTCACTACTTCAGACACCTACTTAATTCTCCATCATTCATATTAACTCGAGGCAATCTATATTTCAGTCACTCTCGCTCGACACCCTATTGCCGGAAATTTAGTAAGTCCATCAAACCGAATGCCGTTGACATCGGGGTCTTTAAACGAATTTCTAAAGAAGAATGATCTATTAAATGCGACGGCTTTATTATCGGTCTAGGAGGGGGAGGGTCGGAGGGGTGGAGTCGACATTGTCCGAAGAATGAATAAAACGGTGAGAGTGTTCGGCGGCGGGTAAGTTTGCGCGAGGAGTGCCATCGAGTTTTCCCCGGGTGGCGGTGCCGGTGCTGCCTTTTCACCAATTTGGCTACAATTTAAAAGAGACCGGCTGCTTCTTTTTTACGGGCGATTTATTTAACAGGACTGCTCGCGAGAACGAGCAGACAAGAAGGACCAAGGGACTTTGTTACGGATATTGCCCGGAGCCCCGGGCGCTCGAGTCGAGCGTAAAAACCTCCTCGGATAAAACAGGAGAAAAGAGTGGTAAATGGAACGCGACACTTATAATCTTCTTCCCCCTTTCCTTCTTTCTCGCTCTCTTTCTCTCTCTCGGTCTCTTCTTTTCGCTTTTGCTCGTCTACTCTCGCCGTTTCTCTTGTCGGCTGGTCCTCTGCCCGGTCGTGTTCCATCTGCTCATTCTATCGCTCTAAATCACCGGGTTCTGCGCACTCTTCCACCCCGATTCCGCCGACCACCCGCAACCCCCGCCTAGCTTTCCGCCCGGGCGAAGAGGATGAGGGAGATTGTTTTGTCACCTCTATTTTCCGGACGAGACGAGAATAAAGGAACCAGCTAATAAAGGAAACGAGCCCGGTAAAAATGGATTAACAGACTGGCGAGCTTGAATAATGTTCACAATGTATCGCTGTGTGTCTATTGGGGAATGAACTGACTGCTTTTGTAAAGGCAATGTATTTTTCGGTAGACGTAAATGTTATGCAATCGAGGATAAGGAAATTCTTTTGTTTGCTCAACTTACATATTAAATGCGCCTTCTCAATGCTCCGTAAAGAATTGTAATCAACGTACCTGTAACAAAAGAGGGAAAGATTGTAAACGACTGTAGTGATATGCTAGACATTTTTACAAAATGTGTAAGAGGTTTTTCGATCGACGAGACAGTTGAGTTAAAATGAAACTTACAAATATAATATTGTGGATTTATGACTATTACAAGTTCTTTCACTTGAAAGACAGAACAAAGTTCTAGCAGAATATGTACGAATATGTAGCTGCACGCGACATTCTTTTCTCATAATACACTATTTTATCACAAATTTGAATGACGTCTTGCACATTTTAGACTATGCAGGGAAAGGCCGTCACTCGCATGATTCCGCATTCGCCGGCGTCTCAAGCTTCCTAGGAAATTCCTTCGAGCTCTCAGTTGCAGCGAGCGGAGAAACATTTTTGATCAGTTAGACGGAAGTGTTGCTGCCTTCCTGTCTGCAAATTTGTTTTACCCCGGAAGCGAGCACGGAGGAAAGAACGTGGAAGTTGCCTCTCCATCTTTCAACCCTGTTCTCCTTCCTTCCTTCCTTTCCTTCCCTTCTGGCAGCAAGCCATTCCACCGGTCATGCCAAAGTGGAAAATCTCTTTTGTAAGCCGCTGCATGTTTCTACTACGCTCTCGCTCGCTTATTTTAATATTTGAGCTGCTGCTGGCCGAGACTGCAAAGCGCTTGAAAGCGCTTCCCAGCTAAAAGGAATACACACATACTCACAACCTGCAACTGAAATGCAAGCCGAGGGTATTGCAAATCGGCAACTCGATTTGATTAACTTTTCTGCGATCCTCTGCGGAAAAGCAAACTTCCTGGTGAACTTCTAGCAAATTTTGTTCGGGCATACGCGCAAAGGTTACAATGAAAAAATTCGTTGTAGTAACGATGTTTTTTTTCTCCGGATTTGCTTGGTGTCATCAACGAAACAGTATCTATCTGATATGCACCGTTTATAAGGGGCGTTTTTCCTATCGTTCTAGAATAAAATCGATAGGCAAATGTGGGAACATCTCGATCTTTCGAGCCTTTCCGCGACCTCGATTCCATCGACTGTGAATTGCAAACAGATTGTGCTGCCTCATATGCGGATGCATGATTGTTCTATGTAACTCATGACTATGCACGAAATTTCGATTGTTTCTTTGGAAATCGACAATGCGAAAGATTGTCGCTCGCCTCTCATTCTCATTAGAGAAAAAAAGTCAAATACTTTTTGCAGAAAAGGGAAACCAAATATTGTACAACTACTAAAGAAAATGGAATTATCCCTTTTCTACCTCAACTCAAGAAACCCCACAAGAAGTTTAATTATTGTGCATTTTAAATCCATATAAATCCTAACTTTGCAGGATCTCTGCTACTTTGGTTACGCCAATGGATGAAAGGATTCCTCAAGATGAATTTGACTAACAATACGCGGGGAAAGAGCAGTCGAGAATATTATCGGCGTGCTGCGAGACTGGAGTAGCGGGCGCCCCTTTCAGAGAGAAGCCAAAAACAGGCTTAGTGAAGGGTTAATAATTCGCCTCGGAATAAAGGTGGTTCTCCCCCATTGGCGTGATTGTCTTCGCCGTTAAGCAGACTCTCCGGTAAACATTAATTCCATCTGCGAGACAAACGAACCACCCAGTCACGGAGGCGGCGAGGAGCATCGTCGAGTGTGATTCGGCCAAGGAATATTCTCTGGCTCGACTTTTCTCGAGTGACTTGCAGGCTTCTTGGCACCAGGAGGCGAAAGGGAGGCGCGCCGGGGCCGCTTCGAATCCGAAATACAAGATGCTAATTGCTAAGCGGGGGTGGATGTGTACAGTAGATTGAGTCCGGCTTATCCCCCAGGCTCCGAAGCTTTCCTCTCCGTCGCTGCCGGCATTTTCATTCCCCTCTCGAAACCACTGAATATTCAAGGAGGCACCGCTGCCGTGGAAAGAGCGATAAATGCGGCCGAGCGTGTTTCTTCTGTCACGAAGGAAAAGGCTACCACGGCACTCACGTATTCTTCTGTGCTAGAGCGTGCCAACTTTTCGGCTGGAAGTCCTGAATTTGTTGTTGCTACGTGTGCGGGCATATCGCATTCCTCGTAAAAGAAAAGCATTTCTTCAGATTTGTATTATATCGATAGAATTAATACCTGTATTACTTTCGAAATTTGCCACAACCAATTTATAACAGGTTCTAAGTTTTTTCACTCCTATTTTTTTCTTAGTTGTCTGACTTTTCTTGTGGAGTAAGATATACAAGTGTTTAAAACTTATCTGGATACAATAATAGCCGTTGATTGTACACGTTAATTGTATTAGCGATGTACATTTGCATTATGCATTAGCGATGTTATGCACCACGACTAACTATTTATATCACAAACACTAACCGGCGGATAAGAATCTCATTCAAGTTTAAAAGCTACTACGCTTGAGAAAGCCTGTGTCCAATCAACATTCATTACCTTTTCATTATAACATTTCATTATTACACCTTTGCCCCACAACTTCCCTCGGCGCGCCTGTATGCGTGGCCGCGTGTTATGAATTAGCCGAGTAAGTTATCACCGGTGCTAATGCGCCGCATCAATTAAAGCGGTCGAATAACAATTAGGAATTGAATTAAATCGAGAGAGCGCTCGAGCTTGAATGGAACGTGGAGTTGGCCAAGTCTGGAATGGCCGGGTCGCTCGAGAAGAGAGAAGGAGCGATTGGATGACGTTGCTTGACTCTTTCTCGTCGTCGGCATGGTGAATAACGGCGCTGCCCCGGCAATTCACTTGGCCGGCTTCCGGCAGCCGATTAATAGACCGATTTCTTCTAATAGCCGCGGAGAGGAGAAAGAGGGCTCTTTCAGACGCGGGCAGACTTTAATCGACCATTTTTTATCCGCTCAAACACCGATGAAAAAGGGAACGCCGCTGGTACACTTGCCTCGGACGATGAAGAGGGTTCCGAAGGTATCCAATCGCTGGAAGGCTCTCACTCGCCCCGTCCACTTTTATAAATCCAATTCTAACACACTTTAAGTCTTCTTACGTCTCGTTAGTTACTTGCCTCTGAGCTTCAGAATCGAGCTTGCCATTGGGGTTGCTAGGCGCCGACTTTACCTTGCCATTTTATCCCAACGATTTCTGGATTTCAAGACTTTTATTTCACTTTTCTTTGTTATCCACGTGGATTCAATTTGTTCGCACTTCTGCCGAACGCAGTTCTCCGACTTTTCTTAGGAAAAACAGGTTTAAATGAAAACATTTGTCTATTCAATATTCTACATGCTCGGAGAATCGGCAGTGACATGAAGGTAAATCTTCCGGGAACTACTTAAAAATGGCCAAGAGTATAACAACGCAGAGGTCCATTTAAAGCCGGACAAGTTGAAGGTCGGTACAAAAATACATGATGAATGATGCGAATAGTATGAAAGTACACGCGGGCATCGGGGCCATGCTCGGCACAGTGGGCGCAGAAAAATACGAAACACAAGTGAGCCGCGCTGGAAGATCATAGGAAGGTGTCTGGCACGGCCAGTTATACTCTCAGCACGAGAACACGCATCTCGTTAACTGAGAACAAGCTCCGAAGAGACTCCGTGCGATCCTCCTTACGACCTTCGGGAATGAAGCCTTAAGAGAAGAAGTTAAGGACTCCCAGTGGAAGGTCCCTTCACCAAAGGACGCGCAAGCAAAGACAACTTTTCTTAAGACGACTGCTTTAACAAATAACATACTATATTTATGATCATTTAATATTCAAACAACTAGCATTAACTTCCAAATTTCAGTATCATATTCAACATTCATACTCAATAAATTATCGTATATTATATTCATATTAATTTCTACCAATAAACATTACTAACACCCCAGAATTCTAATTAAAGATAATAAACAGAAAATAAGTTACACATAGTTAGGTTATTGGATATGAAAGGAGATCTTTTATGCGAAGAGAGCCATGCCTTTTAACCGAGCAAACAACTCTACACGTGATCTATAAGAAATGCTCGGCACAATGTGGCAGCAGTGGGTTGCTTGTTGTGTATGTCGATCAATTTTCGCATAATCGCACTCGATCATGCGCCATCGGGCGTCCTCACAAATTATCGCTAATAGCTAGTATAACCTGAACAAGGGTTCTCAGCACTCCCTCTCTCTCTCTCTCGCTTGTGTAGTGCGTGGGTGATGCGTAGGCGTCGTATTATGCAAGCAAATTGCCCGATAGCTGAAACTACTGCTTCTGGTAATAGCAAGCACATACCGGTGCTCGATGAGTCTAACTACTAAAATAACTAGATGGAGGTGCAGACAACGCGGCAGGAAAATTATTGCCTTCGCCCGAGGAAAGAAAAGAATCCTGCGAGCTTGTCTCTATTAATGTCTTGCTTCACTCGAGTCGCATTAGAAACGCTAAATGTATTTCGCTAATATTTATTATGGCTGTAACTCATGCAGGTATCAGTGGGCATTAGTGCTGCCGGGTTCTAATGTGATAATTATGCAGTCCGTGAAATGTCAGTGCTATTGGAGCTTCGCATACACTCGTGGAAATTAATACCTTCCAACCTACGAACATGTTTAATCAAGAAATGTCTTTCCTGCACTGTGTTAGTGATTTTTGAAAAATTCTGAAAGAGGAGCATAATAGTCTGGTGACAAGAAAAAAGTTTCTCTATGTTACTGGAAAAGAGAAATTTTATTCGGATTTTGTCGTTGGTTGTTTCTTTGTACCTTTTTCGAACGTTCCTATTTCCTTCCACGAAAGAGGGCGGAAATTGGAGGAACTACCTTTCTGGAAATGGTGGACTTCCGGAAATTTCATCGTGAGTTGATGACATAATGAGTGAGCCGATTAGTGCAATTATGAGAAATCAAATTTCCGGTTAGCCGAGAAGTCACGCATTATAGTAGATAAATGCAGCTGATTATAGGCGTACTAGATTATTGAACTTCCGGCTCGTTATCCTGTTACCCGCTTGAACTTTCGTTTCTGATGCATGTACACCACGCCGAACTCTTCCATTCCATCGACCCGCATTTCATTATCTGGAATTTCGCCGCACTCATTGGACACTTGGTTCTCAGATGCTCGTGTAATGATTTGTGAAAGTTTCCTGGTTGCATCACTTGGGAAAGCCTGAGTGTACAGTGGCTTGACGAAATCATGTCGCAGAGAGTACGACGTGTGAAGAGAAAATGATGTTATTTTGAACTAAACTTCAATTCCTGCTTCATAATGCCTTTGAAGAATTGGAAATAGTTAATTGAAAACGTAAAAATGTTAATAAAATAACCCAGGATTTTATAAAAACATAAACGAATATCAATAATTTTAAAACACAAGATAATTTCATATGAATTAAATTAAATTTTATTTATTAATTCTAGCTAACTACCGAATAAAGACCTGCGATATCGAGAACTGGAAATCTCGAGGCGCATCAATTTTAGCAGGTGTGCCGGAGGAATCGGGAATCCAAGGGGCCGACTGCGGCTCGGACAACACACCCTTCGAAAACCACTAAATTGAGGCGAATCGCATCTGAGACCACAGAGACACAGAGGCAAACCAACTGACGTATGTAGACATCCACTCCTACCACGGGGGTAAATCAAGAGCGATATGGAAGCAACTAAGTAGTTGAGAACTAAAAGGCTAAGCACATCAGGCTGAAGAGAAAAAATAATTGTATTGTAGTTATTATTAAATCAACCCTTAACTGTATGATAATCTTGGCTTCAGAAAGATAAAAACACATAATAATAATAAAAAAACATATGGGAAAAAAATCCCTTGGATTTCTGACTGCAATATCTTGCTCATTTTAAGCGAATCACATACTTGTTAAGTCACTTTTAAGGTGATTGTCTGTTGCATTTGTCTTTTCCACATCCTTCTAAGAGGAGTGTGCAAGCATGAAAAAGGGACAAGACGATCAAGCAGAGTGCAGATCATTTCTACGGTGTGTGGCTATGCGATTCAGAATACGATTCCCTCCGGGCGGGAGTGCTGTGCCCGCGACAGTCCTTTAACCGAGTGCGAGAAGCCGAAAGACAAGTAGATAGGGACTGTCACGGGCAGACAGCGGTCACACACGAAGAGATTAGTCGTAAACGCGCCTGTAATCCCGCTGTAAATCCCTGCGCATTCGTCGTAAGTCCATTAACAGCGCCGCAGAAACACACGTGTCCCCCTGGTGAGCACCTCCGCGCCAAGGAATACCATTATCAGGCCGGTAAACAAGTTTCTGCGGCGTGTTGTCTCTTCCTCTCACTTTCTTTAGTTCTTTTTCATCAACACCACCAAATCAAGTTGCCTCGACGGATTTCCAGGTATGACTGGTGCAACACCAAACCTATCTTTCTTGGATCTGGTCACTATCGTTTTAAAGACCTTTTTTCAGTCTGAACACTGCCACCTTTCATTTCTACAAAAAGATTTCTGTTCTTTCGTGTGAATTAATAATTTTCTCAATAATCGAATGTAATACAATTTCGCAGCGTTATCTGTTACCTTCCACTAAAATGTAGGTATAATTACAGCATTGCACACACAAATTTCGCCTACTAAATGCATTACAGCTAAAACATGAAGCAAGTATCGATCCTTAGTAACAAAGTGGTCTCGACGTTCTGATCGAATTCTCGACAATTCGATTAGAAGCTACGGCGGAGAAACTATGATTCACCAACCCTCATTTCCAGCGTGGGGAATTCCGAAGTGGTCGTGTCGCCAAGTGTTTGCTGCGATACCAGTGGACGTTCGA